>VZZY01018284.1:0-168208 GCA_013400335.1 Eurystomus gularis
TCTCTTCTCTATTTTTTTTCCACCTTAGTGGCAAGGGAAGTTATATAAAGTCAGGTGCTCACAAGCATAGAAGTAGCCACACTGGCAGCTCAGAAGCCCACTTCACTCACTTTCCCCTGTCCAACTGTAGCCATTGGTGGATGCTTCATGGGAAAATGTAAGACAAAGAGCAAATATACAATGTTTTTTCCCCAATGTATTCTCTTGGCTTCTGAGAAATATCCAACAGGAGCTTCCTGAGGTGTGTATTGGATACCATTCATACCATTATTTTCAGTAGCCACCAATGGATCTCTTCTTCCACCTGCAGGCAGTAACTTTTGAAAGTACTCTGTCTTAATTGCGTACAATTATCTATAACCTTTGTGTCATTTTGTCTTCTATGATCATCTGATAGTGCTTCCTGACCTTGCCTTTACACTTTCATCTGCATCTAGTTGGATCACATAGTCTTTCATTTGCAGATGGGTATTTTTTGCGAGGATCAGGGCTAAGTTCACAAAAGCATGGCTTCAGAAAGGAACTTCCAGACTTTTCATTCTGTGGTAAGTTACTGAACTATTTTCAAGAAGATCCATGTCATGTATGTCTCAGAGCAGGCTCCGGATTCCTTCATCTGGTTTAAAATTATATTTGTTTGCAGAGTAGAAATAAAGATAATAAAGAATACAAGGCAAATATACTCAGACCACAGGATATTTAGGGATCAGGTGTTGGAGTAGGATTGACACCCTTGAGGAGAGATTAATTTCCAAAAATCTTGAAGTATTTGATGTAAGAACTACAGAGGCCACAACCAAGCATATTCACCTGACAAGCAGGTGAACTATTATTTTTCAAGTGACATTCATCACTGCTATTATCACTAGGTCATGCACCTCTCTAAATAAACAACAAACAAAAAAACCTCATCAGTGTTATGACTATGTCATCAGAGCCAATTGTTTTTCACATTAGGAAGTCCTGTATGATTGATTTTAAAAGGCAGTTAAAAAGAAAACCAATTTAGTCTGCTGGATTAAAAACAAACAACAAAGCATTAAAGGAATAACAGAACTGATGGATTAAAATGCACAGAGGGAAGACAGCCATCAATTGCCTGGCATTTTTGAATAGCGAAAGCTAGGATAAAAAGAATTCCGTTCCCAATCAACAAAAAATGGGCAAAAAGGCAGGAATCCAGACTCCCTCAGATTTATGCTTTATCTGCCAGTTAGCATTAACACGTCTGATCTAGGTGTCTCGCCAGCTTGTGGTATCATTAAAAAACAACAAACCTTGAATGTGTTATCACCACAGAACGTGTAATTACTTTAAGCACTAGCTGAAAATTACAGAGTGATGAATTTTAAAATTTGTATGTATTTATTGTGGAGATAAAGTTGTTAGAGTAGATACAATCTATACTTGTGCTTAAAATCCTGTTTTAAATTATTTCACTGCCAGCAAACTGTGTATTGAAAGTAAACACTAGTAAAATGGTAATAGATTACGATACTAGAGCAATATAAAAATTCTGCTGGGCAACTGCCGTTCATTGTCTGAAGAAAATAATCTTGAGTCACTGACACAGCAGATACTTAATCCATGTGACTGCTCCATTGAAAGATGTAAGGCTAAACATCTGTTTACATGATTGCAAGACAGGATCATTTGCTAATGTCAATCTGATCTTTCATCCCTATCACTCAGAGATCACAAGCAATAGCACATATAATATCTGCTGACTGATGTTAATGTTATAAATGATAAAACAAATAACAATGAAACCCTAAATTATGCAAATGTGGAATACACAAGGCCATTTAAAAACAAAAATAGAAAAACAATACCATCACAATCCAAAAACCCTAACTTCTTTTGCTTCTGAGATTTCTCTTTTGAAGACTTTTTTGGCAAGAGTCCCACTTTTCTCAAAATAAACAAAGATTTGCTAATGCCAAATGCTATCCAGCAGCAGCTAAATATACATGTACCAATTATTTGAGGGAAAAATAAGGTCTGCATTATACCGTATCCCAAATTTGATAATAAAAATGATCCCTTCTACTTTTCAAATCTACTGTGTATCAAATGCTGAGTGGCACTGTTTCAGTTTTATTCCCACTTGCCTCTAATTACCTGTCCTCTCTCAAATGCCATGTACACCAGAAGCCCTATAAACAGGAGCCATTTTTTATTACTTCTCTGCGTAGTACTTAAAGCAGTAGAGTCTTCCTTTTCAGTTAAGATTCTATACTATTCCAATGTAGATAAATAGCAATGTTCCTGTGAATTTGCACGTGTAATTTACAAAGGTTCTTGAAAACCTTATCCATCATGTTCATCTGAAGTATGTACTCCTCTGTTCCCATTGTTACTTATATTATGAATATAAATCTGGAGAAAGAGCAGAATTTCCTCTTCAAGCTGACGTTGCAGAATATTTTCCAGTTCCCCAGTGGGACAAAGGATTTTTGACACTACTCACCTGAAAAAGAAAGAGACAGCCATCTGGGGACAGGCAATAGCAACACCATTAGAAGACCTTCAGGACAGATCCAAGTCACCAATCTGATCCAAAACCAATTTTGTCAGAAACCCTGCATTTCTGAAAATGTTACTGTGTTGGTAAGGTAATTTTTTCTGTATATGAATGTAACAAGAACCATTTTCTTAGCAGAGTCCTAATCAGTTCTAAAGGAGTATTCAAGGGAAGAGGCAGAAAGAAACTATAAAGTTTAAGTACTTTATATAGACAGTGTATTACCTTCAAAAAGGTAACTGCAACAAGTGCCCTTCGGGTCAGAGTTAATAAGCTGGAAAATGAAGCTTATTTCATAGCTATAGCAGCTGGATGTATTTGCCTGCTTCTCCCTCATCAATACTGCATCTAGTGGCAAGGTTAAAGAAAACAAAAAACAGCAATGCAAATGCTCAGTGAAGGAGTAGGAACAAACAAAGAAAGAAAGATCACATATCCAATGCGTTGTAAATCCATAGGTATCACATTTACAACAGAGTCCTCTGTAATATGCTGGAAGAAATATCACACCCGATATTGAGACACAGTAGAGATTAAGCAAAAAATGGAAAGGCAGATGAGTCCTATTTCTTATGCCACCCTTTGTTTCTAGATTTGTCTTGTTCTCCTTGCTATTGTTTCTTTGGAACAAAACAAGGTGGATGATGCTGAAATCAGTTTGTAGAAGCAAGAGCTGGTTGATCTAATTACTACAGGCAAATCAGGAGAGGAAATTTAGTACTTGAGCTGCAGACAAGAGGAAGGTGACAGATAAAACAGCTCATCAGAGTCTGAGCAGTATCTAGTAGCTCTTGGGCTTGTTAGACTCCAAGCAGTGAGGCAAAAAAAAAGTGTGGTAGCACTGAAAGCAAAGCAGATGGAGCAGCATGCTGTTCTTTTCTTGTGTTTCTCTGCATCTTCGGCTTTGGATTGATTTGTTTGCAGGATGAGCCTGCTTAGCCCAGGGAGGCAGGAATAAAGCAGATCTCTCGGAAGTACTGCAGGTCTTACCTGCTACTCAGGGCTGCCTTGCGACACCAACCTGCTTTCAACCCCCTCCACTTCAAGAGCTTAACTCGAGGAGCTCAAGTGAGAAACCCCGCTGCACTAGGTCTCTCTACAGAAGGATATTAACTTTCTGTACAGACTTGCAAGTGCTTTCCTTAAATGCCTGAAGTTAGATAGGGTGAGTCTAGGCTCATAGAGAATAGTTATCAGTGGTGATCAAGGACTGTGGCTTTTCTTTGTCTTTGCCACATCAAAGCTGCATTAAGGAAGGTAATGCCAAAAAAACCACCCTGACAGAAGAAAGGCATGATATAGCTGAACCCCAGATCTGGGGTTATGGTTCCATCTTAGTTGCTGAAAAGTAAAAACTGCTTGGTGATTTCTTTCTTCTGGCATATAGCTACCTTGCCTAATATAGGCACTTTTCATTGAAGAAGACCCACATGGGAAATATCTCCCAAAGTGTGAAGCCAGCCTGTCCTACTAGCCCTGAGGGCACACTGCTGTGGGTACCTTATTTGTGCCATGAAGCCCGTGGCACTACTAACATTTTCTCTACCGGATGTTCTGCAGCTGTGAGTACCCACACAATCTCCCACATCTTTTTGGGTGCTATAAAAGTATTCCATAACCATAAAACCAAATGTCCAATTTTTTCCTAACAATTTGTCCAAGACTGTTATGAATCTTTTCAACAAAGCTGCAGAGATTAAACAAATTAATATCTGCTTAGCATTCTTGTGACTGCAGCCAGTAAATCTATTTCATCATTACGGTGTTACAAAAACAAATATCCTCTACAGTATTTGTAGTTGCCTAAAATAAACAGAAGGGAATGATATACTGCTTCTGTGAGACTAACACCTAAACTGTTTGTGGGAAGATAGCCCGAACAGGATGTGTTGATAAAGACAGATATAACTATGTGTACCAATAATTGGATCTCAATCTGCATTTCCTCAAATATGCTGTGTAGCCATATTTCTTACATATTAGACTTTCTCTTCCAATACTTCAGAAAATAGCTTGGACCATCAACAGTTTGTCTCATCCTGAATTTAAAAATTAGCGATTAAAACTTAGAGAGCAAAGGCAAATATAAGTAAATAGAAAGTAATATTAAATTGTAAAACTGAAAGAATATTTGACTGATTGCATTATTTCATTCCATATTTAATGCAATAGAATTTTCAAATTTTGTCCCCTTGAAGCTGTCACAATTTCAGCTGTGTGGTTCCAAAAGTCATTGCTATTATCTATTGCATCTAATCATACGCTACTCATCATAAACCTCACACACACGTTTTCCTTCTCTCTTACCTTTTCATAAATATCCATACACACACATGCACACATTTCTAGGCATAGTATGGCAGGTACGAAGCTGTAACAAACACATCCTGTCATGGTCTTGCAGTTTCTCATCCCCAAGTTGCCCACATTGCAAACAGAAGTTTAGCTTAAATATTTTCAAGTTGGTTTGTTTTCATAATTTCATCCTGCCTTTCCCTATCATCAGTATATGCTGTTTTTCTGCTTACATATTCTGTCTTTGTAAATGAGTAGCACATAAATCAACTTTGGAACTAAAAATTTACATTTAAAGCAAAAGACATTTATGTTAGACATTAACAGGTAAATTATAACAGATAGATACATTTCTCCATATTTGTTTTTAAAACATAATTGACTTAGAGGGGAAAAAAGAAACATTGTTAATAGTATTAAGTAGCCTCTGCTTTTTAGTCTCAGCTGTTTCTAAACGCAGATTACATCTTTCTCCTCCCTTCCTCTTCTCTGATGGGAATGGGTCTTGCAAATGACTGGTAGATCACGGCAGGTAGAGAGTTAATGAGTTCAGCCTAAAGGTAATGAAAATCTTGGTAATGCAACAAAAAGTTAAATAATGAGGCAAAAAAAATAGGTTGTTCGTTTTGTATTTTTTTTTCTAGAGGGACAATGTGCTGCAAGGATTAGATACAGTGCAGCTGCTGCAAATTTAGCTGGAAAGCAACTAAATGAAAGGTTTTGCTCTGTCCCAAAAAGGTAGTGCAAGCTATTCCAGGACACACAAGTGGCAGCCTCCTAAACCTTCTGCCTTACAGGTTAATAATTTATAACCTCCTGGTTTTAGCTACTTTTGGACAACACTAGATTTAAATACCACTTTTTTTCCAGTATTCCACACAACGAACCACCCAGTGCTATTCTTGGTCTCGTCTGGCATCTGAGGCCAGAGCCGCACTGCAGCCTTCTGCCAGAACTGCAACGACGCTGGTTATGGGTGTGAAGAGCTGGGATCCCTGTCTGGAGCTACTGTGCCAGGAGCAGCCCTGACAAAACCGCGTTTTTATTGGAATACCTTATTTCTTTTGCAAGGAGTAATTTTACAATAATGATAGAGAGTTTGCTGGGAGACACTGAGTTCTTTGTTGGTTTCGCATCCCATTGCTCCTCACACAGTCACAGCCTCTGAGGGAAATGTGGTAGGGACATTAATCAGGATATTCCTCTTCCCCGTGGGCTGGTTTTGAATGCTCCATCCCTGATGGAGGTGAAGCTCTATATGAAATATATGAGTAAAGTCTTAATTCCTGTGGTTATTAAAGATATTACACAGCCTTTCACAAGATGAAACATGCTCCTTGTCCTGATCAAATTCAGGGAGATGTAATTTATCTACCATCTTCTTTTGGCTGAATAAAATATTCATCCCCTTCTGCCCACTGTTAAATGAGGTTGGTTTCTTCCTAATGATGATGGAGTCATACCTGTACATAATTTCACATCCCCAGTCATTCTTCAGGATGAAAAAATAGACATACGTAATTTTGAATCTCTCAGGTATAGTGAACTGTCTACTAATGTGATTTTATTTTGCCTACTTCCATGAATAAATCTTTTGGTAATATTTGGGGCAGAGGAAGCTACTTTTCTTAAGTCATTTAGACTATATATAAATCTGTAGCTATCTGTAAAAACATGTCATTATATTCACGAAGGACAAACAGAAATCATAAAAAGCAATCACTGTATTTACCAGACAGGCACAAGGGCACTATAAACTTCAAAACTCAAAGGCTACTATGGTTTGGCTCTACCAAATTTTGCACACTAGTCCCCAGAGAAGTACACTGAGGGATAAAAAGATTTTGTAAGAAAACAGCACACTTGGAGGTGGAACAGTTCGGAGAAGAGTTTCCAGTGCTTTCTGTACCCCTGCGTGACAGTTCTGTCATTTTCTTTCACCATTCTGCTGACTCTTTAGCACCCCTCCTGAAGGTTCCCATGCCAAATATAGTTTCCAGGGATAAGCCACTGCTATATGACTTTACTGCAGTTATGTACCAAAGGCAACTAATACCGTAATAATTGTCTTTATTTTAAATCCATTAAAAATACTCTTGATTTTGTAGAATTTCCAATTTGTTGTATAAGTTGTAGGACATGCAGATGCAACAGGAACAATAAAAATAACTTCTGCTTGAATTAAACACCTCAGTTTGCCTTTTCCCAAGGAGAGTCCTCCATGTATTCTCCCCTTGGTAAGTAATGTTTTTTCCAGCAAACAAAATCTCAGTCTGTTTAGAATTATTTTTGACTAGCAATGATATGTGATTATTACAGTGCAGCACATATCTAAAACAAGCAGTGGCTTACATTGTATGTGCATCTATACAAGGACTGCATATAAAATATCCATGAAAATGGGCCTTTAATTGGCCTATGCTGTGTGCCAGAATATTTAAACTGAAAAACAAGTCCAAATACTTCACAGTTTCCCTTGCAAATATCTTAAACAGATTGCTTCAATGGGTTTGCTTCCCTTGGGAAAAGGAAAGGAGCATAGTTATAGGGGATAATGGCTGAACAACCTCAGTTTCATGGACAATTCATCTGTTCTGTAAGACTTGATGGAAAAGGTCAACCATGAAAGCAGAGAGGAGTGAAAATTAATTAGGGTAAAATAAAGCTTTCAGAGATCCTCAACCATGGAGGGAAACCATCATTAAACAAGTGCAGACTGTTATCATACAAGCCCAGGTTTTGTAGCCTGTGACATGCCAGACCCAAATCCTGAAGCAAGGAGATTGCCTCTGCAGCAATCTGCGGTGGACAGTGGCACCTCAAAGAGAAGAGTGACAATTTTATTTGGCTTGTTATTGAAATAAACAAATAATCCAGACTGAAGAATGAACCTCACACTATATATGTGGAAAGGGTGGAGAAGTTGAGCAGAAAGTGGAGTATTTACCAGTAAGAGAATGATTTTGGCAGATGTGGATTTAAACTGGATCAAACAACTGGGAAGTTGAGTTCACAAGCTTAGTTGCAAGGGAGCAGTAACAGAATGGTAGGTAGGGTTTTGTAATTACTGCCACAAGGTTTAAGAGCTGGGAGGGAAGAGGAGGCAAGAGGGAGTGGATTTCTGGGATGTAGTCAATGGGTGACATTGTCCTACTACAGCACGTGCCAGAGCAAATCTGTGCTTCTACTCACAGCTGAGGGCAAAATCCAAAGAAAACAGCAAAGCACCTAAAGTGCAACTTATGCAGAATTTAGATGCCTACGTAGACAACAGCGAGCCAAAACCAACTTCATCTAACTTGTTTAGGCACCTGAGAGGCTGTAGGCACAGAAGATTTTCTTTAAATCTCTGAAGTCTGCTACTGTGTATGCCCAGAGGCAGCGTTGCCTTGGCTGAGCTGAGCCCCCTGAAAGTAATGGAGAGTCAGAGCCTGGGTGTCCTTTGACTGCGGGTGCCATCCTACAGGCACCTCCACCAAAAGCTCAGTCTCTGCTGCCGTGGCCTCACTGCCTTACTCTGTGATGCTAGGATCAACCTGCTGCATGATGGTCCCATGAAAGTGGGAGTGTGGTGCTGGGTTTGCTGCCTGATGAGCAGGGAGCCTGGCTCCTACCTTAATGTCCCATCCCCCAGAGTAGCTGCACTAGAGTGGGGCTGGCGGGGGGACTTCTGCTGCAGCTGGAGTCCACCTATACATTTTGTGTTTCTGATGTCCACCCAGAAATGCTGTGTTTCAGGTATGGAGCCAGGAGAAGGTGAGAACAAAGATGTCTGATCCTGCTGCAAGGAAAATCAACTGGAAAGGGGAAACTCTTTCTTCTCTGTCTCTAACACTGCCTGTGTTCTTATTTCTGGAGAAGTACTGCATGAAAAAAAAAAAAAAGAAAAAATTAAACTCAGGTCTTCCATATCCTCTCAGTTTTCTGATCATTACCATACACAGAACAGAAATCTTCTACTCTTTTTCTGTGGGTTTGGGGTGGTTTTATTAAAGTGGCCAAAATTTGTTTAATTTTCCTGCATTCAGCAGAGTGACACGATCTGGGAGCACTTCTTGTAGGATGCCCCTCAGGGGGAGGGAGGGAAGCAAGGTAGAGGAGGAACACCTACTTTGTGAATTATAAATGGCCACAGGCAGAAAAGCAGTTACCTGCATGTTTAGCTCCTCCAAGAGGGGGGGACCTCAGGGCAAATCTGCAACAGAAGTTAAGGAAGCTAAGGAAATTTTTTGCTGCAACTTAAAGTGTCTGCAGCTTCTCAGAAAGGTGAATAGGTTATGTAGGCTGCTCTGGGTGGGATTGCACTCACAGTGAGTTTCTATGACTCTATAAGCACCCAATTCTGCCTGACCTCCACATTACAGAAGTGGGTGCTTTTTGGACCTTGTTGTCTGAGGCCTGTTCCTTAAGATACAGACTTCTGAGGCAAGCGGAAAGTTTTTAGCATCTTAAAGACATGACAGAGCCTGTTATTTCTCAGACTATTATGCTTTGGAAAATGTGAAGCAAGAAAAGCAAAGAAAGTTTAAAGAATTATCCAACAAATGAAAAAAAGAATTCCACACAGTCAAACATGTCCTGGCTCCACCACTCGGCTCCCACATCATCCAGTAAGAAGGAGGATTCATGGGGCCAAGTGATATGGAAACACAGATCTAATGTCTTTTTTCTTCTGATGATTTTTTAATTATTATTAGAGACAGAAAAGCTGCCTTATTTCGCATACTAGCTCCAAAAGCTGACAAATTAGGAAGCGGTTCTTCCTTATTGCATTACACAGGGTGACCACATTGAGTTGCTTTCTTTGTCCAAAACGGCAACTGCTGCCTGGTTTGTGCATTAGGCATCAGAGAAGCTCCAGTTTTTCCTGTCAGCATCGCAACAGAGGGTGGACTACTCCCTGCCAGGCCAGTGTAGCAACACTCTGCTGCTGGTAAATCACAACAAGGGCTTTGGGTCAAAAAACCAAACCAAAAACTTTGCTCTGAGTCTTTGCTAAATGCAGACTTTGCAGACGTGCATGGACAGGAACGGATGAACTTTTATCACCATTTATTAATATCTTATCTATTATATATTTACACACACACACACATACACAGAAGTGTCTGGCAAGAGTAATGACCATAGAAATATGTAGTCAGGGTGGAAAAGACTACGCCCTAAAGTGGGCTGAACATGGCTGTTCAATTTTAAGGAATTGGCTATGCATGAAGTTATGGGAAAACGTACCTCACTCTTGGCTCAACTCATGCTATGACTGAAGCTTTTATTGACATAGTCTATGTTCAGATACATCACTGAGTTTCCACACAGGTCTCTCCCTTGATCAGCTAATTGATTTTAGCTCTGTCTTTGGGTAATTATTTCTGAGAAAGCAGGGATATAGGATAGGAACAGGATGCAGGCATGGCAGAGGAGGCAGCTGCCTAGGACCACTGCTTGCCCAGTAGCTGTATTCCTCTGCCAAACCACCTCTTGTCACGACCTGCATGATCTCCCTGCACTAGAGGGAGGGAGCAGAGAGGCTCACTGCCTCTTTCTTCCTCTCCTTCTCCCAGCTGGTGGTGTTCCTCACTTTCCCAAGACAGCAAACCCCCTTTTCTTTCCTCCCTCTGCTGTCAGAGGGAAAAGGGAAAAGCTGTAGATCATGGAGCAGTGGCTAAGATGGAGTCATCCAGTGCAAAAAATGTGGAGGCACTTGTACCCCAAGTTTGCTCTTTGGCCACAATGCCATTGGTTTGGACCCACCACCCCATTGCTGTAGGGCACAAGACCCTAGGGGATAGGTTACAGTTTTCCCCTCTGCAAACAGGACCACATCAGATTGGGTGCAGAGAGGTCAAGGCATTAGTGTGAGAAGGGAGAGGTTATCCTAATCTGACTTTTGTAATTTAACTTCATCCCTAATTCCACCGGCCTTTCTCTGCTCCTTAGGCCCCCACTGGATGCTTTACCTCCTGCATCACTCACTTGGTCTCCCAGGATTTATATCCTTGAGGCACAAAATTGAGTTTTGCCTTTGAGGGGACTTTAGTATGGGACTTTCAAAATCTCATTAGGTTAAAAAAAACCCACTCTTCTTCCTCTTTTTTTTAATCTTATAAATCGTCCTGTGACTTGTTATATAATAATAACAGTGCCTACAGTAGAGGAAGGAACTGTTTGATGCTATAAATTATGGCTGCAGTTATCAAATATTTTCACTTGCCTTTGGTGTTTAAGCATCTGTGAAAAGCATTTATTGCCTCGTATATCCTTCTTAATATCTTATCCTCTAATTATTTCCTATAGAATGAAAGCAAATGACTGAGGATGCTCAATTTGTTGCAATATAAACATTTATTAGAGCAATATGTATATTATGATCCATTTTATTTCAATACTGTCTGTACCAGCTATGTTTGATTGTTAGTTTTGCTCTGAAATACTTGTTTGATGTCAATGAGGTAAAGTAGAACTTATTTTGTAATCAAGCTGTACCATCCCAAAACACATTGATCATGCACTATCATCACAACTACTCCCAATGTCCAATCCAATGGCTAATACTATGGTTCACGACCACCTCTAAAGAAAAAATAACTGATGATTTTTTGGGGGCCCCTTTACTTTAAGGCATAGGTTCCTATTCTTATTTTTCCATTAAATGAAACAGACTGCTAGGGCCAGTTACTTTCTTTCTATGAAAGGGTTATACCATTTTTTTGTCTACCTCTTCAAACCATTATGTTACAGTAGGCATTTGTTACACGCTGTGGGAATGTTTGCATCCTATTCCTCTTCCCGGTTTTGCAGTGGGCAGCCAGCTTCCCACTTTCTCTCTGGGAGGCCATCCAGCCGGCTGTTCTTCCTCTGCCCACGGACTCCTCAAACACATTTTTCTGGGTGAAGCATTCCATATATCTCCCATTCTTCAGCACTGTGGCCTCTTAGTTGAGTCTATACTAACCAATTTTTTTAATTCAACTTGAAGTCAGAACACGTAGGTATTACATGGGCTTTGATGTGTGGCCCAACTTAATTGATTGCCAATTACCTCAAGTTGGTTAACAGGCTTATAAGTGAAACAGTCCACAAGTGCTCATTCCATGAGGCAAATGCTTGCAAGTTACCTCAGTGCACAACTGAAGGTAAACCACAAGTGTCTGACTGCTGCAACACATCTTCTTGGAATGTTTAGATTAGCTTTTACAATTGCAAATGTCTTCACCAACTCAACTAGCTAATTGGCAAAGAACTAATAAATGCAAGTTACAACAGGAGAGTAAATTCTAGTCTAGACATATCTGTAGCAGGAGGCTGAGGTCAGATTGTTTTCCAGTTTGGAATAAGCTCAGAAGCTTTTTCCTGTTGCCTGACATAAAAAAATGTATGTGTGTTGGTTGGTTTGGTTTGTTTGGGTTTTTTTTTATTATTAAAGAAACAAACAAATGAAGAAATAAATGTGAACATGTACAAGGGAGCTCACAGCCTGTGCTTGCTGTCTGGGCTCCTGGGAGCTTCATTGTTAATAACCTCAGTATCCTTTTGAATGCAGCATGTTTAAGGACAATGTGAAGGGTCAGACCTATAGTTGCCTGGCTAAAGAGAATAGGACCAAGCTAAGGCTGTGTGAAAGAGGAAAACAGTGGAGAACCTGGGCTATCCTAATGTTAACAGGGGCAGAGTACCTGGAGACAGGCAGATGGTCATGAGCTGGAACCACCATGAGAAGACCTGGCTGTCTTATAGCAAAGCAGTGTACTGGAGGAAGTAAAGAAGATGCCTCAGGAGTGCAGTCCTAGCAGAAAGGCCTCACCAAGGTTCAGGGGAAGAAGAGATTGGACTGATTATCCCAAAAGGAACCAGAAGAGAAAGGTGACATTAATAAGTTAAAAGGACACCACAACATACCAAATAACGCACGTGTATCTTTGAAGGGGTTCAGTGTCTGGGAGACTATGTTTGAAGATCATTTTTTGTTATTTTGTTTTTTATAAATATTTCTTAATTTGTATATGTTGATCTGTTGTTAACTATAGTGCTAAGGCTTCCTGACTCTGTGGAAAAGCTGAATAAGCACAGTGGGCAGGAAATTAAAGCTATTCTGTTTTCAGGTGCACTTTACTGCAGAATTGCACTCCGATTATAGATAGAGATAAAAGTAGAGATATATAGATATATACTGGAAAAATGGAAGTTCTGTACACAAAACACAGCTCATGAAAGGAGCTGTCCCAGCTACTCCCTCTATTTTTCCCATTGCTCTCTGCACAAGCCTACCTCATCTCCAGCCCCACCAGTATCTTACTGATATGACTCATCCGCAACATAGTGCTTCCTATCATGCCAACTATTCGCTCGCAGACTGCCTTTGAGGTCTCTGCTCATGCAGCAGCTCCCATCCAGGGACACCTTGCTCTGAGCCATCTCCCAACTCACCAGCTCACTGGTTGGAGAGAGCTTGCAGGTACAAGTGCCTGGCCAGCCCCAGCCACTTTTGGAAATAGGAGCCCTTGAAGTCCAGGAGCACAGGGCTGTACATACATCCAGTCCAACTGTTAGATGCCCACCTAGCCAAGAATCATAGAATCATAGAATCATAGAATCATAGAATCATTATGGTTGGAAAGGACCTCCAGGATCATGAAGTCCAGCCTTCATCCCAACATCTTCCTAACCACTAGAGCATAGCCTCAAGTGCTACATCCACTCTTTTCTTAAACACCTTCAAGGATGGTGACTCCTCCACTTCCCTGGGCAGTCTGTTCCAGTGCCTAACCACTCTCTCAGTAAAGAATTTCTTCCTAATATCTAACCTAAACCTCCCCTGACACAACTTGAGGCCATTTCCTCTTGTTCTATCATTAGTAATTTGGGAGAAGAGACCAACACCAGCCTCACTGTAACTTCCTTTTAGGTAGTTGTAGAGAGCAATAAGTCTCAGTCTCCTCTCAGTCTCCTCTTCTCTAGACTAAACAAACCCAGTTCCCTTAGCTGCTCTTCATAAGGCATAGATGGAGAAGGGCGAGAAGGAGAAGGCTGAATTACTAGAACAACTAGAAATTGTCCCTCCTGCTTCTTCTTCTTCTCTTCCCCCTCCTCTATCTATTCCTTCTCCCCCTCGTCCTTCTTCTCCTCCTCACCCTTCTCCATCTACTTCCCCTCCTTCACAGAGTGTGGGAGAAGATGCAGGGCAGACTGCACTAGAACACTCCCTCTGACAGAGCTGACTTCAAAAGACATCTTCTTAATATGTGGGCTGGTCTTCCACATCATGTTTTCCTGACCTCTCACCAGCTCCGTTGCCCTTCTTTGGACCCGTTCCAGCACCTCAATGTCCTTCTTGTACTGTGGTGCCCAAAAGCAGTCACAGTACCCAAGGTGCGGTCTCTTCCTCAAGAGGAGTTTTGGAGGTGTGTTGTGGGTTGACCCTGGCTGGATGCCAGGTGTCCACCAAAGCCTCTCTATCACTCTCCCTCCTTAGATGGGCAGGGGAGGGAAAATATAATGAAAGGCTCATGGGATGAGATAAGGACAGGGAGATCACTCACTAATTACTGCAATGGGCAAAACAACCTCGACTTCGGGAGTTTACTTGGAGTAGGATAATGAGAAAATAAAACCTAAATCTTAAAACACCTTCCCCCCACCTCACCCTTCTTCCTGAGCTCAAGTTTTCTCGCAATTTCTCTACCTTTCCCCCTCTAGCAGTGCAGGGGGATGGGAATGTGGTTTGTGGTCAGTTCATCACATATCGTTTCTGCTGTTTCCTCCTCAGGAGCAGAACTCTTCATACTCTTCCCCTGCTCCAGAGCTCGGTCCCTCCCACTGGACACAGTCCTCCATTAACTTCTCCAATATGAAGCCTTCCCATGCACTAAAGTCCCTCTTTAACTGCTTCAGCATGGATCCCTTCCATGGGATTCCATCCTTCAGGAACAAACTACTGCAGTGTGGGTCCCCCATGGGACCACAAGTCCTGCCAGCAAACTGCTCCAGGATGGCCTCCTCTTTCCATGGATAGACAGGTCCTGCCGGGAACCTACTGCAGCACTGGCTTCCCATGGGATCACAGCCTCCTTTAGGCACCCACTTGCTCTGACATGGGGCCCTCCACAGGCTGCAGGTAAATACCTGCTCCAACATCAACCTCTATAGGCTGCAGGGGGATAGCCTGTCTCACCATGGTCTTTGCCACAGGCTGAAGTGCAACCTCTGCTCCGGTGCATGGAGCATCTCCTCCCCTCCTTATTCAGTGACCTTGGTGTCCACAGAGGTGTTTCTCTCACTCCTCTCTCCAGCTGCAATTGCTGCCACACAGAAACTTTTTTCCCTTTCTTAAATATGTTATCAGAGGCGCTACCACCGTCGCTGATGGGTTCAGCCTTGGCCAGCAGCATGTCCATCTTGGAGCCAGCTGGCATTGGCTCTATAAGACATAGGGGAAGCTTCACCCCTGTAATTCTCACACTACCAAAACCTTGCCATGCAAACCCGATACAAGGTGCTACCTGAAATGCCACTTTTCCCTCTAAGTCACTGAAATTTTAATTCACACTGGAATCTAATTCCAGTGCATCTGCAACTGAGATAAACCTCCATGAAGAGGAAAGACTCCATAGCCTCAGGTCCCTGCCCACCAGCAGGCACCAAGCCATCATGCTAGACATGGGCAACCAACTCACTCTGGCAGTTTGAACCATGCAAGAAGTGGAGGAAGAGATTTGTGCAGTAGCCAGGCATGTTCCTCAGAGCTCAAACACACAAATTCAAGTGCTTGCCTGCTGAAGGGATTTAAGCCCTTCTCTCCTTGTGGTATGCAGTAGCATAAAGGCTATATGAGGGTTAAGACTGAAATGTAGAATTTGGGGGGGTGGGGGGGGAGTGAGGAGACATAACAGCAAGCTGGACACTGCTGTGCAGTGTTGGTGGAAAGTATGGGGCCAGAGCACCAGTTGCCACTCTGTAGTCTCTGTTTTCTTTTATCCAGTGACTGTTTAATGATTACAATGGGTGCTATTAATGAAAGCATGGTGTCAATGTGCTCAGCTCTGTCAAGATTAGAGCATTTCTTACCATCCGGGGAGCTATAAAGTCAAAATCAGGGCAATTATGGTGCTTGAGTGCTTCAGTGCCAAGCAATAGGGTTTTTAGACTCAGCATTTTGGAATTAGACCCCTATAATTTTGCCGATGTCCCCTTGAGGGTTTGGGAAGGAGCTGGTCCTAGTCTTATATTTCCCTCGACTCTCCTGATCCTTCTCTGAAGAGCAGTTCAATTCTCTCTATAGAAGATACCACTTGAATAGAATGATCAGACATGTTCTCGTCTCAGCACATATTCAAAGGGAACACAGCTCACTTGTGGGTTTCTGGTTAGTTCTCTTATTCACTTGTTTTGCCTCAAACTTTTGAATGTGATTGATACTTAACATTTTCTTCTTTACCACATTCCTCTATCCTCTCTCACATTTCCACAACTGATTACTCATATGTAGGTATAAGCCAGACAGTTCAGCAAAAATGCTTGTCATCATCTGTGTTAAACAACATAAAGTCATATTATGACAACTATTAGCTCTCTGACTAAAGTTATTTTATACTGGTTGAGATCCTTGTAAGTAAGTGTACATAAGACATTACTTAGGTGGCTGAAATACTACCATGCTGGTGCTGTTCTTTTACTATTTGATAATAGGAAAAGAGGAATCCAACAGTTTGTCACATTCTACATTTCATCTGCCTCATATCATAAGTGTTTGCAGTTCTAAACATCTTGTACACAAATCAGATTTGCTGATAGGTCAGTCCGTAGAGATTGATTTCTCTGATATCAAGGCTGGGCTATTATTAGCTAAGTTTCTGAACGTCATTGCTGACAAGATAGAGCAAGTATTTGCTTGTTGCATCACGACAGAGATCCCGTCTCTCATCCCTTGTTCTTTCCTTTGATAATAGTCCCAGCCTTCGAGCTTCCACAGGTTATAATCTGAATCATTTCAGGCCTGACATTTAAGTTTATTTGACTCCGAATATTTTCTTCCTTAGGAAATGCTCCAGATTTCAACTCCTCCAGTCCTGCTGGGAGATGATGTGCATCTCATGAGGGTTTCTGAGTTTATGCATAACATCATCACACTCTTTGAGGACAGGAGCTGTGGCATGCTGGGTTCTGAGAGATCTCTGCTATTGGCCAGATTTCCATGGTCTTCCCCATATTAAAGGATTGCCTTCAGAAAACACCATTTGTAAACCATATCCTTTTTCTTTCCTTTTTGACAGAAAAATATGATGGCACTGTCTTGCATAATGCAACTCCCATTGGGAAGAATATAACATCATCTTTCTGAAAATGATCTCAAGTCCTGATATGAGCTTTTGAACATGAGACATGCATTCAGTGAACATTTCAATTTCACCCTTTACTACTCCAGTTTCTCAGTGTCTCATCACTTTTCATATCCTTGCCTCTGAAGAACAGAACTACTTTTATATCTCATATGCACCAGCACACAAAAGCATAGAGAGATCAAGAAGTTCCACACAGTAAAGTGAATGAGGTATTGTGATTTATGATAGTATTAAACTGGCTAGGACAGGTAACAAGGGCAGTTTCTCTACAGGACTAATATCCAGAGAAAAGATTCTCCAGAGCCATTGGACATTCTCCTGGGCATTAGGTTATGCTGGAACGTTTTCACTGCTGTCACTAAGGCAGCACAGTGGCAGAAGAACATCTGCGGTTATGACATTTCCCTATGACTGTGTAGGCACAGCACTTTCAAAATATGTTAAACATTGCTTGCCATATTCTTTTTGCATGACCTAATTAACTTCTGTGTCTAAGACTCATTGTCAAGCCAGTGGGAATTAGGTGCCCAATCCTTAAAATCTACAGGTCTGTGAACTTTGGGAAGCCCAGGCAAGACACCCTGGAGTGAGTAGACATCCCAAATCATAAGCCTACGTGGCACAATTTACCCAGTTGACTAGCTAATCCGCTCAGACTTAACCAAGGCATTCTATCTAGGTGGTGGACATGAGCTGAAACCCTCCTAACCTCCTGCTGGCTTCATTAGCTAACACTAACACCTGAACCCCAAACCAGTTGGCTTGAAGCGGCTTAGAGATATTTGCTCTGTGCTTTCTTCAAGAAAAGTAGACAGTGCCAGTGCCCTCACATGCATAATCCTCCCAAGCACTGGCAGGACAAGATAAGGTCCTGCAGAAAGAGCTAAACCAGCTGTGCTATCAGAAATGGAACAGCTAAATTAATAAGGTTATTACCTGTATTACTTGTAAATTTGTAAAGCTATTACCTGATCTAGGTAAGCTCTAGATCCTTCCACTCACAAATGTCTAATGCTATGCAGATATTCAAAGGAACCACAGTTCCTACACCACTGAGACTTCCAGTAGTCTTGTTACTGTAGGGAGTAATAGCAACATTCCTGAAAAAAACCAGTAATTTATTAAGTTAAGGATGCATTTCAATTAATGTGTATAGGTGTCAAATCCCAGCATTTGAAACACTAAAGTATACACTGGACCACCAGTTGTTGATCCAGAAAGAAGGCTATGGGTCTGCTGTGGGACGTGGACATGACAGCTTCACATGCATAACTTGGATACCCTGGAGTCTTTCGAAGGGCATTATAGTTAGTTGAATCACCCTCCAGATGACCATGGCCAAGAAAGGAAAATGTGCATAGCCATTCCAAGTCCCAGACTGATGCTTTTTTGGCTGGATCAGACCTCCCCAAAGGCTTTAGCATACCACTTCCCAAGCCTCTTAGCTTTCTGGATGATTCACATTGGACCATGAAACTGGGTATGAACAACAGATCATGTGATGGAAACCCTTTTGTATATGCAATCATGGGCATGCCCTCACAAGCATGCACTCATGAGTTGGGGGAGCGGCCATGCCTTTGAGTGTGCTGGAAGATGATGCCTTCTCTGCAAGGACCCTGGGAGTTTTACCCTGGTTGTGATTGCAATGTCATGTTTCTTCTCCTTTCCTTGGCACCTCCCACCCAAGAAGTTGGTCAGGCTAACTCACTGCATCTGCACTAGTCACAACACAGGAGGGAGACCCTGACATTGAGATGAGTGTATGAGAGATGTCAGGCAGAGCAAGAGTGGGTCTTCAGTGTGCTAGACTGGTCTGATCTCTTCTACCTTACAAGTTCTCTTAGGCTCAGCGTCTTCTGAATAAGTTCTTAAACACTGAGAATATGAAGTTAAAGGTGCAATTTACTAGCAGAAATGTTATTGTAAACCCAAACCTTTTGATTAATTTTTCCTACTCATAGAAAACAAATTTGCTTCCAAAAATGGCTTTTAGTTGCAAGTCAAGCATAGTTCAACCTTGAGCCCGGAGATCCTGCTGCATTCTTGTCCAGCAAGAACCTGAGAGCTCTTTCTTCTAAAAGGCATGATTCAGATTTACAGAAACTGATTATTTATCAAACTGGAGGTTGATATGGCAACATGGTGGCAGGAATTGCAGTTGCTGTCCACATCGCTTTCACTCTCTGTACTCTTAATTCTGTACAGATTATGAATGATCTCCATAAAAGAAAAACAAGCACCATTATGATATGAACATTTTCCCTTTGTGGCTGTCCATCACTCTCCTCCTCTTGGTACTGCAGGACTGAGAAGAATTTATAACCTGTATTTACATAGTGATATACTTTATCACTATCACTTATGGAAATACAAAGTGACTGTGCTGATCCATACTGTGCATTTTAGTAGTAACACAGCAATAGAAGATGCTATATTGTCAAGCTGTCTTCAAGAAGAAGCTGTCTCTTGGGCTTATTGCTTAGCCACTAAAACAAGTATCCGTTTGAAAGTTGTCATGCCAACAGAGAATAGGAGCCTGGCATCCATAAATGGTACTTATGTTTGATAACATTCTTTCGGCTACAGTACATTCCCCCCTGCATGGGGGGAGCAATCTCATTAACATTGACTTCGACTTTCTCCACCAAATGAATGCTCATTCTTTAAGGACAAAATTCACATTACCCTAAGCAGAGACCAAGGAAACAGATTTCCAGAAGACAAAAAGGATGCAATTTTCTTTGCTTTCGTCCCTGCTCCTGACCATAATCTGGATTTAAACTTCTTTAGTTTCTGTTTATTACTGCACTGGTGATCACTTTACAGAAGTGATCGCTTTACTCTCTTTTTGAGAATATTTTATAATACATAACCATACTTGCTAGTCTTCCACACCTCAAGAACTTAGTAATATGAAAGAGAGATGAAGGAATGGCATCTTCTCTACCATCTTGTGAATTACAAGTTTAATACTGAGGAGACGTGAGTTGACAACACTTGTTGTATTTAATGAGAGCTGTGAGAGTGTAATGGGCCACCCACATTGTGGACTAGGAGGGACAAGAGGGCTGTGCTCTGACAAGGCAGCTCCCCAGAAATTAGCTCAAAGCATACTGAGAAGCCAAATGTGAAGCTTTTATTTTTCTTGAGCACTCTTTCTGAGTAAATGTGTACCATTCTGAAGGACTGCTAGTCAGAAGTTTGGGGGCAAAGCAAAGTTTTGCAAAAAAGTAGTGATTTTCTGAATCCAAATGATCTCAAAGTTTCAGAAGAACAAAGGCAGACTTGAGGTCACCTGGGAGCCAGGATGTTGAAAAGGTAGAGCTCCATCAGACAAGTAATTCCAGCTCTGGCAACCCATAACTGTAAGACCTAAGGCTCTGAGGCAACCAATCATGATAGGCTTTGCAGAGGCTTGTGGAGTTGTAAACACTGTCGAAAGCCCAGTTCTAGCTTGTTCCCATAGAGCATGAACAAAAGCAGGACTTAGATCCTAAAAACTGTGATACAAGTTCTCAGGGACCATTATTCCAGGATAATTATTCCATGCTGGCACCAGAAACTCTGTTTTTTCCAGTGCTTATATGGTAAGGCTCTGGTATGGAGCTGAACCCAGAAACATCAGGCTTCTGCAAGACCTCATCTTTTAGATGATCTTGCAAGAAGCACTGGAGTACATTTGCTGAGCATTTGGACCTCAGACACTACCCAAAACATCCTCGACAGACCTCTGTGATTAAATCAGTTCCTGTTGTGGGACTGGCCTGGGGAGGAAGACTCTGATGCTTCCAGGACAGGGAGCTTTGACTCCAGAGCTGTCAGCCGGGGCTTTCAGGCTTGAAGCTGCTGATCCAAGAGCCTACTAAGTTATGCTCTTCCTCAGACCACTGCCACATGCAAATATCTGTCTGCAAAGCTCCTTCTGGTGCAGGTCAGGGATTGCATCACGCAGACAGCATACATAACACACACACAGAGCCCAGGGAGCTAAGTCAGCGCATAATGAGTTCAATTCACACACATATAAGGGACACAATCAGCAGCCTTTTGAAAACAACAGGCTAATTACACTGAAGAAACAGAGGAGATTATAGAACAGGAAAGGAACTAAGAAAAAACCACTGTACACACAAAATGAAACCACACTTCCAAATAATATTCAACCATCCCAGTCTCTTTCTAAAATAAATCTTTCCAGCCCTTGCAGAGACTAAGATCGCACTGGGTGTCTTTCCAAGTTTTTGGGGAATTTCCAGTGCCTACCCTTTATTCTTTTAGATTAAGTTCAACTCAGGACTCGAGAGCATTCGGGCTAAAACCTGGGAGATGCTGGGCACTTGCATCTCTTACTGAATAGCCTTTTATCAGCCTATTTAGGTTATCCCAGTTTAACCCTATAGTCCCTTCCAGCAATTCAATGACTCAGATTAACTAGACACTTGGCCAGTGTCAGGCTCCAGGCTGAAGGTTGGAGAGAGGCTAGTCCCCAGACAAATGATGCATGGAATTTGTATCTGTGGGTTGCCATGCCGACGCCGCACACAGATTGCTCAAGTTCCAGCAGGACTTGGCAGGGACCTTTTTGCTTCCCAGAGACCCACTGACAGGTAATATTACTGAGTTTCTGTTTTATTATGTGAAGTCCCATTGAAATGCTCAGTACAAGCATTTAATTCATTTCCATGTGACTTTGCATAGCAAAACAGAGAAAGCAAGAGGGAGCAGCAGGGCAGTGAGGGACCCTCCTGTTCCCAACACAATGTGGGATTCACTTGCTGTGTGGAGAAGTTTTGTCTTTCCCCTGTGCCTACAGAACGGTACTGCTCTCAATAGGTTCAGGCAGTCAAAGACATCTGAGAACATTTCATAACTGATAGTTGCTGATGTTATATTCCCAGAGCATGTACTGCCTGAGAGCTTCGGGGTACAATTTACAGCACAGAGGGTGAACGCAAGAATAAATGAAAATTATAGAAGCCCAGCAGTGGGTTGGATGTGGGAGTGCTCAGCTTCCCCTCTGCACAGGTACAAAATCAGTGCATCGGACCAAGCAACACCAGCCGCAGTGCTTGATCCAAAATTCACAGAGAGAGACAGAAGGGCCCCTGAAGACATCAGTAGCCTTTGGCTTAGCTCAAAGTCAGATTCACTCCTCCCACAGGGAACATCTAAAGCGTCCAGTATCCACATACTTAGTAGAGCCGGCTGAACAAACTGTTATGAATAAATCATATAAATAGCTTAGCACCCTGCCTTCTGCACACAAATCAGTTAGGAACCCCTCTTTGCCTCCATTAGCCTAACTGTTCTTGAGGAATCTTTGCCAGAAAGTTCCTGTGTGAAATTTCTGCCTTTAGGCTGTTTCCAAATTGCTCGGCTTCCCTCTGCCCCTTCCCTCATTGCTGCTTGTTATTCAGTGGGTGTAAGGTTCTCCCAAGTCACATGAGACAGTTTCCTCCTCTCTAACTTTCCTGGCTGGGAAATAATAAATGGCTAAATGGCAGAGACACATTCCCATGTGATGCTTACAGATAAATCATTGTGTTAAACCCCACGCTTTGTTTAAGGAGCCTGGGTACTTCAGAAGGGGCTCGGGATTCCACTACATGGCACAGCGCCTAACAGTTAAGGGCTCCAACATGAGTTGCAACACCTAGGTCCTTTTGTTGACTTAATGCTTGTATCTTTGCCCAGAGTAAAATATATTGGATAAGATAAAAGCAATCCAAATAAACAACGGAGCATTGGCATCATCCACTGGATTGAAGAGCAAAACAAGATGACTCTGCCTACTGAAATGGGTGTTATGGTTTTTGGCTCACACTTTTTAGCCATGTACAAGACAAAAGTCTGTCTTTTTAGGCCAAAATGAGGGCACTTGCTGTTACATGTCTCTTGAGCCTTATCTAACTGCAACTGCCACTGAAAGAGGTAATCCAGTGCATTTGTCTCCATCTGTCTCCAGGTTTCTGCCCTCTTCTTCACACTGGAACTGTGCAGGTACTGGGGGAGGTTACCCATCTCCCTGGACCTGTTCCTGTGAGTTAACACTTAGCTGGATCACTGAATTGTGCTGACTTTGCCCCTCTGCAACTTTGAAACCCAACACCAGTCATTGACAGGACCAGTGGCCTGAGAGGAGAGCAGTTGTAAGGGGGACAGAACAGGATTGACTCACTCTGTGGGGTGTAGGGACATGCACTGCCTCACCTGGGTACCCACAGATAGGTGGTTGACATCAGCTACGATCCCATTTGTGATTACACAGGCTCTTAAAAGGTTGCCTGCTACCTCTGCAGTGCATCAAGAAAGGGCAAGGGGGGGTCTCCTCCACCTCCCCAGCACTACCATGCTGACAGCCAATGGGGCCAGGACCATAGAGGTGATTAGGACATCCCTTGCTAATGCTGACACCAGCTTCCTCTCCCCTTCCACTGGATGAGGCAGACCCAGGACTCTGAGGCTCAGGACAGAAAAGCGCAGGGATACCTTTTGCCAGCCTTTACCTGTAATGGTTTTTTGAATGAAAAAAATAGGAGTTTACCAAAAGAAGTGAATGCACTTAAACTAACCATATGTTTGAATTACACACTGATTTGGACATTAGCAAGTTTAATAGCACACACTGCATCTTCATAGTTCATATTCATGACAAGTACAGAGATTGTTTATGATAAGTATGTAACAGCTTGAACTCAGAATTAAAAAAAAAAAACAACGATTACCATAGAAACAACAAAAAAATGGGAATAATCTATCAATCTGTCCAAGGCAAGACCAACTCTACCTGTGGCATTACTGGCAGGTATTTCACCAGTCTGGTCTTAATGGTCCCCATCAGAGGGATTCGAGTCCTTCTGAAAGAATCTTTTCCAGAGAAAAGACTTTACTAAAAGCCTACTTAAATCTTTGTTAAGCTTATTGCTTATTGTATTATCCACAATGAATAGAGACAGAAAGGTTTATTACCACCTCATTGAAGCTGCATTTTATTTATTCAAAGCCTGGCAGGCACAATTCTCACCAGCCTTCTCTGCATAGATTAGGCAGACACATTTCCTGACACCTGCCCCTGCAGAGTGTGTTTTCTAGACCTCTGACCAGGCTCGTTTCTCTTCCCTGGACTTTCTGCAATCTTTCTTGAAGTGTGGTACCCAAAACTGGAAGCAGCTCCCTACTGGAGGCTTTACCAATGGAAGGATTACCTCATATGTCTTTTGTACAACTCTGCTGTTTATATATCCCAGAATAATATTTGCTTCTTTCACAACAGGATGCCATTACTGACTCATGCTGAGCTCATGATCCACGAAAATTCCCAGATCTTTGCTACCTCTTCTCTCATTTCCCATCAAGTATTCAGGGAGGCATTTAGCCCTATCTGCATGCCAGTTTGTATCCAATGTTATTGTCCTTCTTCTAAAGTATTTATCCAATTTCTCAGGCCTGCCCTCCAAGATACTTGCAATTTGTCAGTGCTTAGAGTCATATGCAGATTTGAAATATGTGCTTTCTAGTTCATCAGTTAAGCCACTATAATTATAAGAGTGGATCTGGACCCCAGGACAGTTCTTTGTAGAGCCTTACCTGATAAACCTTTTCAGTTCAATCCTAAAATGCTGACAGTGAATTCTTGGCTGCCATTTGCAAGATGTACTGTGGGTATTTTGCCGGCAACCTTTTCAAGAATTAGTGGACCCAAAGCCATGACTTTTGGGCAGCAGAGTACTCGTGAGACCTTCAAACCAAAGCTGACATGGAAAGCAATACAACATGTTTTCCAGTATTGTTGTTCATGGAGCTCGTGGAGTTAGAGGCCCATGAATCAGACCACAATTCCCTGGGTGCTTATGAAAACGCCATTTGAGGTAGTGTCAAAAACCTTACTAAATTCTTGCCTATCCACATGATTTGTTACCCCATCATAGGAAAAACAAACAAAGGAACAGGCTGGTTTGATACTATCTGGTCTTGACAAATCATATTGATAACAACTTATAGCTTTGCTCTCTTGTACATCATTTGATCCCTTGTCCAAGGATCTTTCTCAGAAATTAAAGCCAGGTCAGCTGGGACCCTGTGTCCTTTTTTTTCTTCTTTGTTTCATAGGCACTCTGTCAGCCTTTTTCTAGCCCAGCATCATCCAAATTCTCAAAGATAATTACCATGGCCTTCAGGATTGTTCAGCCAGTTCCCTAAGTAACCTAGAGTGAATTACAGGCCTGACTGATCTGACAAAATCTAATTTATCTAAGCAGTTTCTAAACATCTCTTTCCCTATTCTTGCCTGAGTTCTTACCCTTTTGTAGCTAGTGTTAACTGTGTCAACTATTTGATTACAGTCAGGCTTTTTAATGAAGACTGAAGCAATAACAGGCATTAAACACTTTGCCCTTCTTGGCATGTTTTGTTATTAGCTTTCCTTTCCCATTTATTAGCTGGCCAATGCTTTTTCTGGTCCTCCTCTTATTGCCAAGGAAGTTATACAGTGTTTTCAAGTTACCCTTTGTACCTCTTTATCTTATTTCTCTTGTTGGCCTTTCTCATTTTGTCTACATACTTGTGCTACTCTTTTATATTCATCCTTAATTTCTTGACCTGGATTTTGCTTTCTGTGTATTTTCTTTTTTTTTCAGTTTTACAGTTGCTACTGCTTGAATCAGACTGGTCTGTTACTACAGATTGTATCTTTTCCTTCTACTGAGTGAATTTGGAGGATAGCCTCATGTGCTTTAACAAAGGCCAATTCTTCTATTCCATTCAAGAACTACAGACGTTTTTCTCTTGATCCATTTTGTTCGTATCTAGCAATTTTATGAGTGTGTTCAGATTTGCTTAGCACTTTTTCTCTTATTAGCTTACAAAGATTATTAATTCTCCCCTAAAAGATGTTATTGTCTATAATGTAGAAATCTGGGTCATCACTGAATAAGCATTGGCATATGACTTTTCAGGAATCCAACGGACACGAGCACAGTCTTTCCTTCAGTATTGAACTTGTAATATATAAGATTCATTGACAGAAGCATGGCCCAAAAAAGATAGTTCAGGGAACTTCAATAATGATGTAAAGGAAACAGTTAATGATCTTGTTAGATCTAGATACTGGACCAAGGTTAGATATGCCTGATGTATTTGCTAATGATAATGATTTGGCTGATGCATGTACATGGGACCCTAATGAAGATCTATTGTTTTCTAGTTTTCCCAGTTTTATTTAGTGAGGTTAAGAAAGCATTACTTAAAATGAGTTTGAATAAAAGTGCAGTGGCAAGCAACCTTGACCAAAAATTATTTAAAATAATTGCTTCATCCAAGGCAAAATTAGTAGCTGATTTATGTCACTTGTCTTTCTTCATTGCAAAATAGAGTAGCATCAGTGTAAATGATGACATTTTCCAGTGAAGTGGTGTAAAAGCAAATGCCTTCTGTTCCTTGGCTATCAGAAAGCTTAGTGCAGGCTATGATCTCTACTTTATCAAAAGAGTTTTGATTTAGCAGGGTGAAGACTTTAAAACGTTCTGCCACTCCGCCTGTGGTAAAAACATAAGAAGGAACTCCACCTATTTAGCAAATTTAGGTTGATTTCAGCTATCTGGGACAGGTCAGCTGCATGTGACATTTGCATACAGCACCTTACCACATTCCTCTATATAGCTGTATTGCCTGAAAAAGACACTTCCAATGGGCAAGTCAAATCTTGGATAGGTTGTATCTCCTCCGAGGGTGAAGACGAAGGCAAAGGCTCCTAAGCTGCCTAAAGCATGTCCATCAAGGATCTATAACAGGCCTTTCCTGGAGGCTGTAGTTGCATCTCTGTTGCATTGTGAAAACCAGCCCTTTTTCCTGGCATCGTCCAGGCCTGAAGAGACTGATGGCAATTGGATAAAAAACACCCTTGAGAACTGGGATCCACAGCCTAACTGGTCTGTCTGTAAAAGTCAGCAGCAAAGATTTACTGGATTCAGTCTTGCACTGTTGAACATCAATAAAGGAGATGGCTGAAAGGGGAAAAGGAAGAGTGGTGAAGTGACTCATCTGAGATCAAGCACATGATTAAGTGTCACAGGGCGGAGAGGTGGGTACCTGGGTCTCAGTTTCCCAGGCCACACTTATTTCCTTACCATGTCCCAATGCCTGTTGTGGTATGTAAGACTAATAGAGCCATCTCCCATGTATTTATCCAAAAATAGCTAGAGCTGTGTGCTCAGAGATACTGACCATTTGGCATAACTTATAACAAGTGCCACCATTCCTTGAGGCTTTTTAAACTGTGAAAAATAGTAAGTTACAGTTTCTTCCCCTGTTGAAAAGAAGGCTGAGGTATAATATCTATGGAATAACAGTCAGAATTATTTTTGTCTGTTCAGTTGGCCATGGGTTGTTTGCATGTATATATTTGTGTTTGTGTGGATCTGGGTGTGCGTTTGTATGTATGTGCCCATATGCTGTTAGTTTTCAATTCCTTATTTTTGTAGCAAATGACAATGAAATCTTGTTAGATTGGTCTTTGCATGCCGCCTAACTGACAGGCAGGAATTATTTCCTTATCACAAGCTAAATAACAAAACCTCTCACAGTTTATTAACATTGACAGGAATGTAAGAGTCCTCATGTCACCTTACTAGTGAACAGTCAGCAACATTTTGGTATTCAGTATTAATCTAATGAGCTATTAGACCACTTTAATTTTTAATTCTCATTTTGTATTAAAATAAACAGCTATTCGTGTTCAGCATCATAATAGGGAGACAAGGTGGGCTACTTCTGGAGAAAGGAATGAGCTTCCTTTCCAAGTTTTGTGGCTATGATGAGGCCACAGTCCTGTAGTCTCACCTTTAAGCCCAGGGAACCAACACGCATCCATCAACGCATCTCTCTACCACACTGACAGAGACTGCATGAGCTAGCTCAGAAACAGAGCTGATTCTGCCCAGGAAATCAAACCCATCCAAACCTCATTGCACAACAGAATAATGTGTTATTCATTGTGTACAGAACTATTATACACTAACATCCTGAACCTCCATGATGCAACACAGGGAATGAGCAGTGCCGAGATGCTGCTCAGTTCCCACCAAGGTGAACAGGAGCAGAGGATATTCAGCACATCTCAGGAATGCGTCCAACACCTT
The DNA here is from genome assembly GCA_013400335.1 of Eurystomus gularis. Classification (NCBI taxonomy): domain Eukaryota; kingdom Metazoa; phylum Chordata; class Aves; order Coraciiformes; family Coraciidae; genus Eurystomus; species Eurystomus gularis. The sequence continues at coordinate 28,293 of VZZY01018284.1, forward strand.
CAAGATTTTATCTGAAGCTTGATGTGCACTAGAAAGCCTTGTTCACAGAGCACACTGTGGGCAGACACAAGCTTGCTCTGCTGGTATTTCAAGCCAAGAAAGCTGTGCGACCATGTTAGTAGAGAACCAGGCAGTGCTGGTAAGCCCTGCTGAGAGGCTAGGTGTGTTACTTCAGGCTTGGCACTCTGCTAACACCATCATCTGCTTTTTTTCAGCTCAAAGGATAGGCAACAGAGCGCTCCAGTCTGCACAGAGCAGCAGTGAGGGCAAACTCACATCAGCATGTTTCATTTTTCTTCCAGGCTCTGTATGTGAGGACATGCCCCTAGCTTACAAGAAACAGAAACATGCACTAACCACTTGTTCCTGACTGGAGCCAGCAAGAAATGCCAGTCTTTACACCTTCCAGGATTAGGAACTGGGTAGATCCTACTGCTACAGACACAAAACTCTTCATACGCTTGTGCTGTCCACACGTAAGTGAGTTGTAGGAGAACAAGCTATCAAAGGCAGTACATATCTGGGGTCACCAACATTAAGGCACTGTGAGTTGTTTCTGCTCACTACAATAGTTCCTCAGCAAATATCTGTCCCCTGAGTGCTGTGTGCTGGCTGCTGTAGCCACAATTTTAAACTCACCTCACCGAGATTAAATTGATCACTGGCTCCTGTACCTTTTTAAAATCACATTTTGTGTTGGAAAAATTTCTTTTCCTGACAGGCTCCCTGTGTGAGCAGGTACATTTAGCTTACCACAAAGAGACAACGCACTAAATTGTTCTTTCTGCCTGGAGTCAGGAAAACACACCATTTTTACACCCTCAACAATTAGGAATTAGGTGGATCCCACTCCCCTGGACCTTCAGGAGTAGAGATCCTCGTTAGGAAACAGGAGGAAGCACGGACTTCAGAAGAGTGAAACAAGGTGAAAATAGATCCAAGCCAAGACCACATATTTCTATCAGAGTTACTTTGGGGGAGATTTAGTAAAATGACATAAGTCAATCTATTGCAGTCATGTGTCCTCATCACAAAAAGTCCCTCCTGACTGTGATGACCCCAAGGAAGCCTCTAGGCTCTGAAGAAGGGAGAGTACACTTCTAGGGTAAAAAAAAATGGCAACACAGACACGTTTGCCAGGATGGTCTCAAGCAGAAAGGTCAAGGGCATGACTGCGGTCAAGACCAGTGTGTGGAGAGTAATGGGGAAAAGGAAGACAGAATATTGTATTTCCCTCATAACACTAGATTTCCCTCATTGAGTAATGTCACTAAATTATTTATTTGAAAGTGGAGTCCTTTCCTACACATGCAGTGCAAAATCCCTGCTAATACCTCAAAAATCTGCATCAAATGTGTGCTTCTGAGCACCTTCCTCCATGAATCACACTATCACTTGTTAGCTATTGCCTGTGGTCTGTCAGTGCCTATGTTGCCACATTGACCTACTCAGAAATTTTTCAAGGTGAAAAAGTGGAGTATGTGTCCTGACAGTTGCTCATACCTACACGTACTCCAGGAACTCCATTCCCTCAAGCTTGTCCAGTATTTCCTCCATGGTTTTCAGAGCCCCAGCTCTTCCTAAGAAGAGCCCAACCTGGGCTGTTGTGGAGCTTCCTGACCTCGGCTAGTTTCCACAAAGTAGCAACAGTTGATAGAGTCAGTATTTCCACAGCAGAGCAACACCAGCTTCCAGGCTGACACATCTGGTTCTGTGTTTGTGGCAGTGGTGTATGTTTCCAGAGAAGTTGCTTTCATCATTCCAAAGCTTTTCATCCATGTAACATAATAGATGTGTCTCCATTGCAGGGCAGATGTTTTTCCTGCTTTGTGTTGCAATCCCAGTTATCCAGACCAACAGACCTGTTGGGGCATAGCACATTTTCTTCCTTTCTTAGACACATGGGTTTCCCTCTGATAGAGGGATGGTGTCTTGCAAGACCCCATTGCAACATGCATGCCACCAAAGTGTGACCAGAGGCTGCAGCTGCACCCAGATCTGGTAGTTCATATATACTCTGAACTCTTCCATGCTGTTTCCATGTTGCAATGGCAACTGGGGATGCCTCTGTCACATCTAGTTGTGCCTACTAAAAAGACAGACAGGCAGAGAAAATTGCACAATGCAGGGCTGTCCCTAAGCACCCACAAATCCCTCATACGACAGCACCTCCCACAAAGCAATATGCTATATCCCAGAGTGTATTGCATCTACTGGTGCCATGAAAGTCCCTAGGACATGCACATGTATCGTAGTCCTTCTTGAGCTAATTTGCCCATGGTGGAGATCCACAATGTTGTCACGTGTGTCCTGACAGCTCAGTGTTAATGTTAATGACACAATTTTTTACAAAATAGTGACATACGAATGTATTTCAATTATCCAGGTTCTTACAGCTCACTGTCCTGAACCTTTGGGATAACCAGGTGCATCACTCTAGATTTCTTTAAGCTGAGAGGGAAGAGCTTCCCAGACTTTTTTGTAGTATCTTAATCCTAAAGCCAGACACAGACTAGCTTGGACCATGCTCTGCCCCACAGCTGATCCATTTATATTGCTGGAAATGACCTGCAGCCATCTACAGGAGGGTATTGCCAGAGTACAGAATGCACAGCCACTTTTCCAGCATCTGGGGCAGTGGGAGCGAGCAGTGGGGAAGGTATGTCTAGAGACCAGGAGGGGTGTCTATATGGCACAACACAATGCTAAGCAGACAGCCAAATGAGCTCCTGCTTGTATAAACTTAAACAAATACCAGCAGTGGGTAGCTTCAGAGAGCAATCACTTATTCTTTTGAAAGTACCCTTTTGAAAGTACCCTACCAACTTGTTTTAATTGTAAAGAAATAATCAGAGGGAATGAGTTTGAGAGAGTTAGTCTATTAATCATTTATTGTGTTATTTTTATATGGTATTGTGCTGCTGTTACGGTATGTTAAATATTGCAGCTTGATGTGTGGTCCCCAGGCCCAAGGAGTCCTATAAATTAGATGGATTTTTCTAAAGTTCTCTCAGTGAGAAAAGTTCCAGAAAAAGTGAGAATAGCTCCATATTGTTCTATCTCCTTAGATGCAAAATAACCCCAGTTGACTGTGTATTATCCTAACTACACAATATTCTCATGGGAATTGTATCCACAAGAATACTTTTTTTCCTGGGGTTTTGAACAGGAGAACTAATGGCTATTGTGAGGTGCAGCATCAAAATAAGAGGACATTTTCTCAGGCCATGGTAGAGAGCTTTTAAACCAGAGCAAAAATTAACTTCCTCTTTCCCAGAGTAAGATCTGAGAATGGCAAGCAATGTTCCTGGCCTCAAACTTCTTTATTAATGAGTTTGAGTCAATGTCAGACACTTTTTCCTGTGAAGCGTATAAAAGGATAAGTCTTCATTCACCCAAATGGGTCAGAAAGAGTGCTCCAAACTTGTGTGCACTCCAGGCATGTCAGCTGAGGGATCCCAAACCACGCCACTGCTCTCACAAAGCTTATAAAAGTCTGACCTGCTGTATAGGTATCCACCTCCAGCCAAAGTCGCAAAAGATCAGGTTTCCTCCTATACAATCTGGGGACCAATTTTGGCCCACAGAAGCCATTCTCCTTGAAAAAAAATTATGTCAATGTCCTGACAGCATTAAATGCAACTGTACACCTGAAACAACTGCTGTTGGAGTGGGGTGAAAAATAGGTTTGTCATTTGCTGAGAAACAAAGCTCTCATCATGCCTTTTTCACTTTAGTCTTTATCCGGAACAACATCAGGTCCCAATGTATTAACAAGAAATCAAAGCTGACTGCACTCAGCACCTCTCAAACCCACAAGAAACCAGCCTCGACACTCTTGGAAGGGATGTCAGAATTAGCAAGACTCATATAAACTGGTAACACCGAAACTTGCAAAAAGATCAACAAAAATCAGTTCCTGTATTTAAAAATAAACCTGCTTTGGTCCAGAGTCTATGAAATAAAAGTTATATTGAACTCTACATAAAATTTGTAGAGTTTTCTGCCCTATAAATCAGTAATATCTTTTTTCTTAAAAAAAACTAAAGTAAAATCTGGGCTTGCAATCTTTATGCCAGTTTTCCATTCTCACAACCTGAAGAACCAGGGTTTGAAAGCATATTATGAAGTACAATTTGGTGCAGAAAATTATCAGTATTGAAAATACTGCGAGAAATGGTCACTACAAATAATATCACAGGGATAGGACAATTTCAATGGCTCTTTCTCTGTAGAACTCTTGGTTGATTTACAGTGAAAGTTCTGCCTGAAAATGGGCCAAGATGAGACTGAAAGATTTTAATTGCTTTTTTTAATTGCATGGAAAATAATACTAGTGTGATCCAACTTTCAATAAAGTCGATGGAAAACTCATACTTGAGGAACAGGCTTACTGTGGCCAACGAGTAAACCCCAAATGCCATCAGTACAATCATTCTTTTGGGATCTTTAGCCAAGCTGAGTCAAGGTAAACTGGGACACAATTTGATTGCTATCCTCTACAGAATTTTGTCAAGTTTTGTAACTCAAAATTTCAAGATGACCATAATAATTTTTTGGTTAAGGCCACAAAGTGCCTCTCAGTCACTTGTACCCTTCCAGTGATGCACGTTAAGCCTCTTGAATGCTTCTTGGACTAGAGAATCCCAACAAAGCAGACAGTGCAGTACTTCCTTAATGCTCCTCAGAAAATGTTTTAAAAACCCAAACAAACCCACAAGAAACCAGCCTCATTTATGTGAAGGCATGGTCCTGACGGGAGGGTTGCTATGCCATTAAGCTAGGCTGGTATTACGGTTTGTGTATAAGGCAGAAGCTGTCACACTCAAGTTCCTCTGCCTGGCCTTGAGGCTGGCATGACACCTGTCAGCTCCATCTAGACATTGCACAGCCCCATCCGTTCAGCATGGCACTCCTGCTAATGTTTCCTGCCTCTCTGCGGGGTTTAATGCATCACACACAAGGCAGATGCACAGGCTGCCTGGGTTCTGGCAGTAAGCAGGACTTGACATACATTTTAACTTAAAGCATGACTCCTGGGGCAGGCAGAACATATGGCTTCCCAAGACGGCTTACATCTATCAACTCAGGGCATGGGTAGAGCAAGCTCAGGTCTAGCTGCAGTAATTAGCCTGCAGGGCCAAGTACATATAGGTGTGAGGATTAAGGCAGTCTGAACTTCTGCTGCATGTAAGCACTGCCTTACCAAGTCAGATAAAAGAAGGGACTGTTGAAAAGCTGGATACCTGCTCAGGTTTGCTTAGGTGTCACGCGGTGACTCTATTTGATGCTGGCTGGTGAAAAAAAGTTAATTACCACCTAGAGTCAGAGTTGTCAAAGATCTACTCATTTCAGTCTTTCTTTTCCCTACCACCCATGTGCTCCTGACACTTAGATCTGAACAAAGAAGGAAATGTAATTTCTAGCCTATGCTAGAAATATGCCTCTCCTCTCATGCAGAGGATTGAAGACATATTCTTCCTTTATTGGTTCCGTTGGTACCTAGAGGTTTCATCTGCAGTAGGAAAATAAACAATGCCAGGGAGCACTCCTGGATACTATAGCTCTGCCATTACTGCTGTTGCTTTGCTGGAATGGTCCTTGGCATGGATAGAGGCCAGGACTAACAGCATTTTCCCAAGCCATTCCCAGGCATGGTTTGGAGAGATCAGAGATCAGGAGGCACTCTCAACTGGCAATTTGCATACAGCCTTCCTGTTTTAGAGACTGAGAAAGGTCAGTGGTATGGACAAAAGCCCCTTGTGCCAATTGGCATCAGAGAAGTGTGTCAGACCTGTTGAATTTACTATTGTAGATGTAGTCACCACATTCCATGTGAAGAAAGTTGTCTTTATAATTGTGTTACTGTACAGAAGAGAAATGTTATAAAATGAAACTCTACATTCAAATAGTTACCACCCATGTTTACCTTTGGCATTGCAATTACAATAGTATCTCAAGTCAAAAGAGAGGTGATGTTCAGATCTCTCTCCTCCAGCTCTGCCAGATTCTAGTCTCCATGCAGTTGAGGGACAGAAACCTGCTTTAGGGCTGTCTGAACATGACTATAGCTTCCTTGGGCAAGATGAAACAGAAGGTCCGCAATAACTCTGAGGGAACATGAACTCAGACCTTTTAAGACCTTCTTTCTTTACCTCTGATACTCAACGTGCAGTGTCAACCACCCAAGACCTCAAATCGTCAGAGCGACCCCACATCTGCAGGTTTTATTGACTAGAGCTGGCTTTGTGAAAATCAGACTTTAATACCCTATAGGGAATTCACAGAAAATAATGAAGCTACTTTCAAAAATTTGTGGGGAAACTTCTCTACAGCCTCCCACAGGAACTTTATGACAGAACCAGAGATAAAAGCTAATTCTTGCAGAACACAGCAAAATACCTTAACCACATGAATATCCCACTTCTTCCTGCTTCATATGTGACAGGTCTGCTTCATTCTCTATCCATCACAGATACACTGGAGCAATCAGGAGTCCTGTGGAAAAATGGGGTAAATTGAAATAAATAGAGCGTCACATCCTGTATGTGCTGAAGGTCAGACAGTGAAAGGTCTGTATGCAATGCATTAGCTTTGTCCAGCCTAGAGGAAAAGTAATGTTTAGGTTATATTTAATTAACATTGACTAATTTAGGCCAAGACAATATGCCCTATATCCACACCAAGAAATGGGATGAGTTTAAGTCTAGCTCACTTAGTTCATGTTAACCACATCACGACCACTTTTCTAGCCTGGGCAAGGCTCCTGTTCCTTGCAAAGCACAGGATGAATGACTCTCTGCCTCCTGGCACATGAGCCGCTCTCAATTTAACACAAATATAAATTTGCAGTGTTAGAATAGAGTATTAGTACTGCTTCAGCAGAGCACAGTTGTCGGTTCTCCAACAGTACTCATATTGATGCACATGGTGACAGAAATGGAGGCATTCATGTTACAGACAATGAAAAATGAAAAAAAAGTAGCAAAGTAAACCAAACAGGGATTATTGAATTTGCTTTGACCTCAGTTTCACCTAGAGGAAAAAAAAAAATGATGTCCATGCAGCCATTAGAGTTGCTACAGCGATGGAAGACCAGTTTCACCAACAGGCTCTGTTAAAAACGCACCACTGCCCTGAGGTAAGGGCACCTCCTCCACAACATTGTACCTGAAATAAAATCTGAGCTGGGCCATTCAGCAGCTTAAACTGCTTATAATTCAATATAGAGGGATTAGCCAGTAGGATCCTGCCAGTGGCCTTGGGGTCAGTTCTGCCCACAGGGCATTTCTCTCCACAGCACTGCCTTTTTCAAGAGGAACACCTAGTTGAGAGCCCATGAACACACCATAGGCAGCTGCGTGCCCCCCACTGCTGTGCCCAGCCAGGTCCTCTGTGCCCATGCTAGTGAGAAGGGACTGAGTTATATTATAGCAACACGAGTCAAAAAAGATCCCCAAGATGACTTCTGGGCTCTGTGGTTGACTAGTCTGAGATAGCTTTGGTCAGCCGATGGCTCTAAGACCCTCTTCCTACCCTGATCTACCAATTGGAGCTGCATGGCCCTGGAGAGAGCCCTGTCCCACCTGCTGCCTTTGCATACACTGTTAGACCCTTAGCTCTGCACAGGAGCTGCCTGGGTAGTAACATTGGTTTATTCCAGCTGAGATCTGCATGGGTATGAAAAGCAGATCTGAGATCACATTAACCTACCTGTATGCTCTGCAGCTGTTCAAAGTGCCCCAGAAACCGAGGACCTGTCCACCAGTAGCTGACATGTTGCCATACCAATACCAAGGCAATGGTTAAATAGCTCAGAGGAGCTGGATATTCTTGGTCCTGGAGACACTGTGTCATGCCATCCCTTGCTGTGCCAAGAGCACACAGGAGCGAGGGCTCTGACTTCGATGTTTTCTTTAAAAACAAATAGAGTTCACAAACTTTTTACTTTACTGAACTACCTCCATACTGTAGCCGGGCTCTTACCTGGATTCTAGAAGCCTTTCCTCAAAAATACATGTGCTGAGGACCTAATTATCATCTGCGCTTATATACAGATAGGCAGACATACGTATATTTGCACATGGGTGAATGGCCTGCTAAGTCTGTACAATAGATACCTGATAACCAGACTGCTTATACCATAAGTGTTTTCACCGAACATGACTTCAGCTTCTCTGCAGTGTAGACAACACAACCTTCCAGGCCAGGACCTCTCTGGGACGCTACAGCTTTATTTTAGCAGTCTAGATAGGTAGGGGTTTGCAACATTTCATAACATAAGCACAAGAAGCAGCATCTTCCTTCAAGATAGCCCTTAGTTTCCTGTCATATTTTACATGAACAATTGGAAAAATTTGGAATAAAGGCTGTTTCAGACTGATTTGTCAACTGCCCAAAGTTCAAAGCTCTAGTTATCTCTTGTATTAAAATGCTCTGTTGTTCCCTAAGGAAGAATTTTTCATTTCTGATAGGGCTCTTGTCAAATAAAAATTGCCAGTGAGGGTAAGCCTTTGAAAAAATACGTTTTATTCATTAATTATTTTCTCTCATAACTTCTCTAAAGAAAATCAAAGGGTGAAAAACTATGTTATGAAACTGCAACTTTGCTCTCTCCACTAGAAGTAAAAATGTTATACAGCACATTTTCCTTATTACACTAAACCAGTTTTTATCTCAGAGGAAGCTAACTCACTCATGGAAGATACTGTGTTTCAAACTACATTTTTTTTAAAGTATTTTCCTTATTTATCTGATTAAAGGATCATGTGTACGGTAATGCCTACCCCATGATTCACATTAAGTTAGTTTTAAAATAATTTGCCATTTACATATGTTTTCACTAGATTGAAAATTAAAAACCCACATTTTATGTAATTCCAGAAATAAACAATAGAAAGAGTCACATATATCTCCCGGGTTTAGTTCAGCAGGCCTGCCCTAGATCTCTGTGCCTCGGAAAGTGATATGTTTTCAATGGTGAAGGGTTAAAAGAGGATACCAAACTATCTTCTGGAAATCATTAACTTACAAAGCCCCCAGAAGATAAAAGTTTCCATTTTCTAAAATGTAAATCTAAAACATATTCATTAGTATTGCAAAACAAACATGCAAATCTTCACCACTTGAAAAGCTCAGCTAAATATGTACAAGGGCAATACCCAAAAATACATCTGGTCCTCGGTTAAAAAACTTGCCTTTTTGGTTTTATCTAAAGAGCTTGTCTGTCTTCCATGGTTGGCTTCTTGGATTATTGCAATTCATAATAAGCCTTTTAGCTAAGGATGAAATAAACAAAGATAAAGTCTACGTCCTAGTTCTAAATGGTCCAGATGGGATGATTTTTCCATATGTTTAACACACCAAACATTTATTAATCTTTACTAGCAGAACTCAGAAAATTGCAACAGCTTATTAAAAAGGGCAGGGGATACAATTTACAGTTTTAGTAATTTCTGCCCACTTTCTTAATCCTCCACTAAAGCAGGGTATAATTTTGTAGTAGCTCAGGTTGTGTGTGCGAGCAAGCATGTGCGTGCGTGTTGCTGTTACAAGGCAGGGAATTTTGGTTAACTGATCAAGAGGAGGTTTTGTGCCCTAATTTGGATACAATATCAGTCACGAGGAATGTGTTACATCATAACAATGACAGTGTGGGTAAAACTGGCAGTACTTGACTCGTTCCTCATCAGAGTGATTTACTTAGTGTCTGGCAATCTGTTTTTCACATGATGTTTGTTTCCCATAAACAGTTTCAACATGGGAGAGTATGGTGTCAAGATAACAGTCATATCATCAGTCATTGCAGAACATCTATGTGGGCTGCCAAGAAAATGAGACTCTTTTATCTCTGGCTCCTCTAAGTGCTTGTGTTTTAGTGATTGCTTCTCATAACGTGCTTGATTGTTTTCTGAAACCTGACCATCAGCAGCTCCATTATGTTGTCACCTCAACCCAAGTGAGCTGAAGGCTGCCAAGGAAGCAGGGCCACTGGGAGGAACAGGGGTAAGGCTGCAGAGGGAGTGTCTTCCAGAGGTGTTGGGAAAATGGTGCTTAGAAAGTAACACAACAATAGAGAGGCTGGAATTTAAATCACAGGCAAGCACTGAGGAATCTGTGAGAGGTGCAGAGCACACACTGGTTTTCTGTGACCTTTCAGATTGAAAGGTTTTTGGTATTAGTCAGAGAGGATGTGAAGTTTTCCATCGCATTTTATATTCTTTGCACTTAAAAACATTCTACATTTGTAAGAAGCAGGATGAATATAACTTCAAATAGCAAGTAGGCAGCTGAATCTCAAGGTGTGTTTTGTTGGAGCATAGCTATGGCTTGAACTATAAATAACAGAAAATAAGAACACAATCATATTATTTTATTGACATAACTCACCGTTTTATTGAGGATAATTTACAGGAGCTTTGAGGTAGATTTATCTCATCCTAACAGATTTGACTTATAGCTAAATATAGAAGGTGCAATGTGTATTCCTAATTTTAAATAAAGATACTTTGATTCTTGCATATGGCTGCAAAAATATCTCCTGAAAATAGAGAGTTGTCAATAGTTTCCACACCTGATGAACACACAGTTGTTCGAGACAGCCTGCCCAAGTCTCTGCTTCCAACATAACAAAGGAAACTGGTGGCCGAAAAAGGGACTTCGGTGCCTCTGAAAACATTATCCCTTGTGGACAACACAGCCACAGTGGCTTGAGGCAGGAGATGCACTGAGTCACCTCACATCCCTTCCAATCCTTTTTCCCTAAGATGCTGTGAGTTGCTCTGGACCTCTCTGGAGTAGTGATGGAGCTTGGCCAGCATGCCATTTATAAGAAAGAGTAAGCCTTTAAAGCATCCAGTCATGTCCTGGCACCTGAAGAAGAGCTGGCTGGATAAGGGCCTTTGAGCGGATCTTAAGCTTGGCAAAAGAAAAAATAAAACTTTGGACAAAATCAGTGCAACTCTGGTATGAAATCTCAACCCCATATGCCAGATGAAATGGAAAGTGCTCAGGACAGCCTATTCAGAACTGTCTGCTCAGGCTCGAGGAAAGCAGCAGCTGCAGTTGTCCAAAAGAGAAGCTTTTGGCTTGGCTTCTGTTTCATTTCTATAGCCTCTACTTTTGGGGCTTAGAAATATCTTGGCATCTTCTGGCTCCTCGATGTCCAAGAAGAACAAGACCTAATTTCCTATCCCAAAACATAGAACTGCTGATGCTAAAGTAAAAAAAAAAATTACTATCATCTCCGGCACTGAAGCCAGGGTTGAAATTCCTGTCAGCAAACAAAAGCGTGGCCCAGATCAAGGTTTCCTCTGAGCTACTATGTAACTATTGTGCATAAATTATTACATGTAAAAACTACAGTCAGCTTTCAAAGCTCAGTACTCTTTGACCTGCGGAGCCGAGCCATGCTGGCCCTTAACAGTGTAGCACTTTGGTGGGTGTCCCAAGCTGAGATGCTGTAACCAAAGGCAGTACCATGAAAGGTGCAACCAGACAGATTGCAGAGCTCCTACATAGGCCTGGCCACTTCACATGACAGTGCCTGATGGCAGTGCATTGCCACCTCATGCACAGGCCTGCCGCCGTGCATTTGACACACTTTTGCTAGTCATTTCCCAGTTTGTATGTCCTGAGGCAGGGCTGGGCTGGGATGCTAGGGCAGCAAGCTTTGCTACTTCCATAGATCTTCTCTGCATTCAGCTCACTTCTGGCACTATGCTGTGCTCACTCCATCTTCCCTCTCATTCATTTCAGGAGTTGTTCTACCTCAACCCACATTCTTGTTGCCCCTCCTGCCCTCACTCAAAAGCTTAACTCCATCACTTTCCAACCCAGCTCTCTCACTGGCTCCTTCATCCAGTGTCCCCATTCCTGTTCCAGATGCTCGGCATTGATTCACATGGTGTTAGGGGCAGGCTATTTTCAATCCTTCTTTTCCATATTACCTCAGTGCCAGCAGTGGGAAGAGTAAAAGCCCAAGAGAGACAATGTCTGTGTTTTAAGCTCCAAATATCACAGTAGCCCCTGGAGATAAGAGCAGTAATTGCTTGGAAAGTCCTTCTCCATCCAGGAATGGAATATGCCCAATACCTAATTTACATAGTGAAACAATCCTAGTTTGAAATTTCATATTAATCTACAAGGCCAAGTGCAACAACATCTGCAAAGAAGCCAAGTTTCAAGTGAAACTGGACCAATTTACCATCTGGGGTGGAAAACTTGGTTCTTTCTGCTGAGTTTTGCTCTGCATCATGGGATTCATTTGAAGTCAAAACAGAAAGTAAAGTCATATGATAGGGACCTTCATCAGTCAATAGATAAGAAAAATTTGCATGGTCTTATGAAGATTATCTATAGCTCAGTGTCTCTCTCCATTTCTAGAATGTTTTTGTAGCTGAAGACAGAATAGGTGAAAGCAGAAGAACGTATTAATTTGTACGTATGTTAAAAGGGACTCAAACATAGAATGCAACAAACTGGCCACTGGATAACATATGTGTGCACAATTTTCATTAATAAAAGAAAAATGTTTCAAAGGAACAGAATACTCAATCATTTGGGGATTTTGTCATTCCTTCCTGTGATTCTCTGTAACAGCATGTTACAATTATTTGTCAAGACCTCCTAATTTTTCCCAGAGACAAAACCTCTGAGCCTCAGGCAAGTCTTGGCATTGCAGTCAGCGCAGAGATCCACCAAGCCTTTGGACATGGTTACCTCCTTATAATTTCACCTGGATACCAATGGAGAGCCCACTGCTGCTCTGCAGCAAGCCATTAAAAACAAGAACGTCAGAGGAGCTGCAGAGTCACCTTCCCCACCACACGCTGATCCTAAACTGAAATAGCTGTTTCCAGCAACAGATGAAGAACTATCTCCAGCTGTTTCTGGCGAACAGCTATCTCAAAGTAGTGATTTCGTAAGGCCCACTTCCAGTCTTTGCTACATAGTGTTACTAGTACTGTCAGCCTGAGTGCTTAATAATCTTCAGTGAGGGCTCCCCAAAATCACAATATAAAAAGCCCTGCACTTTTAATTCCTTTTATGTGCCTGTTGATTTATGGCGCTGGAAGTGTGGTTCTTTCTGTTCACATTCACAAGCTTTTCCCCACATGCAGGAGCTTGGATGAGCCCTGTACCACAGGACTCCAGAAGAGCAGAGGTCCAGATGCTGAGGCTGTAAGTGTAAGACTTCACACAAGTCTTGTCTCTACTGTCCCTCAGCTCCTGATATAAGTCATGCACTTACTTCCACTGACGTGATACCCTCTATCCTGGATGTAAATTATTTCACTGCCAGTAATGCTCTCTGGCTATCAAAAATCTTATATTTAAGCAGAAGATTTTCTGCTTTCTCAGGATCTCTGTGCGTGTCTCTTTTTTTTTTTTCCTAACCCTAGCTAGTATCCTAATACTGTTATCCCTGGGCTACGTCCCTTCTGATAGCTACTTTAATGGCAAGTCTTTGACTATATATCTGAGCTTAATATAGTGTGCTGTAGTTTTTGGCAGTACACAAAAACAAAGTAGAAGGAGGAAAAGGAGAGAGATAGTTTCTTTTTTTTTTTTCAGTAACTATCTTGTTGACTCACCTGGGTTCACATCCAGCCCTCTAGCCAAATATCTTCAAACTCACACCTTATCACCTCCTCAGCAGATACCCCACCCAGCAGATTAAGGGCTGGTTGGCATAGGGGGTCTTCCAATCCCACTGCTGACATTGCTCTGTTTTGGAAACGGATGCTTGAGTCTAATGGTTAAGGCATTCCCCTGGGCTCAGAGCGACAGAGGTATTAGCCCCTAGCCCAAGCTACTTTTGTGCAGATGGCACAAGAAGCACCAAATGTGCCTTTTCATCCTCTATTTCCAATACTTCAAAGAACAAACGTGCTCAGATTGAGACCTGGGCTGCACAGAGGAACAAAACCAGCTGAGGCTGAGCTGATTTGAGCTATGCTATTTTACATGCATTGAAGTGTTACTTTTTAATCAAGAGTTAGAACTTATTCCCACACTGGGAGTGATTGCACATGGCTAAGTGATACTCCTTCTGCCTCAGACTCACAACATACAAAAAATGTATCACTGAAACACAAGAGTGACTAATATGGGGATGTAAGTAATTTGTGTGCAAATAGCATGCAAAGAGCAGGACTGAGACTGCATCTGAAGCCAAGTGTTCCATAAGTCAAGTCATACAAAGTGGGAAGTGATAAAGGGTGTGACCCATGAGAGAAAAGTCTAAACTAATTAGGAGGATCTCCTGCTGGATGATATATTGGAGACTTGACATTTAAAAAAGGGGAATGATCTGTTTCAAGCATCACTACTGTGTGAGGAGTGCTCACAGCCTGTTTGCTCCAAATACAGTTTTTTTAAAATACCCACACCACATCAGTGCCTGCTTTGATCATTTTTACAGAAACACCCTTTTGCTTTATATCAAATTTGAAAATTCACAGTCTTGGCCTTCAGTTCCTGCTATGAGTCTCCTGACATCAGGCATCATCATAGCAACACCCCATCTTAACGCTCCTGGGGCTGTGACTAATGAAACAGAGTAATAGATTTTTAGGCCAAATAAATTGAGATTACCTACCCTGACCTCCTCTGTGCTGCATGACACAGAGTACAGCATAAGAAGGTCTCTTTAGAAAGGAAACTTTTAAGAAGTGAGCTTCCATCAGAGAGCTGCTCCAACGACGGGCCAAGGAGGTACTGGCAATGCTCCCTTCCCTCCAGCAGCCCGAAGCACTTGGTGGGCAGGAGGGAGTGGCTACAAAGAGCAACAGCAAAGCACAAGAGTGAAGGGATGACACACACGCACACGTTTGCACATACCAGGCTGGTTTGGATGCAGTTGTTATCAGGCAACAAAGTCTTCAGTGAAAGGTCAGATGTCGAGGCTCTGCAGGACAGATGTCTTCCAAATGGCACATCCATGTCAAAGTGCACCTTGGGTATTGCAAGTCTGTGATCCTTGAAAACTACAAATGGTGTTCAAAGTCCAGAGTTTCTCTGTACTGGCAATGAGGGCTGACAAGAAAAGCCTGGATTCAGTAACCTCCCAGAGGGGTAAGAAAAGAGACCCTTCCTTACTTACAGAAACCACAGCCACAAGGTGACATTTTCGTTTTTTTCATTTGTCAGTCTTCAGAGAGACTTTTAGGAGATTAATCTTAATGAGAGAATTCAAATTACCTATGTCAGGGTGGCTCTCAGCAAAGTGCTCACTTGTGTCCCCAAAATATTGCACAGCTTTTATCACTTCTAATATTTTTCTAGAAACACTTGAATTCATGCATGAAAAATGATATGGAAGTATGAAACCTTATTCTTAGGTGTGTGGTGTTTGCAGTCATATCTGATCCATCTGACAAGTGCAGACTGTCTCGGCAGCTCTCAGCACTGATAGGAGGTTGGATCTTTAAAGGCAGATGAGTATCTACTTCTGACACTGACTCCAGATGCTGCACATTGTGCTGAGCAGGATCTAGATCAGGATGCTATAGGAGAACTAGACTGTGGTCTTTCCTGAAGAGACTTGATCTGGATTTCAGGAAATCATCACCATCATTTTCCTTAAAATAAAATAATTTTTTTTAAAAAAAAAAAAACAACCCAGTAAATACAAAAGGCTGTTTAAAGCCCCAGTTATTACCAGAATAGAAGCATAATCTTCAAAATTACAAATATGTACATAATTGCACAGACCTGATTATAGCTTTCTGTGTTTGCCTGGCTACAGATCTGACAACTTTGGGAGACCTTGGGCACTCAGATTGCCTTTTTTTAATCAGATCACTGAGTTAAGTGTCTACATATAAACTCCTTGGAGCCTAAGTTAAGTGACTTATTTTTGAAAATCTTGGTCTGTTTGCACCCAAGCAAAATTACCATCAGTATAACACAAAAGGCTGTTACAGCTGACCTAAAGTCGGAGAAATACCTGAATTCTCATCATAGCTACTCAGTGGCAATTAGCCCCTGAGCTGAGCAGCCTGTAGACGATGCCACTCTGAATTCAGAGATGTAGAGATTTCCCTCATTTTGTTACTAATCATTGTGTTGGGTGACCGCTACATGTCTCTTCTCCTTGGTATGGCACTCACCATCTCCCTTTACCTTCAGCTATTGCCAGCCACAGAGCATCCTAAGGCGAGGCATGACCTCCACCTGCTGTCTTTGGATAAAAGTTTCTCCCCAACAGTAATGATGACCCCAAGGTTTTCAGAGTCCTGGGCAGCTCATTGCACAAGTTTCCCTCTGCCCTCTCCAGATTTTCTGCCCCACCTTTGACAGGAAGGACGCGGTGGCAGATCTGGATGGCTGCTACAAAGTTGTCAGAGCCAGTGTCCACAGCTTCCCTGACCACATGAGGTCCAGGGGTCCATGAACTATTCCTGCGTAATACTCATTGAAGAGGGAAGAACAATTTCAGCGCATAGTATGGTATTTGTTTAATTCCTCTTAGGTGCATGGTGCATTTTAATGAATAAAATATTGGATTACCTCATATAAACAAAATTTAACATGATCATGAATCGAGGCCTGAAAGTGCTCTCTGCAAACTCTGAAATTGCCTTTGGGAAACTGGCAATGTTTGGCATTTCCTGACTGTATATATTTTATGGAGTATATTATTCACAAACATAAAATGTGCATTAAGTAAATGTAAAACTGTGTCCAAAGCAGTGGGGTCATTGAAGATCCCATGGTACTTTATACTTATTGTGGGTGTTAGCCCTGGTCTCCTGGCCAAAATCAATTTGGCAATTACAGGTTGTTTGCCTCAATTCCCAAGCAGTTGCAGTCAGATGCCATGTTCCTCGCTTCCTCCTGAGACCATTGAGTAGCAGCATTTTGTGCTGCTCAACAGTTTCTGTGTTTCATCTTTTAAATGACTATAGTGGCCATGTCAGAAATGGCAAAAGCTAGAAAAGGTAAGCAGGCACTTGGGTCCTTCCCTACTTTGTAGGGGTTTTTTATTGTTTTGGTTTGGGTTTTTGTAACTATTATTTATTAGTTTAAAAGTAAAAGTGAAGAGAATAAAGAAAGCCCCAAAATAAGGATTCAGCTAACCCACAGCCACGTTGGAAAGATACGGCTACAAAATGTTCTTCAGCCCTGACCCAGTTACAACCTGAATTTAATTTGCTGCCTACATTGCCCATGGCTGTAATCCATCTCAGGTGCATGTCATTCATATGATAGGGTCCAGTCCAACACCCATTCCTTTCTGTGAGAGTTAGCCTGCTGCTGCTAATAAGGATGGCATCATTCTCTCCTCATCATTATGGCTGCTATCATGTGCCAGAGTTTACATGTTCCCTTTAGGCACGTGGTTTTAAAGAAAGAGTTTATTGTGCACTTTGGTGGAATCTGGAGCTGAAGCACAGAAGCCATATGTGAGGGGCTAGCTGTTTTTCTATGGAGGTTTGCCATACTTACAGCTGTAGGTAATTATTCGAAATAATAATGACTAACATTTATGTAACAGCTTTCTCCAAGCCTCTGAAATCACTCAGTAAGCCTTATATATTGATTACAAATCCTGAGCCAAATTCTACTTTCATTCACATACACACAATGCTGATAGAAATCTCCACTGGGATTTACATATATGGCTGAGGGCAGATGTTAGTCCTGTGCATACATGTAGGTACACGTGCAACATATATACACACACTCAGGTAGGGGTATAGAGACTGGTTCACTTACTGGCTGAAAATTGAAGCCATGATACATTTTGTGCAACATTCAGCAACAGCAAAAGCAAATTGGGATTAATAAACATTTCCACAAAACAGTTTTCCTTGGAAAACTGGGCTTTGTTTTAATAAAAAAATTTCATTGGGATGAATAAGCCAATCTCCAAAGAAATCAGAAAGAAAGAATTCAGCCTCTGTTCTTTTTTTCTGAAAAACTAAACTTTTTCAGCATATCAAAACAAAATACTCCCATATTACCAAAACAAAATACATCTCCCATAATGAAAACAAAATAATGTGACATTTCCTAATTTTTCTTTTATTTTTTTCTCCTTGATGAATGGTCTCTGAGAAACAGAGAACTAACTTTCTCATTGACAACGAAAACAAATCTGGAAGAGTCAAATTTCCTGTGAAAAGGAACTCTGTTTTCCAACCAGATCTACTCAGCAAAGAGATCAGGACAAAGATTATGATCCTGAGGCCTTTGTTCTCTGCTCTTTACATAACCGAGGAGAAATAGACAGAGTAGATTTTGCACCATCTTTGAACTTCCCACCTCCTTTAAGCTTGGTTTAGCAAAAGTTTGCACCTGCGGATTACTCTAAGACATATGTTGGTGAAAAAGAGGAAAGGCAACTGTTTTTAAATTAAGCTCCTATACAGGATGATGTTAGATGACCAGAGCATAATCACCATAATTATTATTTAAGCAAGAAGCTGGAATAAGCAATCCAGCTCCTGAGAAAAGTCCAACAGTGAAAATTTTCTGTAGCATTACAAGAGGCCTCCGGTTCCAGGCTGAATCAGGGAGAGGAGAGTCAGGACCTGAATATATGACACAGTTTCCTACCGCACGTGTTTTTGGAGATTTCTCATACATGTATTGAGCAGGCCCAAGTCTGCTTATCCAACAGAAAGAAAAAGATGAGTGCTCGAGGCGACATGGCAGCAGGCAAGCGTAACAAATCTCAAGATTCTGGACAGCTTCAGAAACCAAAACCAAATAACACAAATCAGGGAGACAAAAAGTGCAAAGTATTTACTCTGATGCAATGATAAAGGACATTTGGATTCTGAAACAACAGTTGCCGTCTGCAATATCTATTAAAATGAACAACACTGAAGTATTTATTTTAGAAATTAAAAAACATCCTAGTGAATTATTAATCTCTTTCTGTGACTTGAGAGGAGATGGTATGGTACAGCACAGCTTGTTACAATACACAGCAGCATTTTGATTTGCAGATTTAAAGAATTTCAAATTGCTTAGAGATACATGAGGTTCCATGATGGTATGTAACAAAATTTCTCACACAGTTTACCCGCTGGAACAGCTCGTGCCTTAGAGGAGGTAAGTGGTAATGTGAAACACGTTGTTTCCTATTGTGAAGTTTTAGAGAAATACTTTAACTGCAAATACTTTTCCCTTCATTAATATTCTAGTTAAATATGCCCTACTAATGGGCAGCTTTGGGACAGCTCAGACAGCCAGGCTGATACATAACAAAAATAAGGGCCCTCACTAGATCATGCATTGAAGTTTTTCAGTGGAATAATTCCACTGATTTTGGAATAATTTCTCCTTATTTACTGAGGTACATCTGACAAGAGAATCAGCCTCAAAGCAATTGTATTGACAGTTTGAAAAACCTCACTTTAATCTCCACAGAGAAACATAATAGTTGAGATTTCCATTTAAAACATATCTGTTTTGATGGGATATAAAAGAATATGCTTTAACAGGCTGCTGTACCATTTTCAATCAGCACAAAAGCACAGATCACATTTTAGAGAGGTATTGTGAAATATTTTTAATGAAACTTGCACGTAAGTCCAACCCTCTGAGAAAACTCAGCCTACCAGACTAACACATCAATAGAAAACTAAAATGAGACATGAAAACAAACTCTGGTTAGATGATGATAGGAAATGTTAGCTAGTCTAGAGGAAAGGAAAGGCTTGGAATTTAATGCAAAATTTAACTCTTCTTTTGACATACGCATTTTCAATGCTTCTTTGGCTGCGAATTCTACAGACATAAAGGCTATTTGTCGAGAAGCCGGATGTAAAATAAATTATTCTGGGAAAGCTCTCACATGTTTGGCAGGCCTGACAAATCAAGTCAGTTATTAAGGACTATAAACATAGGTCTATCTCCGTTTTGGATTTTTTTTCCACCATCCTTGAGCTCAAGTCATCCATGCAAAGATACATCTTCTTCCTGTGGCCTCTCTGGGGCCACTTTTGTTTTCTGACTATGTAAGTCATATAAACAACACAGCATTTTCACTTCTTCAGCTAATGAATAGAGTATCAGCTACACTTGTGAAGGGAGAATATATTCCAGGAGCTTTACTGTACGTTGTCCGCATTTGATCTTGATCATAAAGCAGTCAGTCATAGGAAGGAATGAGGTGGAAATGGTGC
Organism: Eurystomus gularis; assembly: GCA_013400335.1. Classification (NCBI taxonomy): domain Eukaryota; kingdom Metazoa; phylum Chordata; class Aves; order Coraciiformes; family Coraciidae; genus Eurystomus; species Eurystomus gularis. The sequence goes on from VZZY01018284.1 coordinate 48,437, forward strand.
AGAGGGCTCAGACCTTGTACAGATCACCTGTAAGGGCAGGTTTGGAGCTGTTCCTGCTAAGGATCTGCTGTGGAACACACTGTGGGTTTGGGCTGATCTTTGCTTTTGCATGACCACCACTATGCACTGGGCAAAGCCTTTCATCCTGCAGATCCTTACTCTCCCAGCCATGAAATGGGGATAGAAAACCTTCCATTATTATTGGCCTAGGCATCTCCTATCAGTGTTGATATAAAATATTCAGGGGGAATTGGTTCTTACTGGCTATCTGAGCTGTATTTCACACAGTGAAGTCCCCAGTCTCCAGTGGTGCCTCTTGTAATACAAATAAACTATAGTGACAGGTATGTCTCTTGAGAAATAAGTTTACCTGAGCCAGTAGAGCTCAGTGCAGTCTCCTTAGGCAAATTCACCCTTTCATGCTTAGCATTTAGAACTCATTTTATGAGCTGGTTATATGCTTATAATGTTTAATCTTTGCCTAATACTTTTTACGGTGTCCTTGTGGATGAAGGGTACACTTAGAGGGCAAGTCAGGCTATGTGAAAACTGCTTAGAGCAAGAGCTAGGGGGACTGGTTAGCTGAGAACTGGGGGAAAATCTTGTAGGTCCTTAACACCAGAACTTGAAAATGAGGGAATTATGACTCTTTACTGCTATTCTGCAATTTTTTTCCAGTTTCTGTTTTAGGCCATGAGTGTTTCTCTATAGCCAAGGTAGATATGCTAATAGCTGAATGGCCCATTCCATCATTATATTGTCTCACAATAAAATCAACATGAAGCTGTCTTATCAAAGCCTTAACTGATTGCAATTAGGCTATTCGGCCCTTAAAACTCCCTTTGACTGTTGCTGGTGGCATCTACACAGGAGACTGACCTTTAGTCCTATTGCACCATTTGCAAGGTAACTCTGCTCACCTCTCTTTGTGGCTGGTCCCCATGGGAAGCATTTCTATAATACTTGCCAACTATGAAATGCAGCTCTTTTTAGCTCAAAGGAAATAAGCTTGTGCTTTCAGCAGTGGTGGGAGGAGGTCAGTCTCTACTGATGACCTGTGACAGCATCACTTCATGCATCTGCACAAAAGTCTTTTCTTTCCCCATCATCCCATCCTTTCCGGACCTCCTCCATGAGCTTGTGACAGCATGAGCTCTCCCAGGAAAAAGCAGAGCTCAGGTCCTAGCAAAAAAATAAATCCCTGGTGACTTCCAGGAACTTTGGGTCATGGCCTCGGCACTCCTCTTGTCTTTCACTTCTGTGTGCTGATCTCTGTAGGCAGAAACATTTGCTCCAACATGCTGGATGGCATACAGTGCACGCACCCATGGACAGCGTCTATCCACCTTCACAGAAAAACAATCCCTTACTGCTTTCTACATCCACACAAGTTGCTTCTTGCAATATCACCTCCTCATAGAGCTTTGTAAACACCAGCAAAACCGCATGGCAGAGAGGCTCTGTCAACCCACCAAAGACTCGGGGCTAACAAAATGGTACTCTGGGAGATGTACCTACTCAGAGAACTCCAAACCCTCCAAAAACCCACCATCACAACCCAGGGAAAACCTTGGCATTACTCGGAGCTACCATCTGAGCTGGTGCTTGCAGCCAGTTCTCTCACACACAGGGAGTGCCAAGGCACCTGGCTGTGTGAACCCTGATCCATCATACACTGGGGCTCACTGCTCAGCACTGTTATTTCTGTTCTACCCAGCTACAGCCCACTAACATTATAAAGTTGTATTTTCAGAAAAATTAGCTAAATCAGACTCTCTTTTATGGAAAGTCACTCATTATTTCAACTGGTTCCTTTACAGAGCAGGTGCCTCTGGCTCTTCATATATCAAGCTCAGCTAATGTTTTGATTGCAAATAAATATCTGTCTTGCTTTTAACTCACTCACACTGACAGTTTCCTATAGCAATTTGCAGCACAATGTGGTGTGAAATTGTTTGCATGAACTGGAAATCTTAACTTTTACTCTTGTCAATCTCAGTCAAGATTGCAGCCACTTACCTCACGCCAGAATGACACCTGTAATGGAAAAAAAACCATGATGTACTGCTATAGATCAAACACAGTGGCAGAGCAGAAAGCCCCTGAATACGCATTCAAGGTGTCTACCTGTGCAAAAAAGAAACAGGAATTATTTGGATGATGATTCAGATCAAAGGCCACAAAAAAAACCCGCAGAGATTATTTACACTGCAAAGAAAAACTTTGGCTCTCACAGTACTTTTAAGCAATTTTCCTTGTACCGTAGTCACAGAGTCGCAATGGATAGCAATTATTCCAGTCTTTAATACATATTCCAGCCCCCCTCCTTTTTCTCCTCATTTAGAGAAAAAAAAAATGTAGGTAGTAGTTTTCCTTCATTGGCCAACACATGGCTGTGTGTGAAGAATACTCTTTGGATATCCAGCATGATGCAGGCTTTGATGGATGGAAATAAAAGATCATTCTCTGCAAGCTGAAGCTGAAATGTTAGCCTTTGAGAGCAAAGGTTATTTTATCAGGAAATAAATCAGAGCCCTCTTTCATTACTGTTTTTTTCCGAGCTCATCTCTGTGATGACTAGGGTGTGTGTCCAGACCACAGGAATCTGAAGAACCACCCAGTCGCTTCATCAGTCCTAGAAGACGACAGGGCCCAGAGTCAAACCAGCACCATCCTGGATCACTTTTTTTCTCCCTTTTTTTTTTTCATTTAGTCTTATTTCTGTTTGTTTGGATGTTCTTATTTATAGGCTGGTGGTTACAGTTCATTCCATGAACTCTGAGCCAAGAAATGCTGGGTTTTACTCCCAGCAGCTCATCCCCTGTGCCACCAGGCTGCGAGATGCCATCCTGAAGCTCTTCCAGTTTAATCCTCAGGGAGCTGCCTTCCCCCAGGCTGCGGGGAGCATCCAAGGTGCTTCTGCAGATCAACATCCACAGCTCTCCAGTGCTTTTCTTCAATGGAGAGGCTCTGTCCTCCTGCCTGACACATCTCCCCTCTGCTTGCAGCTCACTGCAAGCTCACGCGTGGCATAGAGACAGTGTGCCAGCCACAGAGACAGCTGCCCAGCCAGCAGCAGTGCTGGGGATGTGGTTATGGAGCCTTCAGGCCCCTGCAGAGGGAGGGGATGTGTTATTGGGTCTTTCCTAAGGAGAAATGCAGGAAGGAATTAATTGCATTCTGCCCATAAGTTTAAAGCCAGGGGAAAAGAAGGGCCGAATGGGAGCAGTGATTGAGAATAGGAAGGAGGGAAGGATTTGAGGGGGCAAATGGTGGATGGTAAAGGTAGGAGATGCTGGGACAAGTCAGAACATACATTGGCATCCCCCAGGGCAGGTAGCAGTGGCTACCAGGAGGAGCAGGGTTTGGGTACATGAGTGAAGGAGGGGGCTAAATACAGGCTTTGCCAGGGAGCCGGGCCCATGCAGCCCATGGCCTGTAGCCCCTCCCTACCTCAAAACCTGAAATAAACTTGGACACCACACCTTCCAGAAAAGATAGAACTATTTATAAGCATTCCAGCTATGCCTTTGATGCTATTTCAAAACCCTAAGATATAATTTAGTTTTTTTTAAAAAAATGAGAGTATCAGAGAAGAGGAGAAAAAATAGTTTAAAACCAGAAATTAAGTCCTACCATCACATTTCACTGCTGACTTACAGGCCTGCAGGTCTCACTCAGCCCCTGCCTTCCTGGCAATCAGATTTTTTAATTCACTCATTTATCACTGAAATTTTATACTATTAAATGTGCATTTTTTCCAAATATAAATTTTGCATTTGTCAGCTGCTAAACATGCATCCCCATGCCCCTTCAGGAAACAGATTAGATATCACCATTTTACACATGGCAAGACTAAGACATCAACACAATAGATGACATGTCAAGTTTGCCAAGGCAAGCCTATATCAGAGATAAGACGAGAGCATGACTGCTTCATTTTCAGTTCTGGTGTTAAATGTCAAGCTTTTGTTTTTAATCTATTTTACTGCAACCTGACAATGATTGTAAGTCTGACTGGAGAAATAAGATCTTCAAATCGAACACCTCTCAGTGATCTCACTGTGACTCTTACATGCATTTTACACCAACACCCTGCCAGGGATGGAGTTTTTGCCTGTTCATGACAAGAGTGTAGATTAGACAATATCTTAATTATTGGCTATACCCCATCTTTTTGAAGGTCTCCTTATTACATCACAAAGGTCATGAAGGAGTTGCAAGATGCAGGCTTTAGAAGTGCCATTGATTAACATCTATGCAATGATATTAGCCACCACAGAAGGTTCCTTTGGATAAAATATGCAGAATTTATGGTGGTGCAAATGGGTCATCTCATTAGGACTGCTTACCCATATTTTGCAAAGCTTATATTCTCATGGTCTTGAAAAGTTTCTGACTAGGTTTTTGCAAGGAGAGCAAGCAACCTGTTTGGGACAGATCTTCCCTGGTCTCCTCAAATTAGGAGAGGAGAATCTGAAACAGCGTTTCATGAAGAAGCATATCAGATCTGATACGTTTTAGAAGGCAGCATTTTAACCAAGGCTGTGATCTTTTCTGGTCCTGGCCTTATGCCCACTATATCAATCACATGCTATGAGAACAGTAGCTCGGTTTATCGCAGCATACATTTTCCTCTATCTAATTACAGTCCTACAGTCTAAATTATCTGCATAGCTTTGTTTGAAGTCTATAATGCATTCTTTGAACATCCCTTAAACTTCCTGCCAGTCTTGCAAAATCTTCCTCTGACTTCTCTGGAAGGTTTCTGGGGAACCTGCTGTACTGAGCAGGACGCAAAAAAAATCAGTGTTTTCAGGGAAGTGGAAGAAACAGAGTCTAATGTGCCAAAATTCAACAACTGCATCTATGGGATGCATACTACATTACATTCCTATCCATTCACTCCAGAACTGTAGTCTCAATTCTTCTCCTCCTTTAAGGCTTCTTTATATTGCTCAGCCGATACTAAAAAAAAAAGAAAAGAAAAGCTTTAAGGCATCAGAGCCATTCTGCTAGGAAATATCATCTGTATAAAACAGCTAGCCAGCTGGCTTGGGAATGGCATAATGACTCTGGCTCTCTCAAGGCAGTGACCCTCGAGGGAAGGGAGGAGAGCAACAAGAAGGCCAGGGCAGAGGATGGGGAAGGGCAGAGTCACGGATGACAAGGGCATCATGGAAATGATGAGGGTGCCTGGATGCTGCCCTAGAAACCCAGCAGAACCCAAGAGATACCCCAGCACAGTGGGAAATGCAGCTGTGGCTCCCAGACCTCCCAGAGGGAATTTTATCCACACTGTCTTCTTGCATGGCACTCCATACATACCTGCTGAGTTTAGCAGTTATGATAGCCTGAGCGTATCACGGAAGACATTATAGTATACTGTGGGGTGGGAGCAAAGATACCAAAATATACCATGAAGAGTCTTCTCTTAAACACTATTTTCAAAATGCCTCAAGGATAATTCATCCTATTTTAAATACATACTGTGTTTTAAACCTGCTTAAACATATCTTTAACTGAAGACTGGCCAAGTTCCAACGAAGTAATCCATGTAGTTGAGGTAAATGATACACAATTTATGACCATATGTTATTTTATTAAATAAAAAACTGACAAAAACTGTCATTGCCAAAGAAAAAAGAAGAAAATATCTTCCTAGAAGAAAACATATATTTACTTAATATTATGGCTGCAATATGAGTTAAGAAAAGCCAAGAGATCAAAAGTCAAGACTATCCTTTATGCTTTTACCTGGCAGCTATATGAGGTAAGAGCCAAGTGCCAGCCATAACTTGCACTTCATGTCCAGTGCTGGTTAATGTACCAATTTGTACATTATGGAAACAGGCTTCATCTGTTCTGTCAAATCCTTTCCTACTTTTGCAGTGCCCACAATAAGCACCCAACAGTATCCTCTTCCTGACTCTTTTATCTTTCATCTTTTTTAAGCAAAAGCTGCTGCAGCCAGGCCAGGCAGTGTGCTTCACACCCCTGCAGCTTTGGGCAGCTCTGAGCACCAGCTCCCTCACCTCAACTTCTCTGCAGACCCCTAGACTCAGCTACCCTCTCAGCATATGCTCCAGGCCCTGTAGGCACTAAGGTGAAGCTGATCCCTGTTGTGAAGCAATGGTCAGATGGGCTTCCCCAGCCACCTTACTTATGATCCAGCAGGAGTGAGAGCAATGTATGGCAATATGGCACCAACACAAATATTTTTCTTGTTTGCTCTTTCTCTCTGCCCCATAACTCAGGAGCACTCAGGCAAAGCTCAGGATTTCACAGGTCCTGCCCAGCTTTGCCATAAGGTGCCCACAACCAAGAGGAGTTGAGCACTTGCCGCAGCAGCTTGCAAGCCTCAGTCTGCAAACCCCGCTATTATTTACTATACATATTGCATTAAACTAAACATCTGAGCCACAGATCAAGACCTCATTGTACCATGGACCAAGACATTGTTACACCAGGTGCTGTGCAGCCTCAGAGCTGAGGGATGATCCCTATTCCAACAAGCACTTTGGGAGAAAAACCTGATATTGCTGTTCCAAATAAGCACTATTCACTGCTCTGAACCAGTATAACAACATACCAGCAAGTACCATTTCTCAATGCATTTTCCAGTGTTCCCCTGTCCACAATATTTGTTCTCACAGCAGCACAGGGGGATGTGAGAAGGATATGTGCAGGGGCCATGGGGAAGAGCAGAGGTGTCCCCAGTTAAGGGTTTGTGGGGTGAATGGCTTGTACTTGAATTCAGTGCATGCTGGCTGACAGGCTGGAGGATTAAAGGGTTGCATACCAAGTGGAATTAAGAAGTGCTAGCTTTCCTAGCTCCTATAATTTGTAAAGAACGGAAAGAAAAAAAAATTCTCGTGGAATTAATCTATTTCTTATGCTCATTCCAGCTGTGTTTAATTTACCCTCTGCTATTTCTCCCCTCTGATCGAGGAATGTTGTATCCTTACATTCATATTTCCCCTCAAAATCCCCACGTTGAGCAGAGCTTTTCTTAATTGCTTTAATATGTTGTGTTCTGGGATGGGGGAAGTTGATCCAGGGTGACAACTGCTCCCTCTCCCCTGGCACATTGGCAGCCCCGCTCCCCAGCCTCCCCAGCCAGCACTGGGCTCCTTCACTTGCCCTGCAGTCCCACTCACTGCCCAGGGCTGTGGTGTAAGCAGGCCATGGCTGCAGCCCTCACCGGCCCATCTATCCCAACTCTACACGTGCAAAGAAGAAACTACATTATGCGCTTGACACCAAGCACCCTGTGGCAAAGCCAGAACATTCCCTTCCGCCTTGCTTGCTTTCATTCATGGATTCAAAGGCAAATGAGAGGCCTTTGGGCAATCAGCTGGAGCCAGGCGTCCTGACAAGCCTGCCCACCAGTGATTGAGCAACCAACATGCCAGATGGACCAAGCCTGGAAGATGAGGGTAACAGCAAGCCAAAAAGGCAAAGGGATTGCAAAAGGGAAAAATCAAGGAAGAGCACAGGAGACTTAGAGGATTTTCTGGTTTTGTGAATGTATGTTTGCCTTGACTCAGCTTGCAGTAGGTTTCCATCTGGAACCCCTCAGATAACCTGGGCTCTGCACTCAATATGTTCTTGCAAGAGCTGCTGGATTGGGTGTCCATGCTGCAGGCAGCCTGAACAGTTAGAGACAGTAGCTCTAATGAGACAGGGAGACCTCTCTGCAAGCAGAAAAAGACCCTTCTGCCATCAGGTACTGTTGGAAGGAGAAATGACACTTGTATCTTAGCCCAGATCCAGAGCGAGGACACACCCTCCACCACCTTCATCTGCCAGGTGCCTACCAACCCACCTTGCAGATGGGGGATTGCAAGACCCTTGGAGTACTACCTACCAAACCACAGCCCTCTGCACTCCAAGTGAACCAAGAGTTTCCATGAGTTGTCACCTGCGGTTTCATTTTTCTTGTGGGCCAAACATTTGTCCGTGTAAAAGGATCCTGTGCCTTTATGTACGTCAGCCAACATGTTACTCTGTTCAGTGGGAGTGGGGTAGCTGTGCAGGGGGTGCAGACCTCTCTTGAGGATGAACCATAAAGGAGTAATGTATCAATCTCTCTCCGTAATGACCGTACTGAACATAACACAGCTCTTTGCCAAAATAATCACCCCCATGTAGGCCACTCTCTCATGCTCTATGCAAGTCATTAGGCCTAACTTATGTGGCAGAACTGCTCAGCAAAATAAGAATTATATAGCAATTTATGGGGACTAGGATGCATATTCTGTCCAGTAACATCCTCCTCATGAAAAATTCCCCTGTAGGTATTTCTTCCTCTGCCCCAGCCCTGTCCCCCCACTGTCAATGTGCTTACCCCTGTTCAGCCTTACCCTTGTGCCCCTTGCTAGGAGTCTGCAGAGACGATCCCCTCTCTGCAGCCTTCAGCATTCATTGCTCCCACCTTAGAGAGCTACTTTAGGGAAGCTTGGAACAGATCGTGTGGCAGTACTCTTATTTTTTTTTTTCCCTTAGTTTCCCATTCTGGCCTTTCCAGAGATGGCTGACCAGCTGCAAATAGACCAAACTCTTAGAAAGGAGGAAAAATAAAGAAGAAAGGCAGGCGAGTAAGATGATGATGTGAAGTTTTGCAGCACAACCGGGAAGCTGACAAAGAGGTAAATTATGTGGCTTTTTGCAGGGATGGGTAATGACAGTGTGCACACAGTGCCCTGCCTTCAGCTCTGAAATGACCAACAAGCACAAGACCTGTCGTCTGCAGTGAGCTGGGCTGAGTCTTCTGAATGCCAGGGGACACCGGCACCACCATGCTTACTAACAGGCCAAGCTGGGGTTTCCTCCTCTTGCAGCCACAGGTATGCTTCACCACTGTCTGGCTGGCTGCTGCTATTTATTCCACAATTTTCTAAAAATGTGCCTCAGCCTAGAAGCCCAGACTGTTGCCAACCTCCTTCTTTAATAAAAGTAACAACAGCAAGGTATTGAAAATCATGAGGCATTCAGAAATATACAGACTCCTTTATGGCTGAAATAATCTAATAGACAAGCTGTTGTTAATTTACAGCCTCAATTTTCAGACACACTTCTTGAGTCAAAAGTACTTCCTGTTCCATAATTCCTACAGGGACACAGGTGGCCCAAATTGCAGTATACATCTACTGTACATTAAAATGTATTTCGGACTTAGCTTAAACATTTCTGAAATCTCAAGTTTATGTCTAGACTATTTTAATCAGCTAAATGTCATAATAAGCCATATGTTGGGCTTGATAGGTTACATATACCAGCCCCGCTCATAAAGTATCAAAAGGTGTTTTTAAAAAGGAGTCTGTGTTTGTTTTACCAGGAAAATGGTGCTTTTAGTCAGTCATATCAAACTTACTGGCGAAGTGCACAGGCTCTGACGTAACTACTGGGAAAGAGGGAGGCTGGGGTGGCTGTGGCGTGGGGGAACAGAGATTGCTCAGTCCACCCCACTGCCGCTCTGGGAGCTGCTCTGTTCCAGCCACCCGCTCTGGGCAGATGGCTTCACCCCTGCTGCGAATGGCTGCCAGCGTGGTTGCCCACATGCTCCATGACCTGCTTCTCATTGTGGCACATTCCCAGGCTGAAGCTGATGGTTGATTTCTGCCAGACCCCTCTATGCACCAGCCAGATTCTCAGCACCCCTTCATATCAGGTCTTACCTGTGTAGGGGAGAGCTTGCTGGGGGAGAGCAGTACAAACAGATTCTCTGGACTACACCAGAAAAAGAGGGTTTTGACAAATAAAGCTCTGCCATTACCAAATTAAGTTAATCAAATGTAACAGGACAAAATCAACCATACCTTTTCCAGAGTTTTCACTAGTATAAAAGGGTAAAAATCAAAGTCTTTTTCCCAAGCAGTGTTAAGCCAAAGTGCCCGGCTTGGGAAATGACCCATGACCTAGGGATGCCTTATGCCAGGAGGACAGTTCCCCACCACGTAGGCTGAAAGGGATCCTCTGTTTCCTCTGAGCTACAGAAGGCCTATGGCACACAGACACGTAGCTTGGACTGCCTCCAGCAGCGAGCAGGGATATACATGCACACAAATTCATCACACTGTCGTACAAGATTATTTCCTTATGCAAAGCTGGCTCCCTTCTGGATGCAGAAATTTCTCCTCTGCTTCCAACCATTGCCACAGGGAGCTCTTACATCCCCTCCTCGGGCACCCTGACCACCAGAAAGACTTGGCAGCTATGGGCCATGCTGGGCACAGCATTCCTGCAAGGCAGTGTGCCTGTTCTCCTCATCCCATCCCCCTGAGAGCCTCAGCTCAGGCCACTTTTTACCTGAAAAACCACATATGGCCCTGGAACAAATACATGTGCATGGCCCAGTGCAGGGAATCCCAGGAGTTTTATGGCTGGGGCCTTGTCTCTGGGTTTCCCAGGCACTCAAGGTACATACAAGAGAGCTTAAGAAGTTTTTAATCATAGACTTTCTTTAGCAAAAACAGGCCATTCAGAGCACAGGGATCCCCAGAGGCAACACCTGAACTGTGACAGAGTACCCTTCTGGTTACCTCATGGCAACTCCATGGGATGAGTGATTTGAGGTATTAGCTAAAGTAACACACAAACTGTAATTTAACCCCCACACATGCCCCCAGTTCTTTGGCTCCTGGGTAATTTAGCCAGTCACTTTGCAGATACACTTATTCTTCCTCCTCCTAACAAGTCTCCAGAACAGAGGATGAGAGAGAAATTATCACACTCCTATTCTCTGAAGAAAGTGTGCTCTTATTCTGCACAGAGTGTGCAATATGGTCCAGCAGGGTGAAACCATGAAGAAGCAGACCCTGCCTATGGTATCAGGTAAGAATACTGGCTTTTAAAAATATATATATTTTACTGAAAGTGTCTCCACCACAAAACATAAATCCTTGCATGATCCCTTTTTTCAGGATCCCCGTTTGCCAACAGTAAACATCAGAGAGCTGTTTTTATTCCCACAGCAGTTTATTGCTGTGCAAATATCATAATTTTCAGTCTCTACAAACAGAGAGAGAGCCTCATCCACCCAGTTTGTTACTTGCTGGGCAGAGGGATGTAGTAGAAGTCATTATTCCCCTGGATGTCCAAAGTAGAGTTCCATTTCTTAACTCTTTTCCTGCCTATGGAGGCTTAGGGTGATTCTTTCTAATGCTGACTGACCATACTGACTGATTGATTTGATCTCTGATCTGAAAATCCACCCCACTTTCTCCCTCCCATGTTGACCATCTGCAGAGGAAGGAATAGCCATGCAGTTACTAAGATACATCATCAACCCACGGAAATTGGTATGGTTTCATTGAAGGTGTCATACTGAAGACAGGCTGCATTAGGGCTTATGGCCTTAGGTCAAAAATAACAATTAACAAAGTACCATGTTCATGAACCACAGTTGGTCATTTCCCTTTCTTGTCTTGCAGTCTTGGTTGCATAAATCCAAGGCACTGTATAGCTGCGGTGAAGGTCAGCCCAGCATCTTCCAGTCTGTCTGTATATGCCTGGACATGAGGAGTGAGCTTGCTTGCCCCAAGGAGCATCCCTGACATGTGCCACTGCAGGAAGGGGCAAGTCCAGCTGGATTTAGGTGGCCTCTCAGACTATTATTAGTATAGATATGTCAGTTTCTGTAACAGAGGGCACAAAAGTAAATATTGTAGTTCTGCAGCTCTAGATGATTGATTACTGATCTGAGTGACCAGGAACCAAGAAGAGAAAGCAGGAAGCAATGAGGAATAAGCTGGAAACAATAGACAGTATCAACTGAACTGGTCTTCCAAACCCATAGTTCAGGTGGGCTGAGGACACCTAGTTTCCCATAGAAGCAAAAGATATCAGCTCAAGGACAAGGAATAAGGTATGTATCAAAACATCCCTGTGTTATCAACACTATTTTCAGCACAAACCCAAAATGTAGCCCCATACTAGCTATTATGAAGAAAATTAACTCTATCCCAGCCAAACCATCACAATTCATTATGGAAATCATTATTCCTTCATTATGACCTTCAGAGATCTCCAGAGTGTGAATCTTGGCTATATCCACAACAGGAGTTGAGGAAGAGCTTCCAGGTCTTGGGCCCAGACGCATAACTCAGCCATAACTTTTTCTTTCTGTAGAAAGGAGATCCAAGTATGTAGGTTGGAAGGGGACTAGCAGTGTCCCCTCTTATCTAGCCGTGGGGAAAACAGGGGCTGTGAAGCACCGGATTTTCCTGCCTAAATTCAGCTTTATGGGGAAATCAGACAATTAAGGATACCCAGATCCCATTAGCAAATACATCCATCTTTCCTGTCACTTAGATGTACCAATTTGCTCCCAGATGAAGGGAGTTGAGCACAGCTGTTACCCTGAAGACCAAACTCTGAGTTCAGTCTTGTACCTGAACAGGCAAAGAACACCTCTAGATGCAATCCTGCAGTTATACTGAGACATCTTCAACTAAACATTTTAATGCACTTCCTTACTTTCATAAGTACATACATTTATTTTATCACTGAAATGCTCTACGTGGGTTAAGATGGAGAGACATGGACTTGATAGATGGACCACTCTGTGTTTTTTTCAATTCATAACCTTTTGTAAAGTGTACCCATTTTTAATCTTTCTCATTAAAAGTTTTTTCTCTAAAAGTAGCTTTGCTTTCATTTCTTGAGGGTCTTTTGAGATTTCCCTTTTTAAACTTCCAACAAAGATGATATTTTTAACAAGCAGTAATTATAAAACACAGTACGCGATAGCTTCCCAGACAGATGGATCACAAAAGAGTGTAATTGGAGGTGGGTAGGAAATTACACCCCTACCATTCACAGATGCCTCTGCGCCTTAGACTGAGACATGTCTCCTGATCCTTGAGAGCTCTTTAATCTAACAAACACACAGGGAAGAAAATATCCTGCTTATTTCTACGTTGAATATTGTTGACTACAGCTCTGTCAATCAGTGCAACCCATTTCAACTAGGTTTTAGACAGCAGATTTTGACAAATCACTGTCTGTCAGAATAAAGTTGCTATTGGAACAAGTTGCTAAATGGTGTGATGCACTTTCCATTATTTATCCAGTCCTGACTCAAAGTCTCTATCTTCCTAAAATATGTGCTGCAGTTTCACCATAAATTGTTATGTTGGGAGAAGTTTGCGTAGTACAAAATCTATAGCATGTGCAACACTAGTCAAAACAGGAGTAAATATTGCAGAGAAAAGCCTCAGCCCCCTGTTTGGAAGCCACTTGGGACCATGAACAGCAACAGTTTTCTGATAAGTTTTATGTTCCTTAGTATCAAAGAAGGACATGTGGTTGCTAAGTCACTCCGGCATTTCTGAACATGCCTAAGTCTTGGCTGACCTAGGGATAATCCCTAGTGTTTCTGGACAATTTATTGTTCCAGAAATAACTGGTTAAGTTCTATGATGAAAGACTCACCTCCATGCAAGGTGAGCACAGAGGCACCAGGGAAGCCCCAGTTGAAGGCACAAAATCATGTCCCAGCCCCCAAAGCTGTCCCAGGAGAGCATCAGCCCCATGGGTTGGATGAAACCAAGCATCATGAGTCCCTGGGGGCAGCTCTCTGAGGCACTGTATAGATTTGGGGATTCCTGCCTTCACAGACAGGGCTCATTATGGGATGCTGGGGAAGAGCATTCTGGAATAGTGTGAGACATTATGGGATGTTTAAGAGAGGAATCAAAGGTTATGAAAGGGAGGGACTGGTATGGTTTGGGGAGAAATAAATGTGAGGAAATATAGGGGAAAGGACATAAAAGGGGCCAGCTGCACATAAAAAGGTGCCTGGTCAATATGTTTGTCTGGCCATGCAGCAGTTTTCGTCCTATCTTCTTAACTCCATTTTAACTCTTCTCTGGGAGTGCAGCTCTCTCTTCTGTGTGCCTGTGTGCAGGAGGAGGTCTGAACACAGCAACTGGAGTAGGGCTATGGCCTTGGGACCTCACTTATGTGGGTACCAGCAGCTGGGGAGACTAAGAACCAGTCTGAGCCCAGATGCTGGAGGGATCCACCTTTAGATATGAAAGTCTATATATTCCTACTAACAAGCCTCCATCCTGTTGAGCCAGAAAAGAGGGTAGGATTAGGTCATTTGTGCCATCCATGTTTGTGTATTTCTGTCTGCATTTTACTTTGTGTTACTTTTAGGTAGAGCACATAGGTGTATACTCTGTATGTGTGCACACGTGCATACGGGGAACGTGCTCAGTCTTGCTGCTGGCTGGGCTGGGGCACATGGAGCTGCAGCAGCCTCCCCTCTGTGGGGCTACTGGTTCTGACAACTCCTAACATAAGTATTGTGGCTATTTTCAGGCAAAGTTTGAAATTAAGAGTCCATTATTCTTAACTGAATTGTCAAATGTCAGACTGAAATAAAACATGAGCTGCGATGGCCATTAAAATAGGAACCATGGGAAAAGTAAATAACAATACCAGATCCTCTTAATAAAGCCACAGCATCTCCATTTCCAGCTCAGTCTTAAGCTCTTCTAACAGTGAAAGAGATAGATGCAGTATGGAAAATAATGGAGGGAAAGCCAAAAAGCAGGGGAGGGGACATCCTGGGAGGTCTGAAGGCTGTCAGCTCTATCAGGGCTGAGGACAATTAGATCAATGTAAGGCATATTTGTAAAAGTGTCCTGCCTGAGCAGATCAGCCTTATGAGGCTGGCACCCTCCCAAGACTCTGACACCCGCTGACCCAGATCAGAGGCAATCAGGGAGTCACGCAGCATGGCCAGCAAGCAAGAAAGGGAAAAACACAACCAAGCCCAGAGAGGATCAGATGATGGCATTTCTCCTGATCTCTCTCTTCACCAACACCAACACAACCAAGAAGAAGCGTTTAGAAAAATACCATTCACAAAATTAGAAGACAAGGGGAAGGAGGAGGAACAGAGTGAGTATTGACAACATTAGTATGACAGGCAGACGTGCACAGCACTGCCAGCCCTGATCAGAAACTGGGCCAGATGGTCTCTATTTGTTTGGTTGATTAGTTTGTTGGCTTGTTTGTCTTAATAATAATACTCTGTGGGTTTCTTCTTGCTCACCTTTTGGGTTTTGAGTCTTGAAGTTTTTCTCTCAAGCTTTTCTTCAATAAATTTAAGACGTTACTTAGAAAATTACCTCCTTCTAGTACAAAGTGAAACCTGAGATACTTCTGCATTCACAGGAAATATCACTAAAAGAAAATAATCACCACCAAGGACCTTGCAACAAAATTGCTGCACCATCATTTTTCCAACTGACCACAGGAGAGTCCACATTCCTTCAGGGCAGGTGAGGAGGTTTCCCCTCCCCATCCCCTCCTTTGGCCAAAAAAAATATTAATTGCCCAGTTGTGATGGAAGATTTAGTTTTCCTTAGCTACGGGATAGGCAGGGTATAAGGACAGCACAGAGGTCTGATGCTGCCTGCACCAACTCCACTGCAAGTCATGTACTTGGCAGGGCAGAAGGGTATTGCTCTTTGGGTAGATTTGCTGTTGCTATAACCAGGAATGGGCTGCAAAGTGCCTGAGGCAAAATAGCAGGATCTCTCTATTTTAAGGAATGTGTGCATATGCTGTGTATATAAACCAGATCTGACACCCATAGTAGCCGAAAAAAAAAATTAAAAGAAAATGGAAAGACTGCTATTCAGGACTGAAAAAAAAATCACTTTAAGATTAGGAACAAGCAAAAGAGAGCTGGAGGACTATATAATCCTGTTGCCTTGTCTCTTCCAGTGTTTTGAAACATCAACAAAAACAGCCATGACATCAATGTTTAAAATGCAGCACGTGCCCCAAATGTTTTTACAGTGGCTGTTCACAAGCAGGGTTAAGCTCTACTGCAGTGTAGCCAGATTTATCACTTCAACCAGTTCCCCACAGAATGAGATGTATGTACCCAAAAGATCAAGTAATACAGCCTGCTATCCACTCCTGAAAAAACTGGCCTGACCAAACAGATTAAAACCTCGGCTTCTAAGTGGTAACCTGCTCACTAATTACTCTTTTCATGCACAATAATATTCATCATCATAGCACCACCCACCTTTCACCAGCTGCCTTCACCCTTTGTTGCTCTGGGAAATGCCCCACATGTCAGTGGATGTGTAGAGCAGGAGCCCTCCACTGCTACAGAACCACCAGATCTGAACCTGAAGGTACAATCTGTGCATTAAACATTGATACATAATGCCTTTTTGAGGCAAGAGCAGCTTTTTCTTAGCAATTGTTCGAGGCCTCAGCCACAGAAACTAGTGGTGGTTACTGCAGTGTTTTGAATCGGGCACTTCCGCTCCCTGCCCTGGCTGCACATTCTCCTGCCAAACACCCAGTGCATCTGCCGACTCCTCCTCGGGGGAAGACAGGATTTTCAGTTTAAGCTGGTGGCCACCAACTCGCACTGACTGGCTCCAGTGTCCATGGGCTCTCACCGATTTGATGCAACAGAAACAAATGTCCCCCAGAAGGATCCAAGTTAATGGGGATGCAGGGCAGAAGCAGAACACAGGTCTCCACACGGCAAAGTCAGGCAGATGTGCTTACCAGTCTCCTGCCAGAGTTTCATCCATCCCCAGGAAGGACCTCACATTCCCTGTGAAGCAGTAAGTCCAGCAAACCAAGACCACACTGAACTGGTCTTGAAGTCCAGCTCCTGTGAAACTTTATTTTTATGTTCAGATGGGCTAAAAAGAGAGCACCCACCTTCAATTTCCTGTCTGCAGGCACTTTGAAGCTGGCCCGTGTTATTTAAGTATATTATTTTTTATATTAAAAATTTCCTTCATTTAATGCAGAAAAATTATTACAGATGCTGAAAGGTTTCTAAAGTTTCACCCGAAATGCACACATCAGATCAAACTTTTGGATGCAATGTCTGAATTAATGTAGATCATTGCAAAGAAACAATTGCTAAATTTAAGCCTATACGAGGAAATCAGTGAAGGTGGACAACTGCAAAACAAGGCACGTAGGACTAGATAGGAACACATTCTACTTCAGTCACTTATCAATATCAAAGTACTTGAGACAGAGGTGATTATTTTGAGGAATATACTTAACAGCACATAATCCTTCATCTATAATGTCTCCACTGCAGCCTAAGTTTGTAATTAACAGTCATCCAGCTTGTGTGGGGCTCATGGGCAACCCACAATCCATAAGGCACCAGACGGTGGTTGGTGAGCTGATTGCAGAAAAATAATTAAGGAACTAAAGCAAAACACACACACGCACACCAACCCACACAGTTGGCAGGTGCTTATGGCAGCGCCTGCCCACAGGCACCGTTCGCTCCCTGGCTGCTGGTGCTCAGATCAAAAAGGTTCGTAAGTCCTTTGATTTTAAAAGATTGAGAAATGCTCATTTAGCTTCTGTAAAATAGGGCAGAGCTGTGACTTTGGTTTCCAAAGCCTGAGTCTTCTCCCCCTTGCAACCAGGAAAGTGCCACCTCCTCCATGCTACCCCTCCTCCAAATCTCATTTCCCACATGCAGAAACTACCATCAGTTTTTCCTGGCTAGCAATGGAAGTAGGTCCAAGCTCCAAAATCTGCATCTTGAGTCAAATTTCCTCAAAACTCTTCCTCACTCTGTCCCCAAATCCCCTGGTTGGTAACAGTAGCGGGGGGTAGGACTGGCCCCTGCTGTGCTGATATGCCCAGTGGGCAGCGTTACCCCTCCAGCAGTGATGCTGCTTTGTCTGCTCTCTGCAGGATCAACTCACCCACAGTCCCTTGCCCAAGAGCAGAACAAGAAATGCCTGATCCTGAAGGGTCTCCAGTGAACTGGAGTTAAACCATAGCTGCAAACAGAGGGATGTGGCTCATCTAGTAAATAAATAAAAGGATAAATCACCCCATTATTTATCAATTTGGCATCCTGGCATCACCAAATGAAAACAAATATTGAGAAATAGCAGTATACCAAAAATACTTTCAGGTACTAGAGACCCCACAGTTTTCCAGTGAGCATAATCTGCTAGGAGTTACCTGGTATGCACATTGAGCTGATTGATAGATTAGTAAAGCAGATTTTTCTGTTTTAAAAATCTGTTCCAGTCTCTCTTTAGGAGTATGAGAATATTATTCCTCCCCAACGACAAACTCAGCATCTTATAATTGCTCAGACAGAAGAAAAATGTAGTTCAGGGATTTATTTTTTTTTTTCAATTACCCTATATTTAAAGAAAAGTTGTACTTTTTTCCCCCCACTATTTGGGTGCAGAACAAGGACCAGCAAACTCCCCATTTCTCCTTATTTGCAGCTAACATCAAAAAATTGCCTGACAGATTTTCTAAGAGCCAAGAAAGTCAGCTAGTAATCATATGGGGTTGTGTGGCCAATTGTACATAAACGGACTTCACATGGGACCAGCAGTAGATCAGATTGCATTGGGCGGAATGAAATAAAAAATCCCCAAAGTCTAGTTTCTTTGGAAATACACCAAAACTGTCTCACTATACCAACCTGGCACATCATATGTAAAAAAGTGACTATTTCCTAGTACAGTATATGGGGTGTTTTATAGAAGTCAAAAAATCAGAATGGCTTTAGTTTGACATCGTAAACACAATATACTGTAATGTCATTGAGAGACTACTTGTTAACCTACTTGTCCCAGGATTAAATGCTGAAATTGAGCACACAGACCTACCTACAGTTTCCCTCCGAGCAAAGACATGCCAGAAAAATCTCTTTGCCATGCAACTTGGAAATAATTACAATAACTACGCAACAGTAGAAACCACTTCTGTTTAATTCACCGATATTACTGACGTCGGCCCAGAAAGTTTACAGTGCTGGAAAGCCACACTAGGAGAATGACATCTTCGTGTGCAGCAAATCTCCCTATCTGCATCTACAGCTGTTCTCCTGCTTGCTTTGGAAGCCAGGCTATGTTTGTAGATACCACTTATTCTTCCTCCCAGGAGGTCACTCCCTGCAAGGGGCCTGGGGCAGTGCGGTGGGGATGGGAACCCACCACCACTGGGGCAGGGCTAACACCTAATTCTTTGTCTTGGGTTGGTACACCTGATGCCACCCAAGATTTTCCCCCCCTCCATATTCAAGGTCAGGCCTGCAACGGCGAGTTTGTAGGTAAAAGGGTTGCAGAGGTTTAAAAGGTGCCTCTGCAGTTGACACAGCTTTAGCTTTTGGTAATAATGAACTGAAGCTATCTGCTGTGCGTTGGGTGCAGTTGTAGCCTTGGCAACAGGGCAGGAGCGAGAGAGCTGTCATTGAAGCCCATGAGCCCAGAGACACAAACTTCAATTGTTAAAGTTACTACATTCTTCATCTATTCATATATTTAGCAAGATTAGATTACCTTTTTTAACAGACTGCACTGTGTATCGGAGTTAGCGCATCATTCTTACTGAATTCGATATATTGTCTCCAAAGTAACTCACAGATCACCAGCAGCCTGGGGGCAGGGATTATGCCACTTTCAAGAATGAGAAACAATGATAGTTAAAAGATGTTTCAGAAAAAGCTAACACGATTTTATGCAAATAAAGGGGGTTTTAAGTGTAGACCAGTGTTTGTTAAGATTATTTTCTTACAGATTAGCTTCTGAACTCCAAAAGAAAAAACCTGATGGCTTCACAGCTCATACAAGATGCCTAGCTTTTTAGAGTTATAAAATGAAACACCAGTTAGACCTGATGATACTTGCTCTAACTCCAGATATTAATCATCAGGTGTTCGTAGGCATTTAAATAGCAAAAAAAAGCGAGAAAGGACTAGGAAACTAGTATGAACAACTGACTTCCTAAGCAGCACTGGACCTAAAGCTTGAAGTTCCTGCCCACAGCTCCTTCATGCCTAGCTTTCAAAATAACTTTCTGTAGCTGCATCCAAATGAGGGCAAATCAGTCACGCTTGCAGAAGAGTTGCTCCACAATTAATGGTTAATGGGTGTGTGTAATGGAGGTGGCCTTCATTGCAAAAGTGATCCATGCAATGAAAAGTCTGAATTCTACTTAGGATACTTACTTCTAAAGTCCAAAGGTATTTCTGAAAATGGGAGTTGGACACAAAGATTTGTATGCTCCTTTTTTTGCCTTCTATGGTTATTAACATGTAGCAATTAACTCAGCCGCGTTCTCGTTACTGCTGACTATCCCCAGCAACCATTACTGGATCTCACAGTTTGATCTCCTCGCTGCATTCCTCAGCTGTACCAGATGTCAGTCTCTTCCTTTCAGAAGGAGAGAAAGTCCACAGCCCTTTCTAACCTCTGTACGTTTACCTCGGGGTTTTGTTTTTCCTTCTGTTGTCATGAAAGGACAGAATACTCAGGAGCAGTACTTGTGCCCAGTACAAGGTTATTCAAGTTATCTGCTTACCATTAGGTATCACTGTGCAGCACTGAATTATTTATTCCAGCTTCCCAGGCAGGTGTGTGGCAAATTTCCATACAGCTTTAATGGGAATCAGATTGCCAGCTTCAAACCCAAATTCTTCATCTGCACCACAGCATGACTGTGAAGTGTTGCTGAGCAAGGGCGGGGTGAACAGCTATGTAGGAACAGACCGCACAGTCACAGCTGGAAGAAGTATGTGGGTCTCACTTAATAAAACTTGAGAGAAAATATTTGTAGCTCTACAAAAATATTGACAAAGATGGCAACATGATACACTTCATGTAACCAACATGGGTCTCTCCCTAGGATGGGCACGTACCATATTTCAAAGCTTGATTATCAGTGAGGACTTGATTTTCAGAGCATGCAGGAGTGCATAGGCAAAGCACCTGCTAGTAGACACTGCTGAGGATGGCACAGCTTGGCAAGGACACTCCTTGCCTGTGGACTTGCTCTGTTCTCATTTCCAGGTAGAAATTCATAGTAGCACATGACCAGGATGAAGAGATTGATCTCATCTACAAATAAAGGACATACAGAAGACATAGATGAGCCAGGACAAACGAGGTGGGATCCTCAACCCTAATTTGATCTCACTGGAGGTACCAGAGGCTATATTCATTTGACTGACAATCTGTGTGCACCTGAGCAGGTAACCCCATGCCTCCTCTGCAGTCAGCAGAGCTCAGGGTATAAACATCGCATCTCAAACTAGGTGCTGACATCTGCTCCCTTGACCATTGCACACTTCACCAAGAGGCATCCAGAGGATCAGGTCCAACACAGGCAACAGAAGCCAGCTGAGATGAATTGCACCATGGGCAAATCATACACAAGAGCCCTTTGCAAGTGGTAGCTTCTAGATGAAAGCCAGCTTGTGTGGCCTCATCAAAGGGCTTGCCCAGGCCAGCAACCCGGGTGGCATGGCAGCCAGGATTTCTGTGGTACCAGTACTGCTGGATCTGGTCTACAAGTAGGTGGTGGGGTGCTCCTTGGGTGGTAGCTCCCGGCAGCGCTTCCCCTGCCAAGTCGATTGCTAAACATTGATGATAAACATTTATCCTACCCAGCCCACAATTAGGAAAGTTTTGTGAGGAACTATGGGATGCACTTTCTGCAGAACACAGTACACACCTAAATGCCTAGGAAAAAAAAAAAAAATTAAAATCTCATTTCACAGGGAAACAACAGAATGCCTTTATCTATTCCCTGCCAATGTCAAACACAACTCAAAGCCAGATGTTAAAATAAAATGGCCTGATTTGTACTGCCATGACGACTTCGTAATGATTTGGTCAAAAATAAAAGCCCCTTAAAACCAACAAACAATGGCACAGCTCTGGAACAACAAACCAGATCAGTGTGGAAGAACAAAAAGTTGACACAAACTGACAGTGTCTGAATTTGTTTCTTTTAATAGATAAATGTCCATGATTATCACAAAAGAGGTAGAGCTAGCAGTTTCACTGAAGAGTCCTTGACTGAAGGGTCCTCACGCTCTCCCTAGGCTTGCACAAATTGAATGACTGCAAGGCTGGCTTAGCTGCGTGCCTTGCCAGTGGGGCACTGAAGGATGGCTGAGAAATTATGGTCTCAGTTACAGTTGGGCAGAGGGAAAGCTGTGCCTGGATACTGGTCGTGTTTGTGATGCCGTAGCTTGAAAGTGTGCTAATGGCAGGTGTACCTTTATCACAGTGGAGCAGAAAAAAAGATTCAGTATACCTGAAATCTCAGAGCTGTCTGAAATAAGAGTCTTTAATTTAAAACACACCTTTAAGGTGGCTTCTCTGGGTCCAGTTGCCATGGGTGCCATGCAGCCTTAAGTGAAACAGGTGCTTGGGGGTAACCTACATCTTAATTATTCACTTAAATGAATAAGAAATTAAATGGTGTCCTGGTTTGGACAGGACAGGATTAATTTGGTGCAGCCAGGCTATTCTATACCATGCTGACCTCCTGCCCTGGGGCCAGTTCCGGTTCTGGGGAGGCGATTTGCGGGGGGCAATCGATCCACTCGGGACCATCTCGTTGTCTATGCGGTATCGCTTAGTTGTACATTTCTTTTTGTCACTGTTGTTATTGCTGTTGTTGCCGCAATTGTTTCTTATGTGTCACTGTATTAAACCCTCCTTATCTCCACTCAAAAAGGCGGTGGGGGAGGGCAGTGGCAAACGACCGCGTGGCAGCTGTGTGACTCAGGTGCCTGCAGAGCCCCGCTGCAGCTTTACTAAACTACCACAAACAGAAATGGAAAGAACATGGTAAAGCTCCATTTTGGTTATTATTTCAATGCATAACATGGAGTTCAATACCTGCTGCTGTCTCATTTGGATCTGTCTCCAAATGAGGTGTTTCAAACCATGATAACTACCCTTGCGACTTAACTCAGTGAGTTTCATGTTGAAAATGGACTGCAAAAGCAGAGTGGAAGCTCTGCTTTTAAAGCTTATTCAGAAAGAGACTCCCACAGATGAACAGAAACAGCAGTCACTGGACAACACAGGATGGTGCTGGGAGAGCAACACAGGGCCTTGTGGGAAACCCACCTTTTTATCCCATCAGTTGTTGGCACTTGTCCCTCAGGAAACTGAACTCTGTTCAGTTCTGAAAGCCCCAGTCCTCTCCTGGCTTTCCCACTTCCTCTTTATCCACTGCTTTTATTTGAGAGCCTTTTCCCCAGACCCCACATGCCACAGCAGCTCATTCCTTGATGCTCACGCAGCTTCCCCAGCATGAGCCCCGCTGCTGCTGCTGCATCCTGCTTCTACTGCACCCTGCACTCACTGCCTGTGGGGAAGTGCTAAGCACAGCTGGATTTCCAAAAGCAACAGTAAATTGTGCTGAGGAACAGCATAGCCTAGCAGCACCTTCCAGCACTTATAATGAAAAACAATCCAGAAATTGGTGAGGCCTAAAAGATTTTAAAACAAAAAGTTCTCTGTATCAGGGTCCAAATAATTCTCAGGAGATGGGTCCTGGCTTTTTTTGCCATACTGAGCAATAGAGATGGAGAAAAGTATGAGTGGTCATCTCAGGGCATGGCACGGAAGAAGCAGTTATGATCTTGAGATGAGGAGACTTCATTCAAACGGACAAATAAAGTAATGAATTAAGGTATCCTGGTGGCAAAAGGGCTATTATACATAAAATAAACAACTTTAATGAGGTTGTAACTCTAGATTTATAGTCTCATCTCCATGTGCAGGACTTCAGGTGCATAACTCCATTAGCACTAATAGGACGTGCACAATTAAAGCCCCACACACCAAGATGACTGTTGCTATTAAAATCAGCCACAAACAAGCTTCAGAGTGGTTATTCCATTTAGCTCAGCAGACCAATACAAAGAGAGATGTGCATTTGTAGCTGGCCTCGTTACTTTGCAAGGTGGTCAAGTATGAGCACTTGCTGTGAATTTGCTGTATGGTGGATATGAGTTGGTGGATAGTCTGTATTTTTGGGGTCAGATGCTACTCCTGTCCCTGCACATTTTATGGGCCATCAGCTTTCCTCTGTCAGAAAAGGCTCCTGCTCTCCAGGAGTGGTCAGCAGAACACTTGACTTCAGTCACCATCACTTCTCACTTTCAAACTGGGGAGGAGGCAGCACAGACTGCCCCTTCCAGATGTACCAAAAGCTCTCACCTCCCTCCCTACTTCCCACCACCTTGTGCAGAATGAAGCATAGGATGAGCAGAGTGGCTCAGCTCACAGACACGGCATATTTTCCCTGCAGGGATCTCAGACTGAAGGCTGTCTGTACTCTGTATGACAGAGCAGCGCAAAAATACTCCAGCTAGCTGGGATATCACAGCAGTCCAGCGAGATGAGTTATCTCAGGCAAAGAATCATCCCACTGAACCACTTGCTCCCAAAGCCTCTCTGGTCTGGCACATGCCCTGCCATGGCAGTATTTAGCTCTGAAACAAACGAACGAACAAACAAATAAATAAAAAAATCTGGGAGCTCAAACCCAATGTGAAACAGCATTGAAGATACTCTAGACTTCCATGGGGACAAAAAAATTGCCTAGCACATACAAAATACAGGACAAAATAGTTCAGTAACGTCAGTCTGTAAATGCCTCATCTCTACTTAGGAGCAGAGCACGTATTACTACACCAGAGTGACAACGTGCCAGCTGAGACCCTGGGATGCTGCTTGTTTACCTGCTATTTAATAATGGCACCAGGCAATGCTCACCAGTTGAAAAGGGCAGCAGCTTATATTATCAGGTTTTTTAGCAGTCAATGCAGACAATATTTTTGGAATGGCTTGCTTGCCAGAGAGTGGTAAAAACTATTTAAATTTGAATAAAGCCACAGCATATCTGAGGATGATGGAATAAGGTGCAGAGGCTGCAAGCAGAACTACAATGATAAAACATTAAATACCAATATGACTTTAGATATTATATTAAGCTCTCCCGAGAGCTGTAATTCTTCAGATATATGAAGCATTCAGAAAAATGGAACTGAACCCTTCATCACACTTTTTTTTTTCTGCAATATTAAAAATGTAATTTTACCAGAAGCCATGAAGACTTCTATGTTCTTAATACACTCAGAGTTTCACAAGCTAACATTAAAAGTCACCGAAATGCCATACATATTCTTGTTCACACTTAAGTCTGGTCTGAAAGCTATTAACTTCAGTTTTTCATATTCTCATAGTCTTAATACTCACAGATTTCAACAGTACAAAATTCTGATATCATTCCTGAGAAGTGCATGTTCACACAGAATCCATGGTTTTACTATCAGCTTTAGCGGCAGCAGGCTTAAGCCCAGAAGTCTTAAATCTGATAGACATTAAAGATAGAGAAAATTTACTGGTTAATCTAATTTAGCTAGCACAAGAACATTCTCTACAAGGCCAAGGTTATTAATGGCAGCATAAGTAGCTACATTTATGTGGAGGCTACTTAACATTTTCCATTGTAATATTCTGCTTCAGGATAACTTCGAACAATTCAGGCTAAACATTCCTGATGTTAGCTGTCTGACTAATAGGATCTTTTTTGGGAAGCTTTTGCTCAAGGGATTCAGCTATTTCCAAAACTAAAAGGAAAAAAAAAAAAAAAAGAAAAAGGGAGCAAAATATTAAAACTACGGTTTCACAAGAAAAACTCTAGTGCTTCCATAAAGTAAACCAAGAGTTTTGATCACCACCCTGCTGAAAATTCATAGGCTGACCAAGGATGAAGGCTGAAAAACAGAGTCAGAACAACCTTGTCTGACCGGTGGGGTTATAAGGCTAGGAGTGTTCATCACATCTACGCATTTTGGTCTCAACACTGCTTTGCTGTTTGGCAAGTAGCAAAGAAGCCCATTAACACCTCTCTGCTGTCATGTACAAAAAGCAGGTAATTGCATCGTGCTGCTGCTGTGAGAGAGGAGCACGATGCAGGATAACTGTGCTTCCAATACAGCCTCCAAAGACCTCAGCTGGCATGGCAATCTACACGGATTCTTAAAATAAAATCTGCTTTACCAAACTTTGGAAATCTGGCACACACAAAATACCGGAAAAACTTGAATTGTCAGTGCATTCTTCATTCACTCAGCACACAACCTTTTAATGGCTTAATCATGTACTATTTTCTCCGTAAGATGTAATAATCGGGCAATTATACTTAGATTCTCCAAATGATATCAAGGACCTGCTAAGCATGGGTTGGATTGAGCATAAGCAGCACTTTAAATGCATATGACACACATGGCATCTGTCTTCAGGAGCTTACACTCTGAAAATACAAGAGATAGAACTGCTACTTACCGCACTGCAGGAGTGAAGCACTGGGATTCAGGGACCTGCTCAGGGCATTTATCTGGATCTGCTGTATCCAGGTATAGACACAGGACTCCCACAAGGCTCATGTCTACCTTGCCAGGCTGTTGTGCAGCTTATGGGTTTCATATCAAGAAGAGCTGCTCTTTACATAAGGAAATTCTTTACCTATGCCTACGAACATTACTGCTTACACTCTAGTGACAGGAGTGGCAAGTTCACAACTACCGCCTGGTCGGCAGGCAGAGGTGGTGGCAAGGAAAGCTTGTGGCTAGTGGGCCGCAAGACAGGGATGAGCTTCTCTCCAGGTGTGGTAGTTCTCTCCCTTGGGACTGCTCAGCCCATAGCCCAGGTTCACCTCATTCAGTGAGGAAGGCCCTCCTACATTTTGTAAGGGAAAAGCAAAGCTTCTATTGTCCCAAAAGAGGAAGCGGCAGCCACTTACAAAGAGGATGAGAAACTTCAGATAAATGCCCGATTCATACCACTTTAGTGATTAATTTTAAGATAGCTGAAAAATACCATAAATAGACAAAAGAAGTCTTTTCTAATAATGGTGTGATCTAATGAAAATTGTTATGACTTAAGAAACAGTGACACTAACAAATGCTACAGGATTTGACCTTTACACCAGCCTGTGTAATTTGCAGACAGCCACAATCCAGTCATTTTGTGACCATGTGACTGGTTTACTGCTCTATTCAGAAGCCCCTTTTCTCCTTATAAATCGCCTTATTTCCCTTCTACAGATTTATAAAATCAAAACATCTGAGTATCTTTCCCAAGTAGAAATTTTTCCTTTGAGAGTGGAAATTCATTAAATATGTATTGAAGTCTTATGAAAATTAATTAGCAAATGTGAGAGTTTTCCATTCCACATAGTTCACTCAGCTGCAATCCACATTATCCAGACCAGGATGGATGCTGGTGGTCCACATGAACCCAGATCTGCAGGGCTTCCTCTTCACCCACATGCACCGTACTATGCACAGCTGTTGATATCACCATAAATGAAGGGTTATGCTGAGCTTTTCTGAAGAAACAGAGCTTATGCAGTTATGCAGTCTCTTAACTCCACTCTAACTTCTAAACTCATTGGCCAAGTGCAACAAGATGATAGACTGGTGGGCTGAGTGGCTGAGGTCCCAGAGCAGATGTACATGACATGCAGCCCAAGAGGGTGGGAGCAGGCAGAGATGGAAAGCCACTTGCGTGGTCTGCCAGAAGCCAGACAGTTGAGGTGGAAGGCTGGACCAGCCAACACTTGAAAGAGAACAAGTAAGAAACCCTCTGAAGATACAATGTGGCAGTTGTGTGTAAGAATCATTGTGAACAACCACCATTTGTGGTTGAACTAAGATGACCAAAAAGCCACAAGAAACCAAGTTCATGCTTGTGCACACATATATAACTGTTGAAAGTGTTCTTCTATAAACTGAAAGGGTTTTTTCCCCATAATTATACTAGAAATCTAGATAGTCTTATTGGATTATAGGATATGACTTCAGGAACCACGTTAAAAATGATTAATTTGAATATGACCTTGCAGTCCATGTAAACAAGTTGTTAACATTGTTGACGATGGTAATTGCTAATCCTTTTGGAAAGTAGTTTTTTAATAGCTAGTATCAATGGATTTGCCTGACTACTGTGTTATGTTAAATGTTACAGGAATTAGTATGACCATGCTTTTTTTTGCCAAAAGAAAAATAACTGTGTAGAAGTCACAGATTTGGTCCAAAGTAGAAACTCAAGTTTACAATCTGCTGCAAGACAGAGTAGCCTTGATGATCATATTGCTTACTACTTCTCCCAAAACATATAAATTGTTCATTATTAGCTAGACTTCACTTTGAGGCATATTTATTGCCACATCTTGAAACAGGCAAGTCTGTTGCAACTGGTGCATTCCAGCTATATAATGTTTTCCTGCCTTGATGCAGTCTGCAAGCTCATAATTAGATTTGCTAATGTTGAAGAAGTCAAGTTAAAATTTTAGGAACAAAAAAATTAACCAATTGTGTGACGAACAAAATCTACTTGAAGTCCTTTGATTTGTTTCAAACATCAGGATACATAAACAGGCAAACACTGCACGTGGAATGAGACCCCTGAATCTTTCAATCAGCCTTCAACTTTCTAACCTGTTGGGTGTGACTGCACCTGTTTTACTGAGATGTAAGAGATGAAATCACACACTGAATAATGAAAACAGAACACATATTTGCATATAACACTAAATCTGTATTGCTCAAATCCAGAATATGGAAATAAAGACCAAAAGCTTGATGTATCCTACAATATTTAAGGAGCACCATCCTCAGTAATGGTGAGAGATTAATAAATTGATCGATTAAACCAGAATGGAAATCCTTGTTGCACACATTCTTTTCATCTTACACAGCTTTTGAATTCTTTAGCTGCGTTCCTGCTGGAAAAATACATTGCTACCCATCCTTGTTTATTTTACTAACACTCTAATGCCTTTTAGTAACACTGTAAAATGGATCTGGCCATTTTTCCCCATATATAAACATTTGCTTTAATTGAAATAAGACATTAACTTTTCTCTCACTATGAAGCCTTTTGCCAAAGCTGTTGTTTTTAAAGACATCCTCTACAGCTCTGTTCAATTCACTACCACTCAGCATATGATGAGTTGTGTCAACAGCAATCTGTTCTGTCAATTAAAAGATCAAAAAATAAAACACAGGCCCAACTTTGTATAAACCTCCTTCCAGCTGTAAAGTTGGTATGAAAAGCTTCTGAATCACTCCCTCCGGACTAGTCCCAAGAAGCAGCACCACCACCTCCTGAGCAGTCCCAATGCATCCAGTCCCCTGCTCCTGAAGGCCGGAGGCATGAGAAAGTTGAACTCAGGACCGTACTTGACACCTGAACAACTGAAATTTTCACCATGAATTCGAATGTTCAGATCACAAAATTTAAAGCATCTTTTCAACAGCAAATGAAGCTCTCCAGAAGAATTCATGGAAAAATAAAGCACATAATGACAGAAGGCACTGAATTTAGAGCAATATGCTCTTTTTGCTTAAAAATCAACAAGCCGTGGGCAAAATCTGAAAAAAATTAAAAGGAAGCATAAAATCCAGGGAAAGAAAACGCACAGGCATGGAAAATCATGAGGGACATATCTCTCACCCCAGGGCAGGCAAACTGGATGAGAAGCACTTCAGAGAGCGATTCAATTCCTCTCACTGCACATATTGCACATATTTCAGCTGGTGATACTATTTTCATGAGCAGCTCCTAACGACTTAACACCAGGAGTCCTTTGACTATCAAGTGAGAACCATTAAATAGGGCTTGCTTCTTAAAGACATCTCAGATCATCACCAGTGGTTTGTTATACAGAGATACATCAGAAGGCAAAAAACCCAGGCGAAGGTGACCAACAAGAAGATTAATGAATGACTCTGCACTCAGGAATTTGCAAAGCACAGAGTATAAACACAAAGATGTCGGATGTTCAGTTACAAGTGTTATTGGTCACCACCGCCAACACCATCCAACATCTTTGTTAGCACCAAAAGGGACATCTGCAACCTCATCCAGACCTTCTCTACCCTGTACTCTGTGCAGTTGCTTACATCTGCACAAATGCTACCCATTCATACCTGGCAGTACCTTACACTCACACTGTTCAGCTCCGCACTGAAGTCCAAACTGACAGGATGAAGAGGAGGAGCAATTCAGCCTCTCAAATATTTTAAGTATGGAGCTGAGAAGAAAGAGGACATGATAACCTTATGCAGAATAATCAAGAAAAGCACCCCAGGTTTTCTCCACGTGGGCAGTCAGCAGCAGAATGCTTACAGCTCAGGTGGAGCTTGGGCCAACTTTGAAAACACCAGAAGGAGAAAGGAATACCCATTTGTATCTTCATGCCCTCTTCATCATGAGATGAGGGCATGTCAGGTATGCTTGGATTACAGAAAAATTCTCTCATTTGTTTTAATTTTCCTTAAATATTAATATAAAGGATTAGCCTCTGATAACAAATGTGGCAGTTAATAGTATCTGAGGAATGACACATTTTCTTAACCAAGCAGATGGTCCAAAGTTTAGCATCCTTTCCTATTGCCTCTCCCGAAGATAACCTCAGGGCTGTCCCTATAACCAGACATTTCAGACTGTTAGAAAGGCTGAGATGAACCTCTTCCACTTCATGTTGTGGAACAAGCAAGCACCATGCACTACTGTGACTCCTCAGGGAGTGTGTTACCTTGAACTACAGGAGCACCAACTTTATTTATGCAAGATCGAGTTGCATCCACCTCACTTTATGCCAGCAAAGCCCTTATGTTTTGTCTATACATGAAAAGGGAGTTAGAACAGAGGACCACACCCTCCCGTAAGTAGGCCGTCATGGCAGTATGACCAAGCTAATGGCACAATTAAGGGAGATGGCACTTCACATCCCACATAGGCTCAAATTACCAGTACAGTTAGAGTATTTTACAAAGAGCAGAGGAACAAAGGCAGTAAATGTCACAGCAAAACTGGAGCTATATTGGTGAAGATCCCAAGTATTGACCAATTAGAAGAAACACTGTTTTTCTTCAGCATCAAAAGGAAAATAATTGTCCCTTTTTTCTCCTTTCAAACCTCACTTTTGAAAGACTTGCACAACATCTACCTTAGAAGACTTGCCTGTGTGTGGCAGGAGAGACAATGGCTAGATGTGGAGTATGTGTATAATCAACCACTGCAGGGAAGGTTTTCCCTTACACACATATTTTGTCTCTTCTGTGCATATGCATTACCTCTGGACATATGACGGAGCTGGAACCACGGGGCAGAGGCTTTGCTTGCCTCTGCAATGACAATAGGCTTGCTGATTGAAAAGAAGTTCTAAGAAGTTCTGACTTCTTTAGAGATTATTTTTAAAGACTCTAATGCCACTACATTTTTATTCGTATACAAGAAAAGCCTATCACAGCCAAGGAAAGAGTAAAAATAGGTAGTGATAACTAGAAATGGAAAGAACATGTCTTACGGTGAGTGAGCTGCCAGTTCACTTGCATTAGGAAGAAAGCATGTAAAAGCAAAGTTCCTGGAATATAAAGATAGTGGGGAAAGCTCCCACTGAACCCAGCATGGAGACAGTCCCATCCCTTTTAATTGCTAATCTCCACAGCTGTTGATTCACATTTATAGACAAACAGCTTCAACTGACTCCACCTGCCTCGCTCAGGGAGGCTTCCTCTAATTATTTGTACCATGACAGAAGACTGAAGTGTGATTCAGAACAATCAAATAATCTCCAATTTTACTTACACCTCACCTACTTTATCTCATTCTTCTGTCAGGTCCATGCCTTTAGAAGCCACAAATCTCTACTGAAGTCTTCTCTATTTCATCACGGACTTCAATTGACATTTAACACGCTTGATCTAGTCATATAAAATTCACCGATCATATTAAACTCCAGTACAGTAGAATATTACGACCCTCTTGCTCGCATTTACATTCTCAATCTTGAAGAACTAATCCAAAGCACACAACTTGTTTTTAACCTATTCCAGGTATTCATTTTGGTAACACCTCCTTTGCAGACCTTCTAAGTATGTATAATGTTACTGCTGCTTCCTTCTATACACAGGCACTAGAGAGTCAGTCTTTACTCCCAGTTATCAAGAGGATCTCTTTTTCTATCTCAAATGTCTCATCTTAGTCTAATTATCTGCTCCTACTTCTGCTCCCTGGTAGTTATTTTGGCCTTTCAGAAAACTAGAAAACTTAAAAGGTTTGAATGTTGTTTGCATAGGAAATGAAACTCAATCATGTGGCACTGTAGCAGGATACTTAACTCATCTTTGATTTCAGAGAGTTCACTAACACAAGCTAACACAAAGGTGCCCAAAGTTTCCAAGGCAAAAGATCAGACCGGCAATTTGCCAGATACGTCAGGGCTGAACAAAATTTGCATCCATATTTACATAAATACTGCAATCACTATAGTTTAGACTGGAATAAAATAAGTTCTTATTCTAACCCTTAGTTTTCACATACTTCTGACTTTCCCAAATATTCACCATGGAGGCTAAAATATTCCATGCTAGGTCCATATTTAGAGGATGTTATTTATTTTAAAAGACCAAACCACACTCCTTCAGCCTTTTTAAGCTTTCAGAACTCATCACAAAACAACATGCAAGAAAGAACTCAAGAAAAAAGAAATAAATCAGTGACAGTAACGTGTTTGAATTGCCACATATTAAACCTTTAAAGCCTGACTTCAGGAATAAAGGCAAATGCAGATGGGAAAGTTAATGGAGAGTAGGTATGGTGTCCGTTTACACCACACTAGCTGCTCCAGCTGAGCTACGTCTACAGTTTCTGTCACGAAGACTTCAGTAGCATCCCTGAATTTCAATCCAGTTGGTGGTGGCAACAGAAAATGGGAATGCCAGATAGCATGATATGGTGGGGATCAGTCTCCCCATAACACTGGTTTTGTGTGTTCCGAATGTGAAGCCTATGAAATATTTGCGATATGTGGAAGGTCCACAGCACCAGGCTGTCCAAACAGATTAAAATAAAAATGAGCAACTGCTCCAAGTGACTAGCACATTATGGTTGTAAGCTCTCAACCAAAACTGGGAAATCTTAAATTTCTTCTGTGAAGTCAACTATACTGAACATTTATAATAATTTGGTTTTATTTCAGATTCCAAGTTAAATAAAGCCTGTATTATTTGCAATGACTAAACATGAATAACTGCCAAACATTTAGAAAACCTGAGTAACCACAGCAAATTCAGTCCAATAGGGCCAACAAATAAGGAAATACTAAAAATATCAGTAAAATTTGCCTTTATTTTTCTTACAGGACAATTCTACACAAACCAAGGTGACTCTGTTTTACAGGACTCTCTCTTCCCAATATACTAAATTTTCAAGAGGATCATGAATGGTATAAACTGTAAATAACTTTTCCTGTTGAGGGCTACAGCAAAGTTTCTTCAGTTGTTGTAATCTTGGAGAGCCTGAGCCATGAAAAGCTTGCCTAGGTTCTGTGCATTGAACTCCTTAATATTCTGGCAGTAGGTATTAATTTGACCTGTCAATAGGAAAGAAGAGTAAACCATGGTCACTTTTGAAATTCAGAAAGACATCCTAGAACATAATTTTTAAAAAGGCAATGTGAATGAATCATTCATGTTTTATAGGAAGAAGCAACCAAAATGACTTCACATTTAGAATTTTTACATTTTCAGTATTTCCAAATAGGTTTAGGAAGAAGAAGAAACTAAATTAGCAGAATAGGTAAACTGGTATGCTCAAGAACCCATAATTTTCCTAAACTTCTATTACATGCAATTGCTGAAAAGACATATGACAATAAAAGGAGTAAACAATTCTTGCTGCTGCACTGGAATTTTAATCACATTTTGTTCAATTTATCACAATTGTTCAATTTAATTGCTCTAAAAATACTACAAGACTGAATTTCAGTTCAGTTCTTACGCATCTGCTGTCTCTATTAAAATATTTGGAACAAATATTTTTCAGTAGCAGATTGAAAATTATGGTACTCCTGTTTGACACTTTGCTAGCCTTTTGTTCCACCTAATATTTCAGTTTATTAGCTATTTCAAAACTCATCAGGGTATGAAGACTTGCCACTGCTTTACAAATCAAACATGCCCATCAAAACATTTTTATACATGTACTACTACAAGTTATTTCCCTTGTTAGCTAGGAATAGCAAAACAAGAAGCCAGTTGAATCAAAATTAGTACTGTTTGGAAGGCAAATAAACTCCCAATTTAATGCTCTGTTTGAGAAGTTTTTTAATGCCTTCAAGACAAAGGAGCTAAGTTTTATTCTTTATCCACAAGCTTAACTTCATCTAAGTTGAAGTGGATGCTCTCAATTCTTCCCCTGACTATGGTAAAAGAACAAACAAAGTATGCTTTGGCTGAGAACTGTTTTTTCCTTTAAGTATAATAGTTTTCAATTCCTCCTGTTATAAAAGATGATTCACCCTATGCTATCACTTTCATAAAACACAAGTGTACACACACACATCTCTGTCGCATTTTTAAGCTATGCTACAGCTGAATGTTTAAATACTTCAATGCTGCTAGGATTCATTAACTGGTAAAAACTATCAAAACAGGGTTTTTTAAAGACTCTGGAAGGAATAATTAATCAAGAACATTAGTTCTTCTAAAAGCAGCACTTATTAGCAGTGTGAAACAGTATTAATATTAAAATAATAATCTCTTGGTCACTCCAAAATTTAAGAGTGGAAGTTCAAATTCACTTTTGTTTTTTAATGTCAAAGCACTTTTTTCTGTACACTAAATTACGAGGACTTTGGTTTACTTTTCTCTCAGTACAAAACAAGGTGATCACTAACTGACCGAAGCAGCCGCTACAGTTAAAACAATTTGCTTTCTCATGACATTTTTCAAATTTAGGTTACTTAGCAGGGCACCTAGGTTTTCTGCTCTCTGTTGCCATTGTGATGTCCCAGATATTTTTACCCTTCCAGCAGGCACAGGACAGGCACTACCTTTCATACCAAACTGTGGCTATGTAGCGCAGCATCCCAGTAAACTGAAGAAACTGGGCAGGTGGGACCTATACCCATGCATTGTTCCCATTTACATTTTCATTCACCTTGAGGTGCAGGAACATGCAGGTATTTTCCATAAAACTCTGGCTGTAGAAACCAAAGAAATTATCCCAATTCTGTGTGAAATTAAAACTAAAAGCTTCTCAGCTGCCCCAACAGCCAGCTTAACACCTACTGATGCTACCAGTAGCTTAGGGCTGCAGACAACTGCTCTGAATCAGTAGTTCCAGCCCAAACAGCTTAGTTCTGGTTTTTGTCTGTACAGCCCCCTAATTTCTCAAGTGGAGAGAGGAGCTGGGGTGTGAATGTGGGGAGCAACTTACTGACTACAGTAGTCGCTACACTCATTCATGCAGAAAGCTTACTCCATGGGGCATTGCTCCAGCTCTCCTTTAAAATCTCATTTTACCACCTCAGAATGGAGTCGGGAGGTGGCTCTGGCTGCTGCTCCTGCCCTCTCCCACCAACCCAGGAAGCACAGATGGTCAAGGAGGAGCTAGGTATCATGGCAAAATAAGAAATAAAGGGAGAAAGTCTCCATACATCAAGTTTAAAGCTTTATGCAGCCATTCTGATAAAAACACAGTGTCTCGCTTTCAAAAAACTACCCATGTTCACCTACGCATGGGTAACGTGCCTCTGTTACTTGCCCAGATGGTTTAAAATTCTTCTGTGCGTGCAAGCCTACTCTCTAACAAAAGCACGCACTGCCTACCAGCAATAGCTTTGGGGTTTGTTGTTGGTGGTGGTGGTGTTTGGTTTTTTTAATACTTCAGACACTAGGGCTGAAGATCACAAGTTGCAACCACTGCCTTTGACCAAATGAAGGGTAGCATTTGGAATACTATCAATGCCAAAATAACAGCAAAGGTAATGAAAAATTAAGATGCTTTCTAAGGTAACAACTGCACTCTTTCCCAAGCTAACATTCGTATATGAAGATATGTTGAAGAGGTTGCTAGAATGTTACCTGCAATAAGCAGTGACTCCATTCTTGGAGGAGGCTGTGGTGGTTTAAAAAGTTTATTGATGTCCTCCTCAGGAAGAGGAGCTTCTCCTCGGCTTTGACGCTGTAGATTTTCTTGCTGACGTCTCTGCTGGTACTGAAAACAGGGCAACAGAAACAGAATGCAACAGGACTCCCAAAGCAGCAAAAAGTTTTTCTTGTCTGGTGCTCTTTACCTAACCAGTAAGTGTATTTTAAAAATTACACTTACTCAATGAAATTCAGTTTATTTCAAATCATGCAAATACAATTCACAGGTAACAAGCATTCCCCCTCCCTCTTAAGCTGGTACCTTAAGTGAGGCAGTGAAAAATTGGTATTGAGGTGATGGGGTTAAGCTTATTTTTTTTTCATAGACATAAATACTGTATCTGATGGAAAGAACACAAGATAGTAGATAAAGGCCTCCATTTCCTCATGCAAAAAAGGAAAACAAGGTTAGAATATGTAGGTATGAGAAGCTATTACCTCAGATAGTTATACAAACCAGAAACACTCAATTTTATGCAAGTTAAAGGTCAAAACAGTGAATTCATTAATGTGAAAGGGGAAGAGAACTTGATTAAACAAGGTATTTTCAGTCAAAAAAATATTAACCCTAAACCGGGAAAAAAAGAGGTGGCTGAAACAAAGCATAATGGTTCATTTCTCCATTCCAGTTATTTAGACATTCTGCCACTTTAATGTCATTTCTTTGTGGGTTATTAGAGGATATACTAGAGTAGCACTTTGTAGAAATTATTCTGCTATTTAATTTAAAAAAAAAAAATAGATTTGTTTTAAATGCTTCCCTTTGCCATGCAGATTACCCAACCTTTATAAAAATTACAGCAGACCATTTCTTCAGCTACTGGATAAACATTTCTTCTTGCAGAAGTACATATATTTAAAAACATGTATGTGAGATTTCATACCAGATGTTACAGCCAGGGATTAGTTGCAATGTTTGTCTATCAAAGCCCTCACATTCAAAACCAAAACTCTTTAAGATAAGCAAGCCAGAGCGTACAGGATGTTTTCTCTCACTTACTTCTATGTATCTGTGCATAAGAGTCTGAAAACAGTTCATACTTGGTGGCACACTCAAATGAAGTAATTTTTTTCCAGTAGTAGTGACAAATACATGTTTTTAGACAATGTTAACAATAAAATCTTAAATGCCCATATTTGTAAGCGAACTGCATGTAGTTTCTTCTTTCTTTGCACTACCCTATTCACTTCTCAGCAGTCTGCCTATTATTCTCTATTGAAACGGCTTGCTCTTAATCACAATTGCTCCATTTAAAAAATGAAGTTAAGACCACTAACTATGCTGCAATGAGCCACTACTAAAGCAGCTATAGTTCGGAAAGAAATGAAGTGAGACACCATGGAACCTACTTCACTCTGCTTTTCAAAATAAATAGATCCTCTTATTATTACCAAAAAACCTTTGAAGTGGATGCCATCTTTCTATTCAAATCAGGCAGCAAAGAAAAATAAATTTTCTGAAGGTAACATGCGTGAAGCTTGTACGTCCTCAGGAATTACAAAGCCAGGAGAGATCACTGATCATGTTCTGCTTCCCTAAAATATTCCCTGTTCAAGCTACACTTTACTTAAGTGAATAAAAGCCAATTTTTATTTTAAAATAGTCAGTGATGAAACATTTCACATGAACCACAGGTGCTCTTTTTAATAATGACCTACTTTGTTTAGCAATACCTGCAATATTTTATCTTTAAAGTGGCCTGGCCCATTTTCAGTTGGCCAATACTGAATCTTGTCATATCTCTGTCTGCTAGATTAAAGAGTTCAAATTTATTTTTCATGCAGGTCCTTCCTGTGTAAGCAAGTCACTCGTTAATTTAATTTATCATGTGAAGTGAATTGCGTTCACTAAGATCTGCTTTCCAGGCTTTTAAATCATTCTCATAGTGCTTTCTTCCAATTTACCAGCATTCCTCTATAATTAGACACAGTACTGCTTTACCAAATGCAGCAACTGCAAATAAAGTAATATCACCTGCAAATCACAGAACGGTTGAGGTTGGAAGGGACCTCTAGAGGTTACCTTGTCTAACTTCAGCTCAGGCAGGCCTACCGAGAACCAGTCTCCACACTCGGTCTTCTCTGATTTTGGATTCTCTATTTTGGATTTTTAAAAGGTCTTTTGCCATCAGGCATGAAAAGTCAGCATCACCTGATCATTATCACTAACTACTGATATAAAAACATGATTGAAATGTTATTTCTGATCAGAGAACAGTCTGATGTCTTTTAAATATGGACTATATTTCTTTAATTCTAGATGTATGACTACATGTGATGGTATTAAACACAGTTTGTTTTGGAATAATTCACTTGTAGTTACAGCTCTTTCATTTACTAAACCTCTAATCCCTGTGTCCACAGCACATATATCAATGTTCTTGGTTTATCATAAATCACTAACAAACGTGTAAAAAAAGCACAGAAAGACCAATCTACGTGTTTGCTACATGTCAGCAGAAATGAATCCATTTGATAATTCCCCACTGACAAGTACATTTTATAAATCTACTTAATGTTTCTGTAAGAATTTTATCTTGCTTAGATCCAAATTCATCTGTCTTAGATAACACCACCCGAAATGTATTTTGTGGAAAAAAAATCATCTCATTCAGGTTTTCCATGTTACCAACCTGGTGTTTCTGCTGCTGCTGCTTGCTTACATTCCTCAGGTAGGTATTGTATTTAACAATGTCTTGGCTCATCTCATCCACTCTGTCCATCAGCAGCTGTAGACTCTTCCCTAGGTGATTACTGAAACACAAGAAACATTACTGAAAGACTGAACTTATTAAAAGGAAAAAAAAGATTTAGAATTTAAAATTAATTTCAAGTCACTTGACCAGCATTTCTGCACTAACGGCACAGTTTGTAAATTTTTAAGTTCCTGGTTATGTTTGTTCACATATTTGATGATACTTTACGTGGTATCTCCTCCTCTAGCATCTTTGCCACATTGCAAAACCATATTTAAGTGCTTTGTTCTTTGCAGGGACCCTCACGGTTATGGTAAAACAATACCTTGCATGAATTTACTGGTAGCACAGACGCAGGTTAAACCTTTAAAGGAAAACGTCTGATGCTTTTGTGACATTCAACTGCAAACAATGTTCCATGAGACGTGTTCAAAGAGTCTGGCTTACAGTTGGGCTAGGTATTTCACAAATATTTAACTATCCCTTTGGAGGAACAGTTAAATACTCCTCAAAACTTCATCTCATTAACTAGTCTATCAAACCGTGCCTGCAAGTTCAGCAGACATTGCTTGATCTTAGCCGTTGAGAAGAGTGTTGCGC
The DNA here is from genome assembly GCA_013400335.1 of Eurystomus gularis. NCBI lineage: Eukaryota > Metazoa > Chordata > Aves > Coraciiformes > Coraciidae > Eurystomus > Eurystomus gularis. Next base: position 87,542 of record VZZY01018284.1, read on the forward strand.
CCAATCCAGCCAGCTCCACATTGCACCCCATAAGCAACATGGAATCAGTTATGCTGGGCATGGCCAGTTCCAGTTACGCAATCTACCGCCTTGGCCAGACAAATGCAGTCTGTTAAACAACTTCTACTGTAGCCATTTTTAGCATTGGATTCAGTATTTTGCAGGAATGTTCAACTTAAGGTATAGCTTCCAAGTTAAAGTTTTGGAAGTTTTTAGGTTGGTGCCCATGGAGACAGTATTCCTCCTAAACTGTGTTTACAGGATCGGGCGGTAAAGAAGGATACTTACTGCTCTCTATTGATCCCTTTGATCAGAAGCTATTTCATTTGCTTTGATCTAAGCCTTACCCAGTCCTACTTGGCTGAAGACCAATGAATCAAAAAGCTGAAATCCATCCTTCTCCTCTTCAACTGAAATTCACTACTATTCATGAGCGTTTCTTTCAAATAAAAAGTCTGGTGCACTTCTATGTCAGAATCATATCCTTCAGTCACTGCTTCTTCACATTATTCGAGTTTCTTTCTGCCTTCTACTATGCATTCCTACCATCCTACAGCCTGTGAACTGGGGAAACTAACTAGAAGAGACAGGCATGAAGTGAAAAGGCAACCATATACATAATACTATGCACATCCCTTTTTAAGTGCAAATTATTCCTCAAATCCATAGAACTCATAGCTGTACACAGAAGCTGGTTATGTACTGAGGCACTAGAGAATACCTGCTAAGAACAGAGCTAAAGACACCCTTATCTCAGCGTACTAGGACAGCTATTTCACCAGCTCAGCTCCCTGCTCACTGAACAAAAGGCTGTGTCAGTAACTTCAGACCACAATTTATTTACACACTGGAGTTTTATATCTCAGTTGTGTACAGAGGCAGATGGTAAGGAGGACTTCAGCTACACAGTAGCAAGAAAGGCGCCCCTATAATAATTATTTTTAAAATTCTTGGGTTTTTTTTTTTTTTGTGGAACGCTTCAATTATATGATATTTAGAACTGTGGAATATTGCCACAGCTAGGGGTGTGCATATTTTCAGCTTTTTATAGAGTTTATATTATTCAGAGCTCATGTTAGAACTGGATATTATCAGAAATGCCTACGTAGGTACACACTAATAGCCTTGTAGGGTATGTGGACATCAGGAATACATAATTATTTTACAGATAGTGTCCATATGAAATACAGCTGTTTACAAAGAATGATTTTATGTGAATCTCTTCGGGACCAGCTTAGTACAGAAGAATACAGAAACAGAGAGTTATTGTTAGAAGTTGCAGTAATATAATGTTTGCTCTCACTGCCAGGGAAACAAAAAGCTAAAAACCAGATAACTTAAACAGATGTGAACGGAGACATGAAGTGATAAGTATACTGTAAATACAGGATCTGCTTTTTCCTCAGTTCTCTTGTGGCTGATACCCTTTTTTGCTCCATCTCTTAAAAAAATGAAAAAGACCAACAGGAAGCAATTTGTGAAAATGAATACACACAATGTTTAAGCAAGTTTTATTCAGCTGAAGTTTATTCTAGTGAGATTTAGGAAGGTAAATTGCATTGCTCTAGCCCATAACACTCATCATACACTTACCTAGCCCAAAGGCTCTTTTAGGCACTTTCTTAACTTGAACACTCCGTTACAGCAGATCTCAAAGATCACACTGCTAGGTACTTAAATGACCCCTACGAATCAATGCAACTAAAAAAAATTTTTTTTTTTTTTTTATTTTATTTATTTTTACAAAAAGGGTGCCAGTAAATGCTGCTCACATCTCCATCAAGATTCCTACAAGGAATTTCCTACAAGGCTCTGTGATAGTCAAATGTAGACAATGTGGAGCTCAGCACTTGCATTTGTTGTTATTCTGAGGGCATCAGTAATAAAGAAAATGCATTTTCAATGGATGCATTTCAGTCAGCTGATTCAGCAAAAGAGTCAATTAAATAAAGTTTACATTTAGACAGGCACGTAGTGTAGATCAAGAGGAACAGATCTATTAAGTAAAATAGCTGGTGCTCAGTAACCAATGTCCATACTACTTATGTTTCAGGGGGGTTTCTTACCACTAGTTCTGACATGGTCCAGTGAGCTGAAAGCCCATTAGTGGCTGAAGCAGAGTAGGTATCCTCCTAAAGCCTATTTTCAGTTTAGTTTCAGCTGAAACAATTCAGGTCTGAGATAACCCAGATAAAATGATCTCAACACACTCTTAACTAAAGACATAGCTTCACTTCAAGATAGCACCAGGAGCCCACCATGCCTCAGGTATCGCTGAATCTTTGTGGGAGAAAAATATCAGCTGCAGAATTAGTAACATACTAATCATGAGAAAGTCCACACATGGGGACTGTGTTCTTTTGGGGGCAGAAATATAGATAACAAGAGGGGAAGAAACTGAATGGAGCTTCTCCTGCAGTTACAACAGTTAAAAAGTATCTGTCATGTGGCCACTTACACATCTAATGAGAGCACTCCTTCAACAAAATTGCTATTAGGATCACTCATCTATAGTGAGTGACCTGTTAAACTTCCAGAAATTTATCATTTGAGGCTTACCCATGTATCCTGGATGACATAATAAAAAATGCCATGAAAGGACAAACATACCAACTGTCAAAGGGAAACTGTCAAAGTCTGTTCAGGAAAAAAAAACTAGACCAGAAAGTATAGCCTGCCATGCAATTTCTTGTGCTGTGGATGTTTGCTGTAAGAGTCTTACACTTGATTGGGTATAACCCTTCACCCCAAAAGGCAGATACGAAATCAAAGTCTTTGACACACGGATTACTTCTGATTCCTTGTTTAACAATTATCAGATACAAAGATCAAATAATTCTGAGGATGAGAAGTAGAAACTTGTGAACAGAGTAGCCTAATCTGCAGGTATCAGTCATGGTCCCTTCTGTCTTGTTTTTCCTGCTTGTGAGCCTTGCATTTGGCAGTGTTACGGTCTAGCATCCACAGAAGGAGAAAGCAACAATACACATTAACTAAACTCATGTATCACTTGCTGCATCCTGTTAGGATATGGATGTGGCTAAGAGACTCAGGTGCAAGCCTCACTCTTCCTGAGGGAATGCTTGTGTCACCAGAGCCTCCCTTTGCAGATATGTTTTAAGGAAAGCAAAGGTGCAGCTTGCTGGTGCCAGCAAAGCCAGTTTAAGAGGTTCCAGCATGAGCACCTTCCTGCTTCTCCCCCCCTCTCTGCCCGCGGATTACAGCACTCTCAGCTGTATGGATTCAGCTGTTTGCATGGGCACACTTCAAACTCTTTCAGTGAAATACTTTACTGTAAATGCAAAAACACCCTCTGTTGGGGTTTCTTTTTTTTTTTTTTTTTTTAGGGAAGCTGAGGGAAAGGCTGGAAGGGAAGAGTAAGAGCCTGACTTTTTCCATCAGACTATCCCACAAAGCTATTTGTACAGCCATATTTTGAAACAGATGAGGAAATAAAAATCTTTGAGGTGGGAGGGGTGTAGAGATGAAATGGGGGTAGAGGGGAGGAATGATGCAAGCAGCTGAGGCTGGAACCTCAAACTGGCTCCACTTCTGTAGGATTTGTAATGGGGAACTACACATGAAGCCCACATTTACTTCAGCATCTTTAATCAGAAAAGGACTCCAGACACAGTAAGGGTCTGAAACACCCAAAATGCAGCCTTGAGTCAGACACCAAAGCTTCAAAGATAGGCAGCAATTCACATTGTTCTCAGCTTCCCGTGTCCTGCTCATTAGCTTTAACTGTCTCTACATATAGCTTGTGAGCCTCAGCTCGCACTTTTGGAGAAGAGCCCACCTATGTGCACTGGTCCAGGAAGGAGCAGAGGCACTCAGCCTTTAAGATCTGAATCACTGTGCTGTGTGCCCAGGCACTTAATTTTTGGGTATAATACTTCTGAAACTGGAGGTGTCCAGCTGGTCCCCTAAACTTGCCTACAATCATCATAAATGGACCTCCTCATTTGTTTTATTCTATTTTGCTTGTGCCCTGGCTAAGGAAGATGAGAACAGAGAGCAGCAAGTGGAAGTGCAAGAAAATGCTGTATCTGCTGCTCTGCTTTTCCACTTTCCATCAGCTCTACAGAGGCCCCTCTCAGAGTCACTGTTTTTCGGGAAAGGTACCACCCTGTGCAGCGTTTCTCCTCCTGGCGAGAGCAGCTTTGGGTGGATTAGAGAAGTACTGCTGGGCAAAGCCCATCTTTTTGATTAAATATTTCTAAGAAACGTTCCCACCGCTTGGCAGAACTTGTTTACATCTCAGCATTTCAGCCTGAGATCAACCTGTGCTCTTTTTAAGAGGATTGTGTTTGAATGAGATATGTAAGTCAGGAGTCTCGAGCTCCATCCCCTTTTCTACTCCGACTTTGATGTGTGCCTTTGGGCAACACATTTACCCTCTCTGTGTCAGCTTCCCCATCTGCAAATTAGAGATTTTCATAATTATCTTAATAATCCGTTAAGCACATTGAGATTTCTGAATAAGCAGTACAACGTATAAAGGTTAATACTGTTTTCAAAAGCCAAAGTAACCCTCCTTATGTCACTTTTGCAAAAATACTGCATCTGATGTTTGAAAAATGTATCTGCCAAGTAGATGTTACTGCAGTAAATGTTCAGCACATGTTTGCTTCTACTGACGCACACTATTAGAAAAATTACTTGAGACAAATTGAGATATTATAGAACAACCCTATTATGAAGCTAGACCACAAAAAAGCTTTTTTTAATTTAAACTAGATCATCAATAGAATAGGGAAGAGATGGATGAGAATGGGAAAGTTGGTTGCAATTACTTCTCTGAAGATCTGGAACATTATCTGACAGGATTTTAATTCTTGAGTCTCTATCAAAAGACTGGCAGTACTCCAAGGTCTCCAAGACATTTTTGGTCCTTAAGGGTAGCAGGAGGATAAGAGTTTGAGCAAAAGACCTTTACTTGCTATTACTTGCTATCCTTGTGATATTCTGCCTTCAGCTTCTTTCTCTAGAATATTCCAGTCAATTCAGATTTCACAAGAGAAACACAAATTTATGCCCTAAAAAGTAAATTACTCTATACAATTATCACAAATGTACTTCAAAAAGAAAAAGATATTAAGGTGTAGACAAAGTACCTCAAATAGGTACAGCTTCAAACTCTGACAAGGTGGGTGGCTGAACATGGGAGAATCTTGATGAAACAAACTCTCCAGAGGAGAACTATGAGTAAATAAATTCATTGCCAAAACCATTGCTTCAGAGATTAAAAAAAGGTTCGGGGATGTTCTCGAAGGACCAAAAAAAAACCCCCCAAAAGTCCAACCAACCCCAAACGCTTAAAAAAAAAAAACCAACACCACACCAAACCAAAAAACCCATAGCCTTACATTTACTGCCAACTAATTCTAAAACAGCAAAGTTAAGTGAGAAGGATATGCACAAAAATTAAAAGTTGGTATCTGAAATGTTTTAGCCACAATTATTCCAAGACAAAAATAAGGAAATGCAAAGTGAAAATAAAACTCCAGAATAGCAGAGGTTTGAACTCCCCTACTTCAGGCAATATATTCTTTGACAGAGAAATCTTCCTAGTCGAGTTCAAGTAAAAACTAGTTAAATATTTCAGCAGGCAGCATAAATCACCCTACCTTGACTAAAAGAGCATTAAAATGTTTTAATTTGCCAGCTGCTAAGTTATACCAATGTAAGCTATCACTGAATGTAACTTGACTGGTAAATAAGAGCAGCCATGAAATATTAAAGAAAACCTTCACATACAAAACCCTACATATAAACCCATTGGGGTAACTTCCAAAACTTTCCCTGCTTCAAACCAAAGCAAGCACCTTAAGTTCCTCAAATACAGCAGGTAAGCCAGAAGAATGCTGCTATGAAAGTCAGTTCAGGAGACATAATTCAGAAATACCTCTGAAATCTGATGAATCTCTTTAATTAATTTCCCATTAGTGGGAAATTCTAGACTTCAATAAGTTCACTCTATAGGATAGTAACTGGGTAAGTTCAGAGAAACACATTTAATTGAAAAGGCACTTTTAACCAGGTTTATCAAGAATCCAGTTCTATTTGTGTCATTGTCAAGAACAGCACTACACTGCTCCAAGAAAACATCCATTGAAAAGAAACTTCGATTCACTAGAAAAAAGTTATCCCTTTTTTTCCTGTTGTGAAGGATTCCTAAACACAAACGATGAAGCTTCCTTTTTCATTTGGGCTCATGTTTTTCTGGGTCACATCTCATCCCATTCACTGATATGAGGACGAACACAAAAGCCTGTCTTGCCCCAGAAAAGAAATTAATTTGTACAGTTCTTATCTTTCATCTTGAGTCAGAGCAGTGGTATGGAACAGTTACTACGTAAGATGCAAAGCTGATGAAAAACTTCAACTGTGGTTTGTGATCTGTTCCAATTAATTCCACAATTGTATCGCATGACTAACAGCAGCCTGTGCTAGGATCCAGGGTGCTGGGTAATCCCAACCCTTTCCACACGAGCAAAGCCATAAAAACAATCAAGGGCAATGCTGTCAGGTCACCTGGAAGCCTGCTGTATCCTCAGTACCATCCTCCTTTTCACAGTAAAGTGGTAGAGCTCAAGAGGAATCACTGTCATCTACACTCAGTGTCCACCCTCTCAGATGGTAAAAGCTTTGTGATCTTTGACCAAGGAAAGAGCCTGACAGATAGCCTGCAAAGTCAGGCAGACAGTACATTTTGCAAAAAGTCTTCACGGTTAATTCCAAGGTGCAAAGTCACAACTTTGCTGGACAAAATTATTGACTAGGTATGTCTTGCAACATTTGCAAATTCCCTGGCAGAGTTCAGCCCTGTACCTGCTTCTCTAAAAGCTATCAAATCCCTCAATACATTCACGTAAGCTCAAGTAAAGAAAATAGAGTGGAAAATTCCTGCTAACACAGGCAATATATGGATGGCTAGCAATATGGATCCATTAACAACAGCCTTACATGATGGGGTGGCAGGGGGGGAAGGAAAAAGAAAAGGGGCCATTAGTATTCAGCTAATCAGTTAACCTGGCTGACAGAGTCAGAGGGAATCAGAACTTTGGCAGACAATACCTTGACGTAAAAAGAAAGCATTACACCCCAAAAACTGATTAGTGCAGCAAAAGGATACTGCATCACTTTGTGTATCTGGTTATTTTGGTCAGTCCAGTCATGAAACAATTAACTGTACTGTGTTGTGTAAGATTTAAGCACCACCAAATTTCTTATCGTACTGCTAAACATCATGCCTACTTTAATAAGTGTATTTTCAGGGCAAAGAACTACAAGAATAAAAAGTTTTTCTTAGACAAAGTTACAGCAAGATCATCCAGAAACTCTTAAAAAAATTCTGACATCATGAATGCTGGCTGTCATGACAATCAGTTTGAGTATTTTTGCCAGGCTCTCAGATAGAGGCTTCATTATTGTATTTCATTTTATTTTCAAGTGCATTCTGCTATCACAGTAGAACAAGTGTGATTTTTTTTTATTAAAATAATTTATAGAATTACTTAACATTTTTTCTTTCCACATCTATTTGCCTGAATTTTCTGAATTACAGTATCTTCTTGAAGAAATATACACTACTGAAAAGATTATACACTTCAGGCATTACAGGCATATGTAGATTACAGACTGAAATTAGTCCTTGAATCTAACACTATAGTTTTACCATGCAGTTTTTCCTACAGCAAAAGAACATGAAGGGTAAAGTCTTAACCCCATTAAAAGTCAAGGCAAAGCTTCCATGGACTGTAATGAGACTGGGATTTCACCCAAGGTGTTTAACTGTGGTTTGGGAAAGCGAATAAAAATACATCCATTATTGTAACAAGTACTTACCTGCTAGCCAGACTGAGCAATTCATGTCTATCGGCTACTGCAGATTTCTTTTCCAGTTCCCACAACATCACATTGATCAGGTATGAATTCTTAATTACAATGGGCACTTCTTCAAACATGTTTTCATAAGCAATATTTGCTTTTTTCAAGCTGTGAAAAAAGTTATAAAATATTTATTAATATAGCCAGTAACTCTCTTGTTGTTTTTATTGAATTGTTGCTCCAACAACAATTGACAATTTTGTAAAAACTCTTGATTTTCATAGTTCCACAATCAAACAAGAGTCAAGTTTTGGTAAGAGAGCATTTGCATGGCAAAATCTCACATTTACAAAGACTAAGAAAAGCTGCTCTAGGAAAAGCTCTCACAAGTCAAGCAGCCGCTTTGCTTGCTAATACATTACTTGCATGAAAAAGCCTGCAGCAAAAGACTGTACTGGCAGAATTAACTCTGCCCCTTCCAAAATATTTTACCGATTTTCCTGCCATCAGGATTTCTTAAATAGAAGTGAACAGTTAGTTACCACATGGCACTGAAATACCTTTAAAAACGTAACTACTACAATGAAAAACAATTTCCTCAATAGCTGAATAATTAAAATTTTTACTGGCCAAAAATTAGATTGACAAAATAGTGTGTGTTTTGGAATGTGGATATAATATAAATATAAAACTCCAGTGTATACTTTTTACAATATACATATAAAAACTATTGTTATTGCTTTATAATAAAGTAGACAGTAATACCTTTCATAAGGTATTGTTTCTAAGGTATTAGACCTTAGACTTACTGTATTGTAGACCTATGGTACTGTTTCTATAAGTTTCTAAGTAAATATATCCTTAACTTCTCTGTATGCATATTGGATTTCGGAATAAAAACTTTTGCTTTTTGCCTTCTTTTACTCCCCTCTCCCCCCTTTTTTTTAACTAAGCACAGATTCCTTTTTTCATCATGGAAATGTTATATTTAGACACCAAGCAACAAAATGATTCAGTTTTTCCTCAATGAAGAAATTTGAACAAGTTCTTGTGATTTTGCCATTGAATGCCAAGCTGTCCGAGGAATAAGATGACAGCTAAGGCCTACCTCTATTAGAGGAGGCTAATCTTTTGAAACAGAGTAATTACCCTACTTTAGTCCAGAAGGTTGTGTCCACACAGGGAAGTTAATTTGGAATAAATACAGAAGAACAGCTATACCAGAATACCTGATCAATTTTCCTTCTGGAAAAAAAGACCTTAAAGACAGACCGACTATTTCCCCTTCTCCATTTCTCTTTTTATATTCTGGCTCTGTCCCCAGATACAACTATCTGCACCATGGTCCTTACAGTCAGCCTGCTGACCATCTCCAAAATCAGCTCAAGTTCTACCACTTCAGCCCTTAACTTAGATGCCCAAAGACAAAACCTTCCTGCCTTCTCAGCCCACTGTGTCAGTGCACATCTATCGCTACCTATGGATATCCAGTTTCCCCAGCACACACTACTGCATGAGATTTTAAAAAATAGTATTTCACCATCCCGTGTACCCTTCTGCCTCCCAAATAATCCAGCAAGGCCTATGAGAAAACATTCTTTTAAGTTACTCACGCTTCTGGAGAGAAGTCTTTTTCTTTGCAAACTTCCATCAGTTTGGGAGTCAGCCTATATGCTTTCAGTGACAAAGATCCTTGAGCAGTCTTAATGGGATCTATAATTTAAAATGGAGGAAGCATATTATTACTAAACCCAGATTGTCCTTTTTTTAAAACAGCTGAATGACACAGACAGGAGGAAAATAACTTAGTCATATTAAAAAATTAAGACAACCAACACAGAAAAGACACTATAGTGAAAATAAACCTATTGTACTGAAACGTAAAATACATCCAACTATATACAGTGAAGCTAATTAACAAACGTAACTTGGAGAAGACGGGGCAGGGGGGGAATCTAGACCCATTCTACTCACAACATTATTTCTCGATTAAAGGTCTAATTCACGTTTTCTTTTCTTTCATATGAACTATCCACAGAATTTATGTAAAAGCCACCTCATTTAAATAAAGATTTTTCCCTCCAGTCATTATGCAGTAAATTAAAATATTCATTAAACTACATTTTATACCTCCAAAAAAAGTAATTTTGGAGTAGCAGTAAGCTAATTCAGATCAAGTTGCCCTGCTGCTTCGTGCATAACAATGTAACTGGTATATAAAAAGATTAGTTTTGCCTTGACACACTACGGAATTTAGGGGGAAATTTTCTAAACAAACTGTTACATTCCTAGGACAAAGAAGCTTAACACTTGCAGCATGATAACGGCTGAAGCATGCCAACATGAGAATAAAAGCTGTGTTAACATTCATGTTGTCTGAAACTTAACACAGTAAAACTTTTTAGCAATCGGTGATAAAATGAAAACCAAAATAGACTGAAACAAGTGGAAAATTCATCAAGGTCTGATGATGCAATGTTTCCAGCCAATATAAGTATACTTTAACAACTTGTTCTTTACTGTAATCCAATTGTTAACATACTGAAACAATTTTGGGGCAGCTCATAAGATTGATCGTATTCATTAGTATTTTTTCTGACAGATACTCAGGACGTTACATTTACTTCTCAGCTGGAAACTATATGCAAGTCTGCCAGATATGGCAAACTGTGAGTGTTTGGGGAGGGGGAGGCTATAAAGCTGTTAAATTGCCTACGGTTCTGATACAGCACAGAACATCTGGTCTGGAGAGCTTGAGGAAACACCATTAAATAGGCAGAAAAGAAAAAAATCTTTGTGCTAAGAAACAGTCCAGGTTTTGTATGCTTCTGTCAGAGGTATTAAAAAAAACTTGGCAATTCGTGCGATGATTGGTCAGTCACGTACAGAGCCAGACACGCTAGCAAGCAGGGTTTGTTAGACATCTGGTCAGGTTCCACCACCCCTTCAACGAGGGAGGGGAGATGAAGGAATAAAAATGAAGCAGCTACTCCAGCATTCCAAAACGTACACATCAGGGCTCTGATAGCAAGAAAAATAAACAGAAAGAAGGAAACCCTGTCTAGACTTAGCTGCTGCTGAGGCTGCCGTAGACACAGGGTTGGTATTTACTCGAAAAGGCCTGCCAGGCTACTCTTACAGGCAAAAGACAGAATACAAAAATAGTAGTAATAATATTAAGAGGGGAAAAGAATAATAAAGGAAACCTCATACTAACCGTAAATGAGAACTACAGACTCCTCAATTGCGTGCTGGTAACTGAACTGGGAGTCCAGGAGGGCACGAGTGACAAAAGAGCCATAGTATGTGGACTGGTACCAGCCAACATGAAGATGATCAATGTTTACGTGGCGAAGGCTTCGCATCATTTCCATCTGGTATTGAACTAGATTAAATAAAAAGGACGTTTAAAAAGTAAACTTACACAATCTGTACTACTTCAAGAAAGAGTTTGGTACTAAATGCTTATATTGTATTTTATTTTATTTTCATTTTTGCAACTGCATAGAATGTTGTTTATTCACTGCTGGGCTGTCTCCATTAAAACCCAGAGCTTCCTCAGAGAATGAGATTAAGACTACCCTGAGTAAACAGAATTTTAAAAGCTGGAATTAATTGCTGAAGTGATCAACAAACTGTTACTTGTCAATTGCTGTGTGTATTACCTTGTTCATTTATAAAAATAAAAATCTGATGCTGAGTTTCTTGAAGAAATACCCTTTTACCATTCAGTAGCAATGAAATATGGTGATTTAAGTGAAAATACTGTTAGGCATTAGATAACAATTAAAATAGAAAGGAGAATTATTTAGTGAGTATATGAACTAGAAGATAACCTATTTATGCCTTTTTCACAACATAAAACTACATTTTCAGTATCAGAGTTTGGGGGACCAGCTATAGCTGTCAGATAGTTTTGACTGCATTAATTTTCAAATTTGCAACACTCTTTCTTCTTTTTAGATATATATAAATATGCATAAATATGCGTATAAATATGCATATATTACGCACACATTTATATACAGTAAGTTACCTTAGACAGCAGAGAACATTTCTTGTCAGGCTGCTGGCTTTTTTTTGTTTGTTTGTTTGTTTTACACCAACAGCTGTACCTTTTCATTGTACCAACAAATAAATTCTATTAAATGCCTCATTCAAGCAGATTGCCTTGATGGAACAGAATTGTGTTTAGGAACATTTAACATAATCCCACCAAGCAGTTCAACACACCTTATCACTTATTAGAGCTTTTAGGCAGACAGACACCGTACCCGCTGGTTCAATTTAAGAAAACAAATTTCAGTGTGATTATCAGAAAAACTAATGCTCACAGCCAACTGATAGAAAAACAAATGCAACCACACTACACAATCCTTACGTTTTATCTGCAGCTACAAAATTCGCAAAGATAAAAACAAACTCCTTCTATGCATTTATTCTTGTTAAACTTCTCAAGGCTTTGCCTTGCACAGGTGAAAATATGATGTTTGTTATAAAAGAAAGCAACAAATTATTAGAGAACAGAATGTGCTACATTTTCAGACCCCACTCCATATCCTTTTGAGAAAAAAAAATCCAACCATATTCTTTACAGATATGAGGAGACATTTTTCAAGACTGAGCAAATATTTTTCCAACTTATCACCCTTACAGCACAAACTACATTCTGTAGTCTGTTGGCCCTTGTCATTAAACTGCCATATCTTACTAACTGTATTTTTAAAGTAATGTATGTACACTTATATAAGCCCTTGTAGACTTTTTCCATCAGCATATGTTGGTGCTTGCATTCTACTTCATAATCTCAGTATAAATGACTTGCATTTTGTTTCTTCCAGGCCCTCATGATAATATAGCACCCCAAAACTAATACCGTAAAACCATCCAGGCTACAGTCCGAAATCCCATAATACACTGCAAGCGAAGGCTGTCTCTAAACCAAGGCAAATCAAAGATGCCACTGCATGCTCCAGGGCAGACAGCTAAGTGAAACTGATCAACAACTATTTCAAAGTCAGTTTGAAAATCTTTCCTCTTTCCGGATCAAAACCAGTTTTAATCCCACTTTCACTGCCCAGCTCCAGAATTACTACCTGCTTTCAAGTATACTCCTTACAAAGCCGCCCCAATGCTCTAGCAGGTAGCATCTCAATGTTTCTCACAAAAGCAAAGCCATGATCTAGCCTGTCAAAGAAGCTTAGACCTTAAACTTAAAGGTTTTGTCGGGTTTTTTTGTTTGTTTTTCTAAATTTTACAATTCAAATAAAGAACACAGACCTTACTTAGAACAAGCTAAAAGACTCTTGCTGTGACCCAGATTTTGAACTGAAAAAGCATATGATCCATTTCTTAAATGTAGCTAAAATAAACTATTTGGGTTAAAAGAAGCTTTTCAAAGATATATCTGTGTGGAAAGCAAGTAAGACTTGTTTTTGACATGATGTGCTACAGCATGCTAAGGCATGAAATTATAGATTCTTTCTAGCCAAATGAAGTCATGACAAGGAAAAACTAGAAAGGGATTTTCAAAAGCAGCTGAAAGAGATAAAACATTTTTTCAAAATGAAGTTAACTGCGGATTTTTAGATACCTGAGCTAGACTGCTCCTTGCAGTGGCAACGCTTTTGTAGAGTAGTACTGTCAAAGTAGAGGTGGCCATGCAATGATGCGAAGATACTTATATATTCCTACAAAATCATTTAGTTAACCCATCCAGGTCCTTTCACCCTTAAGAGCTGTAATGTTAAGGAGAGGGAATACACCAAGAAGACATCTAGATCTTTTACAAACCTGAAAAAAGATATATCATGCCCTTAAAAGTCTTCATCTGAGAGGTCACTGGTAACTAAGTTCCAGGACAACTTCTTTTCTTAAACACTGTATAACCAGCAATATGTAACTGAACATAAGTGTAAGTGATACTGTCTAGAAGCAGAAGGACTCACTGAAAACCATCCAGATTTCAAGTCAGCAATTCCTCCTCTCAAGACTGTTAGCAGTTAGACGATAATGAAGACAATAGCAGAAAAATCTCAAAGAACCAATAAAGCACCAATAGCTAACAACTTTGCCTTGGGAAAACAACTGCAGAAATTAAAACATGATGCAGTCCCCACCAGGGAGAAATGGAAACTCTTTTAACCAAACATACATATTTTATAACAAGTATTAGTAGCTAGATAGCTCCAACAAGCTGCCAACTTGCACAAATGGGTAACAACTCCCAAGTTGTGTTTGTTGATATTGTTACCACTGTTTCTTTACATCTTTCGCCCAATCTACAAAACATCATCCTTTTACCTAGAAGTTTAGCACAAACTAGGCAAAAGCTCTCTCCTTCTACCCAGCTGTCAGTCTGCTAGGACTTGGGACAGTCATGCACTTCTCCTAATGAGGAGTTCACCATTTCAAGTTGTAGTCCTTCCCAAGCCACGCTGTAAAGGTGCCACTAAAAAGTGCCACTGAGTCTGATGGTGCCCAGAACAGAGGTGAGTGAGGAAAGAGCAGGGGAACAGCCAGACCAGGATGCTTCCTCCTCTCCCACACATTTAAACAGTATACCTGTATTTTTAGGAATGTCCTTATGATGAGGAAAGCCAACAGTCACATTTTCACCTCCCAGTGTGCTTCTTGCATTGAGAATGCAGAGCCTCTGTCTCCTGAGTACCTCTCTGGAGTGGGCTTCTTTCAAACAGAAGATTCTCTCTTCTGTTACTATTTTTTAAAAAAGTCTTCCTGTAAAAGGGCAATTTTTCTATTAGTCTGCAAACAGATGGAGGCGGGGGACGACGACACATTAATGCAGCTAGAAAGTGTAACTATAGTTTGTCTAAAGTAGAAAAAATTCAGAACTATATGGGTAACTTGCTTGAATACAACGGACTTCTGTGAATTTGTACTAACAAAATCCTTTGACTGAAAACAGTAAACTCTATTACAGTAGTTTGGTGGGTATTTTTTCCCCCTGAATTCAATCATGTTTTAACAAACTTGCTGTTAGAGATTAAAGAAAATACTAAAACGAACATTTTTTTTTTTTCCTTTCCTAAAAACCATTGTCAACTATAGAAACTTGATCTGGGCTTTAAGATATAGAAGGCATATACCCTACCTTACCAACAGAAAATAATGTACCCCAAACTGTATAATAAATCAGAGACAAGGCCAGGCATGGATGACCCGTTCAACACTGGGACAACTCAGCCATGTTCTCTAAACACCTTAAAATACCCTCAGTCAATGACTTCACTATTTGAAAATCTTATTTAAGAACAGGTCAAATCAACCGAGGCACTGAAAAAAAGGAAAAAAAGGTCCATGTGACTATTTTGAAATGCAAACAAATCTAAGACACCAGACTTTACAAACAACTGGCAAATTCACATCCTCCTTGAAATAACAGCTTATTTCTAAAATGCTTCTAAAACAAGTGTTCTTGTCACAATCTGATACATGATGCAAGTTTATTATCACAAAAATGGTATTATTTTTATTTCTTTATAAACAATTCATTAAAATCCAGTTCTCAGGAGGTCCCATATCAATGGATGTGTTGCCAAAATTTAGTCCTTAAATAGTTATCATTGCCATCAGATGAGATGCATTTCAACCTGGCCTTCGGGCTGCTGGTAAATATTATGACATGTGAAACCCTGATCAAAGATGGCCTGAAGGCAATACATTTGATGGCACTTCAGATGCTCAAGGCCTTAATTTCCAAAACATATTTTAAGTTGATACACCTTAAGAAATCTGGTTTTAAGAGCAGCAACCAACATGTCTCCTAAAAAGCCAAATCCCCCCAGAGAGGAAAAGCTTTGTACACAGTATCATGTGCTGTAGATGGTTTGATGTTGCTGCTCAGCCACCTCACTGCAGTGTACCCTGGACATAAGCAGCACTACCAAAGGAGGTAACAACCAACTCTGTGCTATGAACTATTAACATCTGCACAGCCTTCAGTTGGGATTTCACAATTAAGTGTTTATCTTGACTCATGTTTCACAAATTCATCCTTAAACTATGAACTCAAACAAAAGAAGTTAAACATGTCTTCATGAGGGCAGGTCACTGATTTAAGAACAAGGTAGACCTTTACTGCTCCCTCACCCACAACAGACTCCTCAAAAAGACTCTCTGGAGTATCTGAGGATGAATATTGTTTCCTTATAGAATCTTGAGCATCCAGAAGACAGAAGAACTAAAGCTTAGGGTTGCCACTAACCAAAATTTACTCAAGACTGGGCATACTTGCCAAGGCATATAAAAGTCTCTCACAAAGAAACAGCACAGACACTCAACATTAACGCTTCTCTGAACTGGCAACACGAACATGGCAACTTTTGGTTACTCTAGTCAAACTACATTGAAAAACAGCTAAAATATTCCTTTTATAGCACCACTACTAATGTGGATAATATTTTTAAGGCAATAATTTGTCTCTTTTGAAGTGCTACCATGTGGTAGCATGCACACTGAGCAAGTGCTATACACTATATGGTACTTTTTAGCAGTACAAAAAATTCTGTTTTTTCTATACATACTAAGCTTTGCCAAACCACATGTATGCTTCAGACAGTATCTTCAATGACTAAAACAAGTTAGCAGATGCTAGTTCAAGTAACCAGCGTATGCATTTGAAAAGAAGGAAAATTGATTTATTTAATTTAATTAAGCACAGAGAATTATGGAGACAACAGACTAATTCATTTCCCTCCACACACACAATCTCAATTATTTGTCTAAAAAAGTATGAATCACAATGACTGCATCTATTGATAACAATTCCAATTGTGAAGATACAAATATAATTAGTACCACAACCAAGTTATTTTGGTTAAAAAATACAAATACAAAGGATGGGCAATGAGAAACAAGAATTCACAGTTAATTCCAACAAAAGCAATGTCTTATCTGAAAAAGCTTTCAAATACTGCTGAAAAATACATCTCAAGCTTAAGTGTGCGACACATATGCATGCACATATTTGCAGATTTTTATCTATATCCAACCACCCAACACTTCTCCCAAGACAAATGCACAAGCTCAGTAACTCAACAATTCTCCTATTCAGGGAGGAAAAAAAATAAAAGTAAATATTACCTTTCTCAATAATATTCATTTCCTCCTCTGAAATATCAAGTCAGGGTTACAAAACAGTACTCTATTTTATGCACTTTTTCTATACCTGATCTCCTCTAAACCTGGAAGCTAAGCAGACCAGGGCCCATGAGTAGCTGGATGGGAAAAAATCACCTGAAAACAGGCAAAAGTCCAAGAGTCATAGTCAATCATAAGACCACAAAAAGAAGTCAAACAACTTAATTCAACTCCATTTTAATTGCTAAATTCACAGATTAAACAAAGGACAGAACATATTTGTCCAAAGTAGAGTAATTCTTTTCTTAAGGAATTGTTATAGTTCAGTAAGTTAGCAACTGTGGTGGAAAAACTGCACTCCATCTGAAAAGCACACTTAATAAATCTGTGTTTTCTTTACAGACTATGGGATAAACTGAAAGCACATCTGTAGCAGTCACCTCCATCTATGCCACTGATGTTACTGCTCTAGTAAGAGCAAGCCCAACCATCCTCCCAGAGTAGAAGCTCATTACAGCAACTGAGGCTTTGCTAGTGTCTTAATGCTTTTGAAAGAAAAAAATCCTCCATTTTATGAGAAAGGGGAGAAACAGGAGAGGGAAAACTCTAAAGTAACTATTCATTGGGCATGCTCAGTGAACTCATTGATTTTTATTCTCTGTCACAATTTAATGTTAGTTTTTCTACAGCACCGTGTGGTATTAATTGTGCTCTACAGAGTAAGTATGGGACACCCAGAGGAGGCATCACAATCAGTAGGTGAGCAGTGAAAAGTAACAGGAACATAATAAACATAAAACAACATGTTTGGAGTGCTTCTGTCTGGAGATAACTTACCCAAGATGTAAGCATGTATCTCTATACTGTCATTACCAGTTTAGACAGCAGCTGCCCATGCATAGTCTCCACCAGTTAATGACCAGAGTCTTGGCAGTACAGGCAGAGGTAACTGTTCTGGAGTGTGGGCACCACACCAAAGCATGCAGTAACTGCCCATCACTACTTTGCTGCTTTACAGAGGTGGCTCCAAGACACGGGCCAGCGCAAGGACCTACCTCCAACCAAAGCAAAGTAGGAAAGGGTATCTCTGTTGCTGGTGGGAATGAAGGAGGATAAGGACAAATTTTTAGAGAGAAGGAGTAAAACAAGGGAATTGGGAGCATGGGGATGTGCGTGACAGGACAAGGGGAAAGCAGCAAATGGAAGCACACCACTTCCTGCACATGTGCTGGCACTCGCCCAGTGTTCCCTGGCAGCAAGCTTGAGGCTCTGGTCTAAGCACATAACCACTGAATTAGGAGGCAATCAAACCAATCAAGCTATCATATCATTTTATTAACACATGAGCAAACACTCAGATAAGCCTTTGGGCAAGCTATATAAATCTCACTGACCACACAATTCTATACACAACTCAAGATAATGGAAACTTGTACTGCTTTTAAATAAACACACTTGAGTCTCAAGAATAGTCTAAGATGGGCAGGACTGTTAAGGTAACTTGCAAAACTGTCTTTATGCAACCTTAGTTATGCAACGTTATTCCAAAGGATAAAAGCATTATAATACTATCTTCCAGAAATATTAAAACACTTGAGTCTTCTAAAAGCATTTCTTAACTCAGAAATCCATCTTAAACTAGCATCTTGAAATGTAAGGTGAAATCAAGCAACGTAATTTCACTATTTTATGGACGATGATCTTTAAGAAGCAACTGCCAGAAGGAAATGAGACATATTTAAAAGGTTTTCTGCCATAAATTTGGACTAGTTTTCTTGGCATTTATATAGAAAGCTCCATCTTCACAGTATCTTGGAAACACTCACTGCTTGATCCTCAATCTCCTCCTATACAGCAAGTAAACATTATCCATATCTACGCATCCATTTGGCTTACTACACTACTATTATTGTTGACTGAAGATGGATTTGATACAAGATTGAAATCTTTATCAAGAAAAAAAGTTTCAGTCAGCCTACACTGTCATGACAGCAGTAAATTATACTACTAAAAATGCCATCTGGGCAACTTAATTCTTGCTTTTCTTGTAAAAGGATGAGATGTTATCTCATTTCCTAATAAACATCAAATGCCTAATGAAAGCATCAAATGTTTTCTGCTAGGAATGCATTCCCATGAACTTCAGCACCTTGAAGCCTGTACTTACGCGGTATTTGTTCAATGAGTACAATTCTAATCATTAAAATGCAAAATAGGATTAAAGGTATGAAAAGGAATCAGCATGGTCAAAACACAACTGTATGTTAGAGTAACGTCATATGTGATTAAGCACCTCCTTTAAAAAGAAAAAATAAATTTTTAAAAGTTTTGGAAGATTTCCTTACACTTCTTTACTGGCCATTGATTTTTCTTGTTTACTCTAGTGAGGCTAAATTAACAGGTAAAAGCTCCTTCTTTACAAAATATTATCAACCTATCTACCTTAGTCCTACAAGTTAGAAAGCAATTAAGCACATAATAACACAAAAATGTGTGGTGAAAATCTCGTTCCTTTCCTATATAAATGTCAAACAGATTAATGCATTTTTATGAAATTTTACATTACAATAATATTGTAACAATTTTACATTATGATCAAAGGGGTTATTAAGTTATCTGGGAAATATTTGGAAATGTTTGAAGATTAATGAATTACATGGTCATTTTTACTGTTTTAATTTAACACAGATTTTCATATTCAACAATCTGAAAGCAGAATGGAGACAGAGACTGAAATGGGCAATCACTGCACTTGGAAAATCAGTAAAGTCATACAGTACACATCACAAGAAAGCCAGTCTCACTGGGTTAGTAACTTTTCTGTATGTGAAGAAAACCAATAATGACTTTACATAATGTGTTTCGGGAGCTTTTGAATCCCTCACCTCCCCTTGAAAAAGCAGAAAAAGATGTTTCTCTTTTGTAAAGCTTCAAAGTTTGGGTATCTTGTACCACCCTTAGTTTGCATTGCAAAAATTCAAAGGGAAGGGGAAAGAGGAAGGACATCTTCAACAGCTTAAAGCCAAACATCCATCCTGTCTTACTAGATACAATGAAGCAAGTGTTTTCCTGATGCCTTAGTATTAAATATCCACACGTCTGTTTCAAAGAATCTCTCACACTGGTCTTAAGTTTCAAGCTGACAAAATGTGGTCCAAACACTGAGGTAGACACAGCCCCCATATAACAATTTTCCTGAACTGTCCTTATAGTAAATCTGCATTCATTAAAAGAAAAATCATTGCTACAGACTGTTTCTTCAGCTGAGAGTTACACAAACTATTTGTTTTCTGTGACCTCCATTAGCCCATCATGAAGGGCTGTTAAACACTGTTAAACATTTGGCAGGGAGAGCCAGTCAAGAAAAGTTCTGGTTTTTGGCAAAACAGAAGAACAACATGGTAGCTACCCCCATGAACACATCTTTTGAATCAGAATCACACAAGTATCTAGCTTTCATATGTGTTAAGTGCACTTGGAAAAAAAAAAGACAAGCATGTCTTCAGCCTCAGGCTTGCAGCTTCTTCCATCAGGGGCTTATTTTTGCAGAGCAAGATCTTCCCATGTCCCAAGAAGGTCTGCAACAGTTAACATCTACTGCTCCTTTAAAGGAGGAAGGAGGACCCCAGACAAGCCCTAAAATTCACATTAGTTTTACAAAGTCTACCAGTTTTATCTAGCCCAGCTGCTGTTATTGATCAAACAGCAATAAAATAGCGTATTTCAGCATTTTTGAAACAATATGAAGGAAACTGATTGTAGGTGGGGTCGAGAAGAAGACCCTGACTAACATTTTCTAAGGAGCTTGAAGTAAAATATTTAATTTTGGACTAAGAGTAGGACTAGTGATTCAAACCTTGTGAAAATTTGCCCAAAAGATTTCTAAATTATTGCAATTAGATGACAAGACATTTTCAGAAAACCTATGCCTTTTTATTAAGACCTCCCTGCCACTGGCCATGGCACAATCATTTTGGAAGCTGCTGGCTGCAACAAGGAAGAACACATTAAATCAACTTCTGATAGAGGCAGCCCCGTCCTGCATGTGAAAACCAGCCTCCTTCAATTCCTGAAGCCAAAGAATATTATGTAAATGTCAACATGACAGATAATAGCATTAGCCGAGTATTAGAGATACAAAAAGTTATTCAGTGGCCATGGACATTAGCAGGCAGCAAGAGCTTACAGTGATGAGAGACATGACATTCTGACCAGAAAACCATCATCCAGAACCGACGGCATCCAAATTTTCAACACATCTCATCCCACACAGCTAAGCACCAATGTTAGAAGAAAAACAATGTGTTAACAATTTTGGAGCTAATCAATTGAGGAAGTATGTTATGCTTCAGTAGGTGAAACCTTGTTTTTATGCCAATTCCAACACAGAGATGTTCAAGAACACCACTAATATATTATTGATTTTTTCCTTTACATGACTTCTGCAACAACAGCTATCGATTAAGCAGCATGTGCAACATTTAATCAGTTAAACAGCATTAAGATACTTAACATGTTAAAAGCATACAGTTTCAAGCACGACAGTACAAATTTCTTAATTCTAAGACGATGGTTTAACACAGCGTTAACCACTTCCAGCACAGGTGCCATGGAAAGCCAGCTAGTAGAATTCTGAAAGCCTCACTGGCAGCAACTGCACCATTTTGACATGAGAACCATGGAAGTAAGTTTTTCCCAGTTCCCACTACTTTTGTACCAGAATGCTCATGCCTTAATCTGAGGAATTAAAATAGAACTTAGCATGCCACACTTTGGCGAGGGGGAAGAGAACACCAGTCCTTATTTTAACAGACAAGAAGCTACTGAAGTACTTAAGCATGGTTTATCCTTCAGAGGCTTTCCACATGGATATGAAGAAAGTCAAACCTGGTACAAGCGAATGACATTTAAAGCAGCCAAGACAGTTCCAGCCCAACTGTGCTAATGCATTAACACTCTCCAAATCCCAGAACTATCAAACTTCCAACCTTGCCTTGGACAACCTGAGTAGTTAGCTATTACAGGTCCCATTTTCTTCCCAAGGAAATTAGATTTCTTGTCCTCACTTAATGCTTCCTTGTTTTTACTTATGCGTGTACGTGTATGTACATATACGCAACACATATACAGAGGGAGGAAGAGGGAAGGAGGGAGAGAGAGACAATATATGCAACTCCCTCTATATCTAAATACGCATTAACCAAGAATCAAGGTGGATACCATGGTAAATGTTAGCACATACGGTCACACTTCTACACACATGGAAAAAGGGTGTTGTAAAGTGATTTCAACAATAAGTAATGGAAAACCAACTTCTCAGCAACAAACAAGGCACAGAAGCCTGACAGCATGTGTTTGTTCACAGTATTACATGGTTCATCTCTACCCTACCCCCTCATACTACCACAAGAAAAAAGAAAAAAAACCCCCAGCTTATCTTTTCACACCACTGCCCAGACAATAACCTGACAGTTAGGAAACTCAGACCACGGTAACTCAAAAGAGAAATCCCCATTTCATTGTGCTGCAGTTAGTGCTGCAGTTAGTAGCTACAACACTGCACGATATCTCCCAGATAGCATTACTGTCGGTACTACTCAGTAGAATTTCTAAAGCCCAGGCTTACACTAGCAATGGCTGTTGTTAGTGCAACTTCTTCAAAGTGTCCTCAAAGAAGCAATGAATTCAGGCCAGTTTCAAAAAGACTTTTCCACAGCACAGTAAGAGGAACAATAAAAACAGGAGTGGTTAGATACTTGAGGTGAAATGCTTCTCATAAGCAGCCTCTGGAATCTAACAAGTTGAGCTCCTGCATTATCAAATGCAAAAGATAGCCAATAATTCAAACAAAAAAAAACCCTCAACAGTTTAAGAATATTACATTTAGAAAATAAAAGCTCATGGCTTTTAGATCAAGCTACACAAGACAGGGTGAATTTCTCCCCTTTCTAGGGCCTGTAACATCATATGGCAGGATTCTGCAAGCCAAAGCTAATATTTCAGCAACATAGCACTTGCAACTTTTATATCTTAAGTGTGGCTTGTTCTTTTAAAGTAGCCAAGACTAAACTCATACCCTGTTTAAACAGGCAGAAAAAGTGCTCTGTGCCAAGGAGGAAGTTATAAACTTAAAGTAGGTTTTCTCCATGGGAAACAAGCTGGGAAGCAAGGGGACAGATCCTCTGCAATCAATTCTCTAACGAGCAAGAGAAAAAGCACAGTGTAATGTGCAGTACATTGGAGCTGGAGGCAGAAGGCTGCGGTTCCACTGCTCGCTCAGCTGAAGGACCCCCTGATGGGGGCTGGACAAGTAATTTCTTTCCATTCCTGCTGCTTCTCTGAAGATTATAAACCCTTGGGACAGCATTCACCATTTACTCTGAACACAGCCCCAAAGCAAAACAGAGCTGCTTGAGGAAAAGATGAATCATTGAATCACTTGGTGGTACCTATACTTCACTGACTGCCAACATGCCTTCATAACTAAATTGTACTTACAAACTTAAATTACAGTTGAAGGAAAAAAAGTTCATCAAGATTAATACTACTCAAACAGACTTCAGATAAAAGACACAGCGAGGATGAGGTGTGCAGGATCAGCAGCACAAAGTCCATCTGGAGGCCAGTCACTAGTGGTGTGCCCCAGGGGTCAATATTGGGTCCAATACTCCTCTGTCATCTTCACTAATGACGTGGATGATGGGACAGAGCATGCCCTTGGCAAGTCTACAACGATACAAAACTAGGAGGAGTGTTTGATACACCAGGGGTTTGTGCTGACATCCAGAGGGACTTCAACAGCCTGGAGAAATGGCTGACAGGAATCTCAAAGTTCAGCAAAGGGAAATACAAAGTCCTGCCCTGAGAATAACCCCAGGCACCAGCACATGCTGGGATTGACAGGCTGGAAAGAAACTGCAGAAAAGACCTGGTGGACACGAAGTTGACCATGAACTGGCAATGGCAGCCTTTGCTGCAAGGGTGCAATAGCCTCCTGCGCTGCATTAGGCAGAGCACTGCCAGTAGGTTGAGGGGCACTGGTGGCACACATCTGAGATGCTGGGCTCTCCAGTACAAGACAGACATGGACTTAGAGGAAGGAGTTCAAGGATAGGCCATGAAGATGATTTGGGATAGGGGGGTATCTATCATACAAAGAGCCTGAGAGAGCTGGGGCTGTTCAGCCTGGAGAAGGCTCCAGGGAGATCTTACCCTTGTGCATAAATACTTTGGCAGGGAGGAGCAGGGATATCAAGAGGGAAGAACTAGATTCTTCTCAGTGGTGTCCAAATTGGAGGATTAGAGATAACAGGCATAGGAAATTGAAATTAAACATAAGACAAAATATTTTTTTTTCTTTTAAGTTGTAAGGATGGACAAACTCCAAATCAGGTTGTCCAGAAAAGCTGTGGAGCTTTCATCCTTGCATATTATCAAAACCCAAATGTAGAAAGTCCTAAACAACCTGTTCTAGTTAATCCTGCTTTGATCATGGGGATTGGACCAGAGACCTCTAAACATCCCTTCCAGCCTCAGCTGTAGTAAGGCCAAATACCAGGTTCTGCACTTCCACCACAACAACCCTCAGCAACACTACAGGCTTGGGGAGCAGTGGCTGGAAAGCTGCTCAGCAGAGAGGGACCTGGTAGTATTGGTCAACAGCCGACTGGACATGAGGCAGCAGTGTGTCCAGGTGGCCAAGAAGGCCAACAGCATCCTGGCTCGTATCAGAAACAGCGTGGCCAGTAAGACTAGGGAGGTGATCATCCCCCCATACTCGGCCCTAGTGAGGCCGCATCTCAAGTGCTGTGCTCAGTTTTGGGCCCCTCACTACAAGAAGAACATTAAGGCACTAGAGCATGTCCAAAGAAGGACACCAAAGCTGGTGAAGGGTCTAGAGGACATCTTATGAGGAGCGGCTGAGAGAACTGGGGTTGTTTAGCCTGAAGAAAAATAGGCTCAGGGGAGACCTTATCACTCTCTACAGCTACCTGAAAGGAGGTTGTAGAGAAGTGGGGGTCGTTCTGTCCAACCAAGTAACAGGGATGAGGAAATGGCCACAAATTGCACCAAGGGACATTCACATTGGATTTTAGGAAGAATTTCTTTACTGAAAGGGTTATCAGGCATTGGGAAGGGCTACCCAGTGCAGTGAAAGAGTCCCCATCCCTGGAGGTATTTGAAAGACATCTAGATGTAGTGCTTAGGGATATGGTTTAGATAAGGATTTGTCATTGTTACATCAATGATTGGACTCGATCTTAAAGGTCTTTTCCAATCTAGGCAATTCTGTGATTCTGTGACTGGAAAATACAGCTTAATAAGTTAGAACATGGTAAAGAAACAACCAAGCCACTAAACTTTAATTCAAGTCATATTATCATTTGTTTTTTGGTTTGTTCTTTTTTTTTTTAAAGAAGCCAAGATTGCAAAAGTTCTGATAACATACTAAAGAAAAATTATGGCAATCCAAGTATTCCAAGTTTGGTTTGAGTAAAATACAGGCTTTTAGAAACAACCATAGTGTGAAATTTCATCAAAGGAGACTTTTTGTGTTTCAAAAGCAGTTATTTCCATTCTGCATTCATCATTTTGTTAGTTATTGAAAACGTTAAAAGCAATTATGCAGAGCACTATATAATTCTCAAAGGATTCAGCCTAAATACTTTTTCAAATGCAAACAAGACACTAGTCACAATAGGTACAAAATCACTGGTTAACAGCCACAGATTATATTTATTTTAGCCACTCTCATTGAATGTCAAAAATGCAACAGAAATGTTTTCAAAAAACTAACATGGGTAAGCCAGTCCAAAAATATTTTGTTTCACAGACTGTGCTTAGATTTGCGACTGCAGTTCAATATGGTAAACAAACATGAAAATACAGAACTGTCAAAGGACAGAAAGGAAACAAAGCCAAGGCCTGAATAACACTGAACTGCAATGTCAAGAGGACTTGAAAAGAGATGCCTAGAGAATTAATTTCATTCAGCAGATGGGGAAACATGGCAGAAAAAAATACAAATTTTAAAGCATCTTAGTACACTGACCATGATCTCTTCTGTTTAAGACTGCATTTAAATCAAGAAAATTGAGAAACTGTTGCAGCCATCAAGAGCAAAGTCAGTAAATTCTCTTGGACAATAATATAACCAGAGTAAAATCTAGATGAACTGTTGAAGATACCTCCTCTGCAAGATATTACAATCTTTTGTAATTTTCTCAACTATTTCACTGAAAAACAAAAATTTGCATGTTCCACATACCCATTCATACCTTAATGAGTTGAACAGTGGCAACTTTGAGGTATCTGGAAAGGTGATAGTTCAGTAAGAATAAGCTCAATTTCTGTTACTTAAAAATAAAATGGGAAGTTTAATTATTTTATGTATCACAACCATAGTCCCAGGTGCCAGAAGGAAATACTGCAAACTTTTGACAAAGTTTTCTCTGCCTCAGAACAAAGATGTTTATACTGTTCTCAGAGTCTCCAAACAACTACTCAAGAACTGCAATTTCTGTTTCCAACATCTCCTCCATATTTTATCATGAGAATATACTCAAGGGGACTGAACAACAACAACAAAAAAACACCACTAAAAAAAATCCTTCTTTCGGTACGAAGTGAGAGAGGCACAGCACTGCTTGTTAGAGAGCATTAATGTATCCACATCAACACAGAGCTTGTCGTGTGTGCACAGAGTCCTTAGCAATAAAACGCCAACTAGATTACGTTGGTTGGTAGCAAAACAACAACAAAATTTCCTGCAGTAAGTAATTTCATTTACTATTTAGCTTAAGAATTGAAGACACTTTTAAAAAAAATAATCTTTCTTGAGGTTTTTATGCTTAGAGTTGAGGAGTCTTGAAAATTATGTCCCACACTTTCAGTGAGTGGAAGAGAAGATGCCACATGAAAAGTAGCCTCACCAGAGTCCTGTGACTTAGAAACACTTGAGAGACTGACCACTGATTGAATTATCAAAACCACAGCATGGGAGAGCTGAATCCTCAATGATTTCACAAATCCAGACTTCCACCAGGGACTTGGCAAACTCAGTCCACAGTAAACTATACCATTTCTGCAATGGACAGTCAGCTTTTTAGGCCACTGGTGATCATCCCAACACAACTGCAACTTTGCCCACTCCACTGTTGTCTTTTAAAGGAGAAGTGGAATCCAAGTTGTTGCCTTTTCTCCTCTATCTCCACAAGTCCACATGGCAATGACAGTCTATCCTCCAGCCATCCTTCCTACATACTTTGGAAGTATGAGGAGGAACAGAAATACTACCCCAGACTTAAGTATATGCCAATTACCCTTTATAATAGACTTCCAAACTGTTTTGGAGACCAATTGCTCTGGTAGCCAGCTGTTGTTTTAAAATGATAGAGATAAATACACAAAATAGTCTCCTGATACTACTTTTCTATGTAAGCAGTTGTAACTGTGACAAGGAGGCTATGTAATTAAGTCCCAAAGGGAAGAGACATTTGCACAGCCACAAAGGAGAGAACTACAAATGGAAAAGTATGTACACAGAATAGTCTTTGCTGCAACCTGCTCCATGCTACAGAAGACTTCACAATCTTTTGATCCAAAGTGTGTTTAAAATTACTCTCTTACTTCTCCTTTCAAGGACAAGAGCAATGAAGAACTTTTTTTCAATGCTGCATTTCATGTGCAGGAATTCCACTTGATCTTTGCTTGATTTTGCAAAGTCTGACACTTTTTCTCCAGAACTTAAGTGTAATATTCAGATCTACAGAACAGAGTCAGAGTTAAGTGTTTACTTGGTTCCTACTTCTAGTTGAAGTTGACTAACAATTCACTCTTTTTTTGGTAAGTTTGTGAACAGGATATTTCTTTTTCATGGAACCAATATGGAGAACAACAAAAAAAAAAGAGACAGAAGGCAGAGATGGTGCCTGACAAGCAACACCATTAAATGTGCTTGGTGAGAAAAATTACTTAACAGACTTTATAAACATGTCACTTCCGTCCCTTACAATTTTCACTGGTAAGACTTTCCAAAAATGTGGTTTTGTTGTACCCCTGAACCACATGCCAGAAGTACTAAAATTTTTGGTAACAGACACCAAACATACATCAGCTTTAGGATGATTTTGTAACTTAAACACAGCAAGGACAGCACACAGTTAAGCACGTGAGCCAGAGCAGGAACACAGAAGCTGAATTTCTGACCTCCAGTCCTTCACAGAGGTGATGGCCACTGTGCAAAGACCATGAGCCACAGAAAGGGCCCCAAGATCAATTGCCTTTCACAACTACCAACTGAATCCCCCCCTCTAAGAGATCTCTTCTTGAGATTCACAATTACTGCTGAAAATTGTGAGGCTTCTTCAAGCACAGGATTATTTTAAGCTGTAAACAAATTTTAACAGCAAATATGCAAGATGTATATGGAAGATATTAAATTGCATTAACTATTAATAAAGAAATATAAACGCAACGAGCTGACAAACAAAACCTGCTCAGTTTGGGGTTATGTTATCTTTACAAACAAGCTTAGTGTAAATCAAATTGGATCAACAAATGAAATTCTGAAGTATCTTATTGAAATACAGTTTAATAGAAAAATATATTTAATATGAGACATTACAATGGTTCTTCAGGTTATAAAAGGGTTCCTTTATCTCCAAATACCCATAACATGTTTAAAACACATTCTGAATTTTATTTCTCATAGTGTTTGATATAAAAAACAAACCAGAAGGTTGCCCTAAAGATAAATGAAACATCTGGTGAAACATGTAATAAGCTTCAGGCTCACATCTGCTACTGAAGTTAGTATTCTCGCACCACAGCTACAAGCTCTGTGCAAAGCTCTATAAGAATAACTGAGAACAGGGAGGATTACAGGGAACACATTCCTCAACCTAAATTGATATTTCCTCTTCCATCTGAATCAACATTGTGCTTCCAAATGTATGTATTAACATCCAGTGCTAACCCTCAGTGGAAAAGAATTTCTAAAAGTTAAGTTATCTCATCTTAAATCCATCCTATTATTTCATATCATAGGAGGCTTTCAGCAGTTACATGCACATGCAGCCATCTATCTAGGCATATTTATATACACATATACATGTATATAGAGATAAAACTAGATATACATACATATATACATAATTTTGACTAGCCTTAGACCACAAGCAAACTTACAGCAATTAATTCATCCATACATCACTACATTTGACTAAACTTGTTTGAAAGAGGAGTAACAGTAAAAGGCCTAGCTACTGTAATTATATAAAGTGAAGCCTCAAGTATTTTCAAGTAGTAACTGATAAAACTGAATGCAAGATATTTCCTGAAGAATAAACTATGTGTAACTTGTGTTCCTGTTTCTATAAGGAGGTTGCTCAATATTTATCTTTTTTTAACCATTCATTCCTAAACTTTCAATTTCTTCCATAAACAACGACAGCAAAGTGTTTACATTTCATGCCAACATAAATTGCATTGTCTTTGTAACATTTTAAAAAGACCCTTTTGTGCCATGGAGAGTTTAGAAAAAGGCAGATATCTGCACAGTAGGGAAAAAACCTCACTTACATTTTGCAACAGCTGTGAAAGATCAGTCCTCCAGAGTAACCGAAATCAACGCAAACTGAGAAGTGTTTAGGAAATAAAATGTTTCCATCACCTCATACTATCATTCACTTCCATTAGTACTGATGAAAGAAGAGACTGGATTTTACACAGTGTTATAAATGGTAGGAACATTACTGACAGTGGAAATGGAGCTTGGTCACTAAACAATTCTAACATCAAACCAGGGACAAAAATCAGGATAAATACCCTGGTGGGCATTTGGTTAGTCAAACTTAGAAGATGAAGCAGTGATACCCAGACCCAAACTTCTTTTTCTCAGATAAAAATTTCACAGTAGAACTGAAAGTGATTAAAATGGTTAATGCCATCAAAGGAACACAGAAACTTTTCCACCAAATAGACCACAGGTTAACACAAACCTTGCTCCAGAGAACTCTTCAAGTACAGGGCCCTTTTCACCCACTTACCTTTACTTAGCCTTTACTAGAATAATAAAAAAAAGTTTTAGATGTACATAATGCAACACATGAGACAAAAACAGCGAACAGGTGAAGGCAATGTGGTCAACTAGGGGAAAAGAGATTAAGAACAAGCCATGGAAACCATGGTTAAGTGAGTAGTATTATAAATCATGCAGGAGATCAAGAATCTATCATGCAGAAACTGAATTGTGATACTAAGCATACCAAATTATTAAGTGCCGATACCAGGCTTGTGTACTGCTCCGTGACACCCTACAAAAAAAGCGATGAAAGGTTCCAGGAGAAGAATGGATAAAGGACCACCTCCGACACGATGAAAACCAAGAGGTGGAGGGGACACTTGTGTTTGTTTGGTTTTAAGAAAAAGGAAGCAAGCTTGCAAAGGAACTTCAAACGACTTGGGAGACACATGTGATGCAAAAGCTTTCCACAACTCAAATCAGCTGACAGGGGGTGTGGGGGAGGAGAGAGAACAACCGAAAAAGCAACACAAAGGACCAAAACATTATTTTGACATGGATAGCCCTAGGAAATTTGTATGCTAGGGTCTATCAATCATTACCAGTTTACCTTGTCCATGAACAGCATTTTGGAGGCATCTCAAGCATATTACACTCAACTCTTTACCCCAAGCTGCTGCTTGAATGGGTAGTCCCTACTCAATCCTCCTCTTCCTCCAGCTATGTGATCTGCATCAACTTGTTGGATTCACTCTCCAGCGGATCAACAAATGAATCTGACTCACTCTGTGGCCGTGCAATTGCTGGATCCTGCGCAAGGGAGGAGGCAGGAACATGCCGCAAAGCGCACAGAGGAAGAGTCAGGACCCCTCCCATCCCTTGGCTGTTAGATTAGATTACATACATTATGAATGTTCACCTGCAGACAACAAATCATTCCTTCTAGAAGGAGCAGTACTGTAACTGGAAACATCCAATTTTTTTTGTTTGTTTTATTATACTTCCTTAAAAAAAACCTGTCCCACTGAAGTAACAAAGAAGGGGTAAATTACATGTTACGGTTAATTTACCATTCTTGAAACCATCCAACTTAATCAATACGCTACTGCTTCCAGGCCACAATATAAATGCTTCTGTTACCTAAGCTTTGCTTTGCCAGGGAGTGAGCTCTGAATGACAGATGCTTGAATTACAAAAATGTAACAGCCAAGAGACTGCTGCAGGAGCGTATTTAAATCAAACACTACCAACAAAGGTCTCCCTGTAACAACTATCGCTTACTTCAGAAATGGCAATGCAATGAAATGGTCTGCTCCTAGTAATGCATGTCCTAACAAGAGCTATAACTAATTAGAGAATCACAAGAAAGAAAATTAAATAGCATTAAAATGATTTAAAGTCATCCAGAACTTGCAGAATTTACCAAATAATACAGCCTAACTTTATTTTTCACATATGAGAAACTGAAAAGAGATTGTAAAAATCAAAGCAAGACCCCTGTGACATTAACTGAAAACTTTAATTCATGGAAATTTAGAATGTGAAGTAGGACAAATCCATACTTACATTGCTCTACATATGGGCACAGGATTTATGCAGCAAATTATTAAAAAGGAGTGACAGAATTATGAAAGAATAAATCTTTTTTTAAAAGAAAAAAGTCTGCTGGGTAAAGAGCTGTGTAAAGGGTAAGCATTTCCTTTGTCAACTAAAACAG
Organism: Eurystomus gularis; assembly: GCA_013400335.1. NCBI lineage: Eukaryota > Metazoa > Chordata > Aves > Coraciiformes > Coraciidae > Eurystomus > Eurystomus gularis. Next base: position 119,218 of record VZZY01018284.1, read on the forward strand.
GTATTTGGGAAGTAGTGTGTATCAATACAGATGGTGTTCTAAGGATAAAGGAAAGCTCCAGAACAGTTTGAAATAGAACAGCATGCAGCAGAAGACTATGTTAATACTCAAGGTCTCCTGGCTGTTTGGACTTAGAATTCTGATTGAGTATTTTTATACAAACTTAAGTTATTAGGAAATAGTCTCTGAAAAGTTCTATCGCCAAGTAGAGTTACAGGGCTTGCCAATGTTGATGTATCTTGCCTTCAGGCATTCTGCATTTTTCTCCCCATCCCGCCGTGTGGGCAAACCACTCCCTCCATACGCAGGGCTTCGTGGTGGTGTCAGCAGGTCCAGCAGGATCAAAAGATGCAGAGGAAATAATGGTACACATTGTATTTCACTCTATGACCAATTAACAACTACATGAAGTCAGTCAAGACAGGAACCATCAAAGAAAATGTGTTTCCTTCTACAAAAGTCTATAAGGACAAGATGAATCCCAAAATATTATTCAAATTCCAACTGTGAACTGCATTTCTTCTGAGAGAGAATAGAGATTTCTATTCTTGGGAGACTGGTAAAACATCCGAACAATTAAAAGGATTGAAGCATGTGTTTCATTTTGCAGCAAATGCCGGATCAAGCCCCCAAATGGAGTTTGATCCTTCAGATTAGATAGCATCAGAAGCATGAGCCTTCCCATAGCACCAGCTAACGCCTCCACACGCTTTCTAGAGAAGCGACATCTTTAAGCATCTTCCTACTGAACGAACACTGCTTCATCAGCTCAGGCTTCACGCAACGGTCTGAATCACCTTTTCCTCATTTCTCAGAACCTCTTGATTTCCTCTCCAGATAGGACAGAGGATGAAACTAGCCAGCATCTTTACTTCTTCCCAGCTGGCCCTCTTTCTTCCTTAGTTTAACATTCCCTATTGCTCATTTGCTTGTCAATCCAAGCAATTTTACATGAAAAGTACCACTTTGGAATACATCTGTTTTTATTGATACATAAAGCTCACTAAATACACTGCTTACAGTCAGCACATACTCTCAAGTTCTATCCTAGACCCATCCTTAAGAGAAGTCAATCACAACTTAGAACACAGTCATCCCTATCTACAGGAACAACAAACGGGCAATTAAATGATCCAGTCTCTTGCTATTTTCTTGATTATAAATTTGACATTTGCTTTCATTTGGCTGTGACCAATATACCAATAATTTTTTCATATCAATTCACAAAGCTGATACAGGTAGTACTCCTATACAACCTCTTTAATACAAACTAATATAGTATGAAGAATAGAACAGAATGGAAGAGGTGGGAGGAATGGCTGACACACCAGAGGCTGTGCTGCCATTCAGTGAGACCTGGACAAGCTGGAGAGTTGGGTGGAGGAGGACCTAATGAAGTTCAACAAGGGCAATTGTAGAGTCCTGCACCTGGGGAGGAACAACTCCCACACCAGTACAGGGTAGGGGTTGACCTCCTGGAAGGCAGCTCCACAGAGAAGGACCTAGGAGTTCTGGTGGACAAGTTCACCATGAGTCAGCAGTGTGCTCTAGTGGCCAAGAAGGCCAATGGTATCCGGGAGTGCTTTAAGAATGTGACCAGCAGGTCAAGGGAGGTTCCCCTCCCTCTCTACTCTGCCCTAGTGAGGCCACATGTAGACCATTGTGTCCAGTTCTGGGCTTCCCAGTTCAAGAGAGACAAGGAACTACTGGAGAGGATCCAGTGGAAGGCTACAAAGATTATTAGGGAACTGGAGCATCTCTCTTAAGAGAAAGGCTGAGAGACCTGGGGCTATTTAGCCTGGAGAGGATCTAATAAGTGTCTATAAATATCTGAAGGGTGGGTGTCAAGAGGATGGGGCCAGTCTCTTTTCAGTGGTGCCCAGTGATAGGACAAGGGGCAACAGGCACAAACTGGAACACAGAAAGTTCCATGTGAACAGAAGGAAAAAACTTTTTTAATTGGAGGGTGATGGAGCCCTCAACAGGCTGCCCAGAGAGATTATGGAGTCTCCTTCCCTGGAGATATTAAAAACCCACCTGGACACATTCCTGTGTAACCTGCTCCAGGGGAACCTGTTTTAGCAGGGGGCTTGGACTAGATGATCTCCAGAATTTCCTTTCCAACTCTTACCATCCTGTGATTCTGTATGTTACAGTTACAACAAAATGTGAAGTTCATCTCTCCACTTTTAAGGCTTTTGTCTGCCTTTCCATTTTCTGCATGAAAATTCTCATTCAAAACTGAAAGAAAGGCTCATTTCCTTTTAGCTATTCCCACATCCCATCCCCATCACATTTTTACAGTATTTCACCTGAACTTATGAAGAAAAGCACAAAGATTGACCTTTTTGCTTATGAAGAGTTGTCCAAAATCTACTGCAAATTCTTCTCATTATTCTTTCAGAAGCCAATCCTCTGTCAGGATGCGTAAGAAAGCTTGATTAAAGTCTATTAATTTATCAGTTCTATTTTAAAACCTATATTAGAAAGGATGAGTATTAACTGCTACACCACCAAATGGATGTTGCAGGGAGGACACCTTCCTATACACTTAGGAACTGAAGGACTCATTTACAGTTTCTGAGTTACTTAAATGCAATTTAAGGAAAAAATAAGTGAGGAGTTTGAATTACGCTAAAAATCCTGCTTTTAGGGATGTAAGGAACAGCAGAGAAAACATGCTTGTGTTTGAACAGAGACAGCTTATTAAACTGGACACTAGGAAGGCTGAGGTACCATAAGGACACAGAGCGTTTTTCAAAATTGATTCAGTATATAATTTTAAAACTATATACAGTCACATATACACACAGATCCTCACAGATACCATCTCGTCCATCTCACCAGAACATTAAATGCAATTACAGTTTAAAATGTGCTTAAAGAACTCATGAGGGGTTTTGCAAAAAATCAATTTGCAGAGCATATCAGCTAAAGCACAGGAAAAACTTGATTAAAAGCTAGTAACTTATTTTAAAACAAAAGGCGTGTTACACTGGAAGTTTGTCATACCCTGAAAAGTAATTCCTATGTCTAGTAAAATATAAGATACCTCACCTTATCCTCTCTTTGCTTGCGTGTTTCTGTGAAAGTGTAACATACTACTGCCTTATAAACTTAGAATGAAAAATTACCATCTCCTTCAGTAAATACTATCAACATTTAACAGGTTAGTTATGCACTGCTTTAAATATTTACTTTTACCATTTGTTGCTTAATTCCTTTCAACGCCATGCCTTTATTATGGCCAGATATCCCAGATACCTTCTCATTCTGGAGTGAAATGTCAGTTGACATCATCTTTGCCACCAAATTAGCTACTCTGAGTTTCTCCCTCTCATAAATGAAAAGCAAGCCTAGGGAGATCTGTGTCGATAAAATAAATTTGGCCTGTGAGATATTGCTAAGGGACATTCACATGCTACTACCCCACCCGTCCTCCACCTTTGTAAACTGCTCCCTTTATCTGCCATTATCCATCACTCCCAGAGCAGCTATCGGTACCAAGGCACTCAAAAGACTAGAGGTATCAGGAAAATATACATGTTACTTTAATCTAATTTAAGCAAGTCAAAAAAGGAGTTTGAAAACCAGTACAATTCCTTCTGGCCACAGTGTTAAGTGTGACTAGATGAGAGTCAACTCAATTTGTCAGTGTTCTTTCAATTATTTGAGACTAGTTAAATTCTCAGAACTGGATAGGTAGCTGTCTCATTCTAAAGAAATCCTTAAAAATCTTACTTCACTCTGTCCACTGCAAGGAACATTGCAGTTACCAGACTTGTTAATCATCTTTTGTGGAATTTTATACAAAATAACTGAAAATTTGTTGGTTTTGTTTGGTTTTTTTTCCCATTAATCATAATTGACTTGTACAAATTACATGGACAAAAACCTTAGGAATCATTAATAAATTACACTTAGAAAAACAACATGTTTAAATATTTCTAAAGATTTTACTTTTCCTCCTCTTCAGTGTCATAGTAAGAACCACAAGCTTTATTTTGGAATGACTTACAACCCATTTTCCTCTAGCTAATTATAATATTGTCCACTGTATTCTAAATAGCTGTGAAGTATCCCTTTTTTCAGTAACAAATTATACAATCTATTAGCAAGTCAGCTGTTTTTCTTTCTTTTCAACTTCCATGAAGGCCATCCAGCTACAGTAATTTACTGCAATTTATTTTCTTCTTCCTTGCAAAGAAAAGGTATTCCTAAAAAACAGCAGACAGCAAACTTCAGATACTGTGACTCTCATAGCTGTTCAGCTCTTACTCTCCAGTTGGTTTTACAACAACATAGTTAAACATCTCTGACAAAATGTTGGGGAGCAGGGAGAAGAGCACTATTTATATGCCCAGTTTTCAGAGAGATGATGTTTAAAATAAAATCTGGCCTGAAACATCAGAATCCTAACAAGTATGGTGCACCAAAAAAACATACCACCATCTGATGGCACCTCAGACTCATCTAGTCGTTAACTTCATGTGTAACCTGAAGTGACAATATTTTGTATAAACAGCTCTCTTGCTTATGAAAATAATCTGGTTTTGTTGATTAGAAGCAAACATCTTTCCTAGTCTGTAGACACATCACGTTCCATAACATCTACACAGTACACTAATTTTTTGTAATCTGTACCTTAGATGTGTGGGGGGAATTAACAGAAGACGCTAACTGAAAATAGAAATTTCTAATAAAAAAAATAACCAAATGTTCTAGAACAGATGCCCACATTTTTATTTTGTAGTATTTATATAACTGAAGAATTGAAAATCAGATTAGGTGACACAAGGCAAAGGATGACTATCCTCGTCTCATGCAAGTTTATGGTGAAATGCATTCATTGCTGTCAGACGTTCAGCAATTGGGTTACTGAGAGCCACAGAAAAGCCTACATGAAACACCATATCTGAGTTTCTGGCATGACTAAGGGAACATATATATTAGGTTTCCATACAAAAGTTCTCTCTTTACTTAGGTTAGCAGCAGGAGTTATTTTAAAGAATTACACATTTCCCTCAGTGTCAAAAACTTTCAAGTCCTGAGGTTCTCTTGTGGAGGTAAAATAATCACTTAGCACACAGTTCATCAAATTTCTTGCATATGTTTTTATGCACTAAATCAAATCCTTCAATTTTTACAATGTAAGAAATAAACTTACCCATTTTAATCTTATCTTTCTGAAGAAGCTATGCTCAAAAAGAAAGACCAATACTTTCCTTACAACTTTGACTTCCCATCACTATTTCACTCCCAGTAACACCAAATTACAACCCACAGCACAGTAAATACATTATTTCTTGCTGTATAAATTATTCTCTTCTCTCTCCACTTCTAATTGCTGTGATCTCTCTTAGCTAATTTCATGCTCATATTTCTTTTCATTGTCCCTGCTGCTTAAGCTTTGCCTGTTTACTTAGGCAACTCTGAGTAAATACAAAAGCAGGAAATTTATCATCTTGTAAACATACAAGTACTAAGCTATCATCTTCTGCATTTCTCTTAAGCATTCTCTCCGATATGCTTTGCCAATCCTCCTTTGACTTTCCATTTACAGCTGGGGACTGGGGCTCACCCATTTAAAATTTTATCCAAAAGTCTATTAAAGACATTCTTTTTCTCCAGTATAAATCGTAGGTAAACATTACCTAGTAGCCCGTTTACTACTTAAAATTAATAACCTGCTTGGCCTGTCCAAGTCCCAGCATGTAACTGTTTGGCATGTCTCTATTCCTCAGCAGAATGGACTTGACATCATAGCAGTCAAATAGTATTACAATTAATTGCTGCACAAAGTTTTCATGGTATAGAATTGTGTAACTTCCATTATGTTACGTAAAAATTATGTATTACCAAAAAAATAAGAACATCTACCTCTAGCAGCAATGCTCCTTAAATAATGAAAATGTATTTATTTTTAAAGTATAAATTAATAAAATGTAATCTTCATATCAATATTGAGCTGCAGTGAGGCTACTACCATCTTACTCTTCTTGGGAGTAAAATCTAATTAACTTGCACTAAAAGTAGCCAGTTCAGTCAAAAAAAAAAAAAGAAAATCTCCTCCAGGGCTGAATCATTAAATACTAAAAACTTCATTTCCAGCCCACTGTGAAGGGAAACAGCAAGTATGTTTCAAATAGGTCAGCTGGATTATTTCCTGTAAAGACAATAAAACTACCTAAAAAGAGGTACATTTTCTTGGGCATTATTATTTTGTGAACTCTTTTGTGGAAGAGACAAAGCAAATAAATCTGTCCTTCAAACAAGCCATCCAAGCATTTCAAAAAAGTCTCTTCATATTTCTGGGGTTTTCTGCATCTTTTAAAAATAATTGTGTAAAGCATTTGAGAGTCCCTACTACTTAGCATGATAGCAATTTAAAAGAAGGAAACAACATGTTCTTTTGCCAGATTCCAAATCAACTTGATGTCCAGGCCAGGAACAAAGAACCACCATGGTCTCAGATAACGATTTAATAAAATTTGCGGCATCTAAGTAGCAATCTTTACCTCAGCATGATACTCACAGGCATCAAATTTAATAAAATGACCCCAATAAAAGTTAATCAGAAGTGTTTAAATGTATTGGCAATAAAACAAGTTTTATGACCACCAGAGTCAGTTATCTTCTGTGTGACAAATTAACTAAGCACTGAAAATGGGCGATGCATCGGTACCATTTCAACAATGAAAAATGTATGTAAGTCAGCTGGGAGAGAAACCCTATGTAGAAGGAGCACAGAAATTAATAAAACCCCCACAACACCATACATTTTGTACTACATGAAAGACAAAAACAACCAAAGGTGTTTGTTTTTCTTCAAGACAACCGTAACTTTACTGAGGCTACAGCAACAGGTACTCCAGTAATGCCTGCTCTTTAATTACACGGCAAATGCAGAATAAGGACCATTAGACACTAGAAGAAAACAGCCATGGTCAGAAGGTTTGCAGGTATATTTACAAGACAAGGGATTAATTCTGCTCAGCTATCTATCATGCAATTTTGAACAATTACCAGTATGAACCTCTGAAATTTGTAACATGCCTAATGTGACCCTAATTAACTTTCCTGGAGTTAGGATGATAAACTAGAGTGAGCTGGTTAATATTACATGTGTGCAATACATCACAGGAGTAAAAGCATCATTTTTAAAAACAACATCAGGAGATGCATCTAGTTCAAAACCACTCAACGTGCTGTTTTTTTGAACTTAAAGCTGCTAAGTTTTCTCCCTGGAAACAATCCATTACCTTTGCCTTAACAACAGTCATCCTTGTGCCATCTAAAAAGTTTCTAAAATTGTCTCCTGTAACAAAGACAAGGTTTGTACATCTGTTCCAAAAGATCTCTCTTTAAGAAACGCAATAAATTATGTACAGCTCTCGTTGCTCTTATTTTAAGGAAGAGCTGAATAGTTTTGCTAAAAGTGATAGAGGTCAGAAAAGTAGTACAATTAAACAGTAGGTTTGGGGTAAAAAAAAGTATGTAAATAACAAATTTTGTCTATCTTGAATACTTGACCTTATGATTTTGCTTTGCAGCATGAGATGCATTATTGCCTTTTAAGAAGCAGAAGAAAAAAAAAAAATACTTGTGAGGCAACTGCAGCTGAAATGAAAGATTAAGCCAAATCAGTCTTGTCAAGTCTGCAGTATCTTAAGGGAAAGTCCTGTGTATCTTTTTTCCTCCCCCAAAGCTGAGGTCAAAAAATGTGTTTTGCTTATTGAGCACATGCCTAATACCAGCTTTCTTTCACCACCTCTCACTGGCCAGTGCCTTAAAACCAGAAGGAAGTCACTACTAACAAGAACTGGTACGTGTAATAAGGAAATCACATTTCATGAAGTTAGGGAGTGTGTTTGCAGGGTCTATTTTTAGCCATGTGTACTTCAAACCAAAATATAAATTGTCATAGTTCCAAAAAAATTTTGAAGTACTTTTCTATCTTAAGAATTACTAGTCTCAGTCACCTTTCCAAAGATAGCTTTTTATATATACTACTACGAAGGATGCAGCCTGTAGCACTGTTTCCCTAAAAGACAAATTTAATTTTAAATTCTAACAACTGAATACCCAATGTATCCTTTCCTGGCACACACTAACTTCTATGTACTCCTGTCTTTATAACCAGTATAGACAAGCAGGCATTTTATACAGACATGGTTAAAATAATTTAAAAGATAGCTCTGATTATTTTATTCCTAACATGAAAAAAGGCCGCTTAGGAATAAACTAACTCTGAAGGTTTTCTTTGAGCCACAAGAGAGAGGTGTGATCATACACTAAAACAGAACTGCAATTTTATTTAATGCTTGTCAGTTCTAACAGATATAAAGCCATACCTTAACGTGAGCGTTACCAGTTAGCAGTGTCTAGCTCACCCAGCATCGCTAGACCGTCATGCATTTAGCGAACGAGCATGGTCACTCGGGCACTACAGGATTACTGGTTTATGATTTCTCAAAGTGACAAGAACAATGGGGAACACGGGGAGAAGCTTTAAGACACCTGTATGTTGAGAAGAAGGAAGAAAGTGAAAACATTTCCATTCTTTTCAAGGTAAAGCTCTGCTCTTCAGCATCTAAAAAAAGACGGACAAGTTCCAGTCCTTGTAACTCAGTTAAAAGAGCACTTTGTTTTCCTTTCTGACAGTTCCCTACAGCTGCCACCTGTAAGATCACAGTTCAAAGAACCATGGGGGAAGAAGAGAAAAAAAAAAAAAGAAAAAGAAAAAAAAGCTCCACAAGAAAAGAACCCACACAACTGAAGAGCTGGGGGGGGGCAAGAAAGAGTGAGAATCAGTTATTGCCTTTTGTTTGGGGAAATTAAGAGTTGGGATGTTAGACATTCCAAAATTAGCACGAGACAAACTTCACATGTTTCTCCCATGACTACCCAGGCATCCCAAAGAAGTTCCTTAAATTCTCCTATGCATCAGTTTAACTGTAAACTAGTGACAGTTTACCTCACAGAGAGGTTATGAGGCAATTAACTGATCATAAAGCATGCCAAGATCCTCAAATGAAAGGTGGTATGCAAGTGCAGGGTATTAATCTCACACTCTAGGTACAAATTCTCTTATCCCACCTTCTACCTGGTGTTGGCAGCTTTACAACCATTTAAACTCTCTACTACATACGTTGGCTCGGTTCCCTGCAGCAGACATCTTAGACACAGTACACTTTTGTGGTTCTGCTACCTACACTTTCCTGCATAAAGCAGAGCATTTGGTTCAAGACATCTGCAGCTTCAGGTAGACTGCCCAAACACACAGCCTGTGAGCTGCACACAGACATCGTGTTTTTGGCTGCAGTACTATGACAGCCATGAAACTTCTGTGAGCTGCATGTAACATGTTGCCAGATACCATCTAACTTGCATAAAAGCTGTAGCAAAGAAGGAGGAAAAGGACAATTGACCATCTTTGTAAGTTTAACTTTTCATTGCATACTTTTAGAAACGTGTTGGTTCTATAACCAGTTAGAATGCTTACACTTCATTCATCATAACCTTATTTAAATAATATATTAGATGAAGACTTCCTTCTAAATTAATAAAACAATCTTAAAGTTTGGAACAGGCAGTAACATAAACACTGGAAAATTCAGTCATGATTCACCAGTGACATGGATCCAGCCGAAGTAGCAAAAAGGACAATGTGGCAAAGAGATAGTGCTTTTATCAGCCTGGTCCACAGGTCAGAAGATCAAGTAGAGAAAAGTTTTCAAAGCAGGAAGTACAGGGGAAAAAGAGCAGCGGTGCAAGCAAGGGCAGATCTGCTCTATATTAACAAGACAAGCTGGGGGAAGGAAAGAGAAAGATCAAGGAGAGAGACAAAATAGTCATAAATCAACCGTTACTCTAATGCCATAATATGGATGGGAGATAGGAGAGACTTCAGAAGAGAGGTGACAGTAAAAATTAATTTACCATAAAGTGATATTCCATACAAAAAGACAAAAGGGAAAGCAAAAGACTTCAGAAAGTTAAAGAAAATACAGCATCTGCAAGGTTCCAGATAGGACGGAAGAACAGCAGTTTGGAGTCTGCACGTGTGGATGACATGATGACAACAAAGCCAGTTCAAAGATAGCCTGGTGGGACACTACGAAGAAAATGCAAAACAAACCATAATGATGATCAAAGTTACACAACATGGGCTAAATCCACTTTAGTTCTGCATTTACTATAGCTTCTAGTTATGATTTACTAGTATAAACAAAGCCTTTTTTTTTTTCCTTCCAACAGCTCAGAAGTGCTTAGCAGTTCCCCAGGCCTGAAACCAAGGTCCCTTTCCATTCTTTTCTTCCAAGTCTCTTTTGAATATTTTTCCCTTTTCACAGAGCCAACAGAAATAGTATTTTATAGATGTTCAGTGTGCTACACACCTTTCTGCTACACAGAGACAAAAAGAAGCATGCATTTACATTTGCAGAAGTCCCAACTGGAGATGAAAAGTATTTTTGAAAGAAAAATACCAATGGCACTTCTAACTATTTAATATTTTTTAAATTAAAAGACTGCTGAACTGTTTAAAAACACCTGATCGATTATATTGTTCATGTCACAATATATTAATTCCATTCATACATTAAAAAATGGAGGACTTTGTTAACTTGTAGGAGCTTGAATGAATTTATAGACAAAATACATTTAGTATTAGTAAATAAATTCAGTGAAAGCTTCAGTTGTTCAACCACATCTACAATTCTCTTAATACTTTTAGCTATTTCTTGACAAAACCAGAATGGTGATTTTTTTTTTTAATCAAGATAGAATAATCATCTTTCTTGAGTGGAAGTTGTATGACTTAATTCCCATAGCAGTCTTCTGTAACTTTCAAGAAAATAGGGATGCGGGCAGCATCAGCCATCCAGGCTTACACAAACATGCTCTTAGAAGTAACTACCACTACTTTTATCCAAGTTTACAACAAACAAATCATTCGATCAACAAGTTTCCATACTCAACACACACATTTGGCAGAAAGACTTTGAGCATCATGGAAGTCGTGTCACTATTTCAGCTAACTTTTTAAAAGAGTTAACGGGCATTGGGAGTGTACCTTAATATTACGCTTTAACACCTGAATATCAAAATTGTCTGCTATTGTTTGCTTTATTTGGCCAACACCTTTTTAACATTAAGCAGAATACTACATCTGAGAACTGATCCAGATAGACATAGACTCATTGTGAAAGATATTTGGAAGTCTCATAAATACACAGGCTAGGTTCAGATAAACGCAGGCAGTCTCAGATCTATCCTTGTTTATACAGCACTTTCTAGTTCGCATCTGTACAAGGGAGAGCTCAGCTACAGATCTCGCTGGAACAACTGCTCATGCAAACCCCTGCCCGCTTGGGACCACGCAGCAGCACCAACTACAAACCAGCCAGAGCCCCTGCTAATCACAGAAGCACAACTCGGGAGGAGTTCTGGGACTTAAGCCCATGGAAGCCAGTGCAGCACCTCTTGTGGACACATGTTTAAAGAGGTTTGCTTAAGCTTTGAGGTGAGTTGAAGGACAGTGACACAATGATGAGAACTTCTGAAGAAAGGAGATGTGAAATAAGCAAGAAGGTTAGACACGTACTGTACACATGACCTGAAAATAAAGACCTACTGCTATTTTAACTAAGATTACAGCATTCCTTTGAACACAAAAAAAGTCAACAGCAAAACTCATTAAAAATTTAGCTTAAATTTTATTTGTTCAGAAAGAAAATTTGCATTAATGAAAACAGTTGCTTACATGTATTTAATGCACATTAAATTTTACACTCAAATTGATAAAAAATATCAAGGAATAATAAGATTTTACAGGAAAATATATTAAGGAAGCTTTAACTTTTGTATGTAATCTAGAAACAGAAAAAAAACCCAAACCCAAACATTTAAAAGTGGGGAGGATTTACCCTATTCCCCACCCCCAATAGTCTATCTCTCAACAATGACTTGTTCTTATTTTATAACGTAGTGGATCTGAAAGACATCTGGACATCATACTGTGTTTACCATGTTCACAGCAGCTACATTCCTCTGTGTCAAAAGGAAAAGAACTGCAACAGATACAATTAGGTAAAATGCCAAATAATGAAAAGTAAAGCATTATTCCCTTTTTTATACTATCCTGAAATACTTGAACTACAGCATTTCAGATGTTTTCATACAAACCCCATTTTTCCATTTCATAACCTTAAATATTTTCAATGAAACAAAACCACCTTCACATCAACCCCTGCACAAAGGCTTCCACATATAAGGGGGTATATGGAAAATATTACCAAACAAGTTGATCAAATTACAGATGTTGAAATGCACAGGTTTTAGTAATTTTAAAAAGTCTCTTTCAAATTCAGGATAAATAGGATATCAAAATCATAGGGACAGAGCCAGAAGTCATTCAATAGCCATTTCCTCCCATTATAGACTGTTTGTAGCGAGTATGAGCCTCACATATCCTTTGAGACCCCCTAGACTTCTCCTCCACCTGTGATAGGGTAGCACTACCTTTATGGAGCTCCTCATGATTTACCCTTGATAAAAATTAAACACCATTGCTGCTTCTTGTAGCCATCTTGGACACAGGAAAATATAGTTTGCTCTTCTTTTGCAGAAATCTTTGTTCTTAATGGAGACTTGTCCCTTCACCCTGTCTACTCTGAAGAACCCACAAACTCACAAGAGAAAGAAAATCCCCATTAAGTACTCCTGTCATCCTTATAATTTAAAAAAACAGTAACGGCAAGTATTTAATAATTTTTTTTTTTAAAGGGGGAAAGGGGAGGGGGGAATTTTCAGTAGCAGATAAACTCAGCAAGAAAAGTAATATTGTTAGAGGCTAAATAATATGCTTCAGTATCCACAACCAAACCAAATATGCAGATGCTACCGAACAAGCAGTTCTCCCAGCTCTGCCAAACAGCAAAGCCTCAAAAAGTTACAGCCTAGGCATATACAATCATAGTGATGGTTTTATTTCATGTCTGCTAAACTACATCAAGACTTTATTACGAGAAAGAATAAAGACAGATATTTCCCTTATTCAAGTTATTGAGATGGAACAGATTTTATTAATTTATTAGCAAGAATGAGCAAGGTCAGGGGACAGATCCAAGTGTTCCTTCTTTTATGTTAAAGTGCCGCTTAAATGCGTGAAGGGAAAGCAATGGGAAATCATGAGAAGCACGTCTGCATCGTACTGGGTAGTGCCGGGAAGCCAAAGCTGGACCAGAACCCAGCTGTTTCACAGTGCAATGCAGAGCTGTGCACATGGCCTACAGCCATGCTTTCTCCTGACACTAGCTCCTAAGGGACATGGCTGCAGCACGCCAACACACACACAGATATAATGATGCCCAGCCTGATCCCTGCACCCGAGATGGCAGCGCAGAGCTCCGGGTGAGCTCCTGTCTGCTCCCAGCAAGCCAGAGTTATTGCTGTTGCTCTCCATGGCATGGATGCAGACTTGTCCCATGTCTGCTGAAAATTATCTAATGGCTTTCTTTCAGATCACAGGTCTTGTTTAGCAGGTGCTTCTGTCCCAAGGTAGACAAGTTGAGCCAGCATCTCTCCCATACCAGTTTCCCATTTGAGTACTGTCTTGGTTTTTGCAATCCCTTTTTGTATTGTCAGATTAAAATCTAAATCACAGCGATGACAAGGAACATTGACACTGTAAACAGACAGCTCTTTAAATAAAGTTGTGATCAAAGCATCAAGTAGCCTAATAAAACCCAGGTGGCTCCAGCTTATCATATACCATACTCATTATTTCAAGTGGCCCATTTAATAGACCTCCAGGTGTCAACAAAACAAGGCTTATTGCCAGTTCGTTCAGTCCTGGCTCTGCTTACATATCAGGTACCTTTTGATAAGAAGGTCTAATTAAAAAAAAGTTCATAAATACTTCTTTAAAGAGTCATTTTTTTTGTCACAGTTGGTAAAACCACAGAAACCAATGTGGCTTTGTATTACTCACTATCTACATAAAGCTAAGCTAACTACAAAAGAGATACCAACTGACTCATGTTTGCCATAGTCTTCTGTGGGCCTTTGTGTTTGTCCTGGAAAATTAACAAAACTGTATAGCAACTTCAAGAGACAAGTTTCAATTAAAACCACAGCCACTATTTTTAACTACTTTTTAATGTCTTTACCTTTAAAATGAGTATAAGCTTCGACAGCAAGTAGGCAAAAAAAAAAGACTATTTGACATTTATTCTTCATTTTAACTTCATGCTTTGTGCATCCAAATGCATCATTTTTTCACTTTTCACTTGAAATATCATTATAAGAAAAGTGTCAAATTTCACAGAATAGAGCACTGTGAGCAACAGGAACCTGTTTTCAAATATCATTTTAAAAAGTAAAACCAAGGGCTCAGGTTTTTACATTTGAGGACAGAGGGACTTTGTTTTTAATTCTACACTACTGCATCAAAGCAGAATTTTACAAGGAACTATGTCATCCCTCACCCTGCCATTCATCATTTCTAGTGTCTTGCTTCCCTGCCTCCGTCTCCTCCCCACCCCAGCACATTTTAATTTCTGACCCACTATTTCAATTCTTTTTCAAAAAAAAAAAAAAAAGAAGTGGATAAAATTTTCACATGGAAATTAGGCTTAGAAATCTAACATTTTTTAAACGCTTTGGCATTTAGCCTTTCAAACTCCCACTCACCTTTCAGTTATAACTGAAATTTCGGTTTCCAAATCAGCAGGTAGAAATGCCAATATTCCACTGAAAGCCATTAAGACCTGGACATCAAAACTCCTGTGCCATTTCTAAAATGTTTGAGCAAGTATGTGTTTGTACAATGCTCAGGATATCCAGAGCCAGCTGACACCCCTGGGCATGAGCAGAGTAAAGCATAAATCACGTCACGCTTCCTAGCTTGAGAGCTACACAGCTTTCAGGACGAGAGCACTAACTTTGTTCCAACTTACATTTGAACACTTACTCCCACTCCTCACTCTATCTCCTCAGCATTCATCTTATCTTCAGCACTTGGTGCCTATTCCTCCAATTCTAATTTCTGTAAATTGATCAATCCCAAACCACTCCTCAACTGTCTTTTCATCTAGTCTTCCAGCTGAAACATACCACACTATGACTTTTGACACTGTAGTTTAAACAAGCACATGACTAAAAGACCAAAAATAATTAAAAGAAACCCCAACCACTTTCAAGGAGACATTTCATTACTTTTTTCTTGTTGTTGTTTTGAAATTATTCTTCCTATTCCTGAGGAGAATTGTCACGTTTGGTCTAGCTCCTGAATACTTGGTGCTGTGACCTTGTCTTTCTTGAACATGATGAGAGCTATGTAACTAGGGAGCAACACATCAAGTCTAGAAAAACATCCTCAGTAGAATTAAATAATACGAACTAAAAAATAAATCCTACCCTTGTAGCTTTAGTTACTCTTTTTAGGACTCAGGAATATATTTTGCAGCCGGAGAAGCCACTAAGCTCAGGGGACGAAGATCTTCAGAATTTCCTGAGTAACAAAGACCTCCATTTTTAAGAGTACTTGTTGTTCCTACTTGTTGTTCGGTGCTTGGCTAAAGGCTTTCGAGTCTCAGTGTGTACCAGGAGTGGCACCCAGTGTCCAAATTGCATTCTTACAACAGCGTCTTCAATTCCCTTCTCAAACGGTCTTCCCACATTCCTTTCTCCCAGGCTGCAGCCACAGAAAATCAGCAGCTCTATGCTTAAACTGTACATTTCATAAAGTATACTTTAAGTAAAGCAGTTTACATAAAGTTTTTGCCAAACTGTTTTAATCAACAGTACATAGATGAATCAAATTTTCCATTATTTAGTGTGGAAAACAACTATCAAATCCAATAAAAGACTTCAGTTAAGCCATACAGCTACAGATTTAAACTCTGAATGAAATCAACATTTGTACGGTCTTTCAACTGTACTCAACAACTGACTTAACAGCTACAAGCTGATTTATTCCCAATCATTGGTATTGCTTTAATAACGCAAACTAGTCTTCCTAAACATGCTTTGCTAGAGCAGAACTAAAAATCACTTAAAGAATTTTTTAAAAAAAACCCTATTTTCATGTTTTGCAGCTATGCAGGATTTTAAAGATGGTGCTTGGCTAAGACAGTGGAATAAAAATGAGAGTAACAAATCTAGCAAATAAAGTCCTCTTGTTTCCTTCCAAAACTGATCAGAGACTTAGGTTTAAACAAGATACAACAACGTGGAGTAAGCTATAAAGAAAGCTTCCCCCAGAGTGCTGCAGAAGTTAGAACTTCTACTTTTTTTTTTTCCTTTCACTATCACAAACAGTTCAGAGTACGATAACATACTTAATGATTAGAACAATTATCCCTAAAGCATTAAACAGCTATTACTCTATCGGTAGGTAAGAACACAGTATGGAGCAATACAAACTGTTTAAAAAAAAAAAGAACACACCGGGCCGGGATTTGGGGGGGGGGGGGGGGGGGGCGGTGAGAATCTATTTCAATCTACATGTGGAAATCCAAAATTGAAAATACCCATTTCAGTAACTTTGCCAGACTTTAGCTGGTCACTTTGTTTCACTAATATCAAAACCTAAAAGGAACACTACACGTACCTCCTCAGCAGTCAAATGTCTTACAGCTAAACGTAAAAGATTAGATCTCAGTTACACAGCAAGTATCTCTGAATGAGCTTTTCTTTCTTACTCAAAGGCACAAAACTGGCACAATTGAACAGTTTATTGAGAACTCTAAAATCCTGACGATCAGTGTCTGTAGTGCCTTCCTAACTTACCCCTCTCATTTCTCTGCTGCATAAATGCATGCTATAAAAGCTCCAAGATATATTACATGGAGTAGGTTTTTTTTATATATGTACACACACAGATAAATATAAATATATTTTTAATATACATATTCACACACATTGAATAGCATCTTCAAAACTTGTTGAATTAGTTTCCCGTTAAGATTTATTTTGTTTCGACGAGACTTCCACTTGCAAAAACATGCGCACATTGCACCACAAATATATCTCTGTTAGGTGCCTAATATGGCCAGGGAAACCATTTTGATTATTCTGTGCCCGCTTATGCATTGTCCTACAAAACAATAAGATAGAACAGCAAGAAACTAGCAATTAAGAGAGACTGAATGCACATCGGGAATCACTAAAAAACGCACTAGCCAAGTCAGGAACAATATGACTGATGAATAGGCCATATTATATTAGAATTGTTAGCAAGTGTTAAAAAATTATCCTTAGCAGATGTCCCTTATGACCTAAATATATCACACAAAGAATATGCCTGTCTTGTTTTCTAAAAAAGTTTTAAGAAATCTTTCATTTCTATTATTGACTAAAACTCCACAATGCTGCATGTTGGCTATAAATGTGCATCGAGGATTTATCACACTAAACATACAACAACACGAGTATTTTACTGAAGAGTAAACAATCTATTTTAATGTGTATTTTTCTACTGCATGAATTTACGCTGAACTGAAGCATGTAATCCAATAAAAGAAATCAAACTGTATATTCAGCAAACAGTGGAACAAAAGACAAGCTGCATACTATAGCAACTTCTCAACCAATACACCACAAACCAAAATATAGCAAATATCTTGAAGTTAGATGGGTGAGAACAACCCATAAATACATTTTGCAGATACAGTTGATAAGGAATTATATAAATTTAAGCTACTATACACTATTACATGTGCAGTTATGCACACCTTACTCATCTTTAGTAGAGCTTTAAAGAAGTTTTTATTTCCTTAAATTCTGCTATAAAGATTCCATACACTGGCTTACCAAACTACAGCGAAATGCTAAATTTGCTCAGATTGAACTTTCTCAGTTTCTCCGCATATTTTTGACTGCACCACCGGATTTAACAACATATATTAATCATAAATAAATAATGCTAAAATACAGATCTAAACTTAAACTCTATTAAGAATCTTTCTCTAGACAATTTTATACATTTAATAATGTTTGTGAATCAATTGCTTATCCCTTGAACTCCACTGCTGCTTCAGACCTCCTGTTAGCAAAATGGATTTCAAGCCTGTTCCTCAAGTATTCAATTCAATATTCAGCACCGAACCTTGGGCCAGTAACACATCTGCCTTTCCATCAATAAAATAAATATAAATGTTATAAACAAAAAAGGTGCAACTTGGGTTCAATGTGTTCTATACCTCAAGTACGTATAATTTTCTTCTAGATGAGAAAAATGCTACAACATTTTTCCAGATTATGCAGTTGAGAAATCCATAAAATATCATGTAGAAACAAGAATCAAAACCATTTTTCTTAATTTACTATTACTACTTATTTTAATCAGCTTCTATTATTTTTCACCCAGATCTACTGAACAACAATTCAAATCAATACAACTATAGGCATTTTCTTCATTCTGTCTCAGAAAAACAAATATTAGCATGCAGGACTTGTTCATTTTGCTGTGCTTTTCTTCAGCTCCCTCAAAAGTTTATTGCAGCATTCTTCAGGGAAGGAAATGGTTAAATACCTGCATTAGCAAAAAAAGGAAAGGAGGGGGAATGGAAAGAGGTAATAAGAAGGTGTTAAAAGAACACTCTCTTCCTCTTGGTCTGGTCACATTGGAAGAAGTGTTAAAGAACAAGTGAGTTTAAGAGTCAAAATATCTGGCCAAAGCTATAGGAGAACACAGGGACCACAAGCAATCTGTCTCCTAAGAAAGGACTCACTACAGACCAAAAGAAGACATGCAAAAAGCACAGAGAGGGTGATCCAGGCAGTGCAATGGAAACATCCACCCCTGTAGTACAGTGTCCAAGACTGAAGAATCATAATCAAGGATGAAGCAGAAGAAAGTTTTTAGCAGAAGTAACAATATCATCTTTACATGGTCTGGGCTTCCTTCTGGATAAAGATTTACTTCTTCCACACACCAAGGCAGCCTAAAGCTACTACTTTGCTAACTTTTAGGTGCCCAACTAGCACCTACCTCAGCTGGGTAAGATGAATACAGGATCTACCAGGATGTCCATTATACATTCTAGCAAGTGCCTGAAAAAACTCTGTTTTCTTAAAACACAAATGGCTATATCCAGAATTTTCCTGAATTGTGGTGCAGGAAAATTCGAATGCTTAGTAATAAATAAATAGAATACACATGGAAAAAAAAAAACCCATCCAGTTTCACCTTTGCCATATGTTCACAGCAATATCGTTTCATAAACTCATCTGTAGCGGAGCAGCTGTAAGAATTACTTGGAGGTCTCTGCTTTTAATAGGAACTAGCATATTAGATATTGTTTGTCATAATATTTTCAGAAGTTAATGACACCATACAAACACAAGGTCATTTGCATCTGTGCAATTTAAAGTGAGGGGAAATATAAAATATTTTTGTATTTCAGACTTCTTGCATATTCCCAAAACAGAACAAATAATACATTAAATGCATTTGTAATAATCAAATGACCTTCAGATTCTAACTCAAAAATTATTTTAAAAACTTTTGAGTACTCAGGATAAATAAGCTATACATTCTATGTCCTCTAATAAACAGTAAGCAGAATGGTCAAACTTTTCAAATCACAAACTACAATATAGGCATAAATTTCAGGATGATGCCTGAAATCAGAGAACAGGTATTAAACATCTGAACATACTTTTATTATTTAATTGGTTATCCTCTTCTGTGCACTTCTCTATCTTTAGTCAAAGTTGAGCTGATTCTATTAGCAAGAAAAATCAAATTCAGAATAGCTCATTTGTAATATTTTACCTAAATTGCAGGTAAAAAATTGGGCTTTCACATTGCTGATAACATGAAAATTAATGAGTTACTGCAAGTGTTACAAAACTATATGAAACATCCATATAGCAAACTAAATGATCATATATCATGATTATAAATAAATAATATAAATAAGACAAAGCAGAAACTATGAAGTAAAAATCTCCTGGCTTCAAGTTCAAAACTTGAATGTGATGAAACAGTTAAATGCAAAATTGAGCTGGATACAATCTTCCAGCTCATTCCAATGCTGCTAAAGAAATGGCTAAATACAGCAAACTATTTCTCACTTAAATAGATGCTTCTCTAAACTACATTTTTAGGATATGTAAATGACTATTCTTAGGTATAATTTTCAGTGAAGTTCAGTAGGTATGACAATAATATCCATTGCAATCGTGGATTTTTTTTTTTTAATCCAACTATAACTGAATTTATCAGAATCTAGGCAGCCATAATATTTTTGTTTAAAATTAGTCAAGAAAAAATAATGTGAAATGTTTTCTTAAAAATAAATAAAAATCCTGCATTTAAAAGCTAATTACACTAACCTCTTTTGCAGCAAAACTTTAATAGAACTGGGTTTTAATGAAACTGCAATATGCCTGGTGCGTTAAAAAGCAAAATTATCTTTTTTAATTCAAAATCAGACATTGAACAAAAAGATTTACCTACCACTTTAAAGCATTGCCTCTACAGTAGAAATCAACTTGAAAATCCAGAAATGCAATAAACAAAGCTTTTCATGCAATACTATCAGAAAATGAATAAGTTTATGTGCATTTTTTAAGTCTGCACAGACCAGCAGTACAAACCCACTTAAAAAAGCTAAGAAGTTCCATCACAAGTGCTATCTCTTCTTTCTTAGTTACGCGTGGTAGAACTGGGAAGTGAAGAAGAAAGCCTACAGAACAAGAAAGTGCCTGTTCTGCTTTTAGGATACATATACACACTAAAGTCTCTGAATCAAATTCTACTCATCTGTAGAGTTCTTTAGAACATGCAGCACATTTAGGCTGATTTCAGATATAAAAAAGCAGAGTCAGTAGAGCTACGTTTTACTTGATGCACTTTGTTACAAATTTTCGGAATGTGTTTGTATCGAAGATTATATGAAGCTTATCAGCTGAAAAGACTTTTTATGGCTCGCCTGCCCGCATGCCCCAGTTTGGTGCTCAGAGGCTTGCGCTGGCTGCGAGTGCCCTCTAATGGGGCTCCACTGGGGCCGGCCCGGTGATGTACCAGAGCTTGGAGGTGGAGGAGGCTGCACACAGATCTCTTCACATTCCTCTGGGTATTTAAGGTAATTAAGCACATTTTTTCTTAGAACTTTTTGCAGCAAAACATACTTTGGGGTATGCTGCTGTACCTGAAATAGACAAGTCCATGTACCTGCACACAAAGGGAAATTTATCCCTGAAATGTAGCCTTTGATGTGAATTTCCTCCTCTGCCCAATAAAGACAAAAACCTTCGGTAGAGGTAAGTCTGCACGGTATGAAAACTGAAGCAAAGCATTTAAAATGCTGCATGTCTGCTACTCCACTGAACCTTTACTTTTGCGCAAACTGCGTCAATATTAGTTTCCTTATAGGAAACAAATCAAGAACTCGCAGTAGTGATAGGTAAAGTACAAAATAACTCAGATGTGATCAGCAGCTTTATTAAAGAACCTTGATTACATAATACATCTCATTGCATGACAATTAAGCATACCTAATACCAACCTCTCTGTCAATCAGGACATTCCAATACCAATTCTGGAAACTCACAAAACCTCCAAAATACAAGACTACATGAGACTGGTTTTTGCATGTTTACCAACTGACCATCCATCTGATGTCATAATCATCTGAATTCCTTATAAATTAATCCTTAGCAAGTCTACAGACTATTTCATTACTTATTTACAACCAAATGATGAAGAAAAAAGACCCCAAACTTAAAATTCAATATCCTTTTTATATAAAGCACAAAGTGAAACTTCATAAACACATGCACAAACTCAAGGAGCTTTTGCCAGCATTTCATAATTGAAAAGTCAACATTTACATAGCATACCTTTCTTCCTAAATTACTATAGGAACTTATAAAAAACATAGTTGAGGAATTCAGATAAAGGGACTACAACTGGAGCCAGAACCAAGGCTGTGATTTAGGAGATTTTGGGTCATCTGTTCCTGTCCTTAGCGAAATAAAACTTAAATCTTGTACAACTGGATTTCTGCATTTCATAAACATTCCATTTGCTTACAGTAAAGACAGTACACATGACCTTCTCTATTTTTTTTTTGCCAATTGTTATACCTAAAGAGAATAAACCTAAACAAAAAACAGGTAAAATTGCATCTGCCCTATTCAGAACACAGTTACAGCATGCTCAAAATCTGTCCTGCAACAATACAAGACACATAAAAGATATGACTACAGGGATAAACATTTGAGTTATAATACTAGCAAGACTGAAGTTGTTTTCACAAGCAAAACTGACAAAATTTAGCCTTGACAGAAACCTTTACAGAAAGAAGACGAATCAACACAGTTTAGGGGGCTGTGACTTAACGACATCAGGACTTCCACAGCAATACTAGCAAAAGAAATCAGCCTTCACAGAGTCCCTTTGGTCCCTATAGGTATATACATGCTGTCTGGGAGATTCTGGTTTGACAACAGAAGGGCTTCAAGCACCTTAGGGCTTCACGCTACCTCTCCAGTTACACTCAAAGCTGTTTATGGAGCCACACTATCAATTTAATAAAAGAAAAAAAAATACAACTCTTACAAGACAGTAGACTTTATTAAGATGATTTTTTAAAAGCCAAAAACAGTTCACCAAAGATCACCACACCAATGCGCAGTAAGCTGGAAAGCATAAGAACTCACGTGACTTTGGTCTTGAAGCTGCTATAATGTCAAACCAGTGTAAGAGACTGCAAGCCCTAAAATACTACAGGAGGGGCTTTAACACAGCCAACACTCACTGCATTCTCACTGCAGTAGGCAACAGTTCAAAAGCACACATTCAGTTTCTTGCTTTACCTTAAACTAACTTTTCTAAGCATGTTCCAGTTAGCTACCTGAAGCCCTGTGCCTCTGCAAGAACTACATGTTGCAAGTCACTGCACCAGCAACACTGGAGGTAAGGCTCAGCAGTATGAACTGCTGCTACCCCTGCCTGATTAAATACAACTTACAGCACAGAAGAACATAGGTATTAGAATCGTTAATCACCTACATACTTCTACCCTGAAAACTGAAAAATAAAAGTAACCTTCTCAGGTAAGAAAAGAAAAAACATGTCAGGGGCAAGGGGTGGGTGGGAAGAGGGTGGGAGCGCCTTCTCGTCTGTAGCATTTCAGAGCAAACCTAATGAAAATTCTGCATAGTAAAAGAAGAAAAAGTTAAAACCTTCTAGAACTCATTCTGATGTCCAATTATATAACTCTCAAAGTTTCTATTGGCACAATTACCACAGCACTTAATTTATTATCTCAGCTTTGAACCTAAGGTACTAAAATATCCGTTTTAAAATACTGTATCAAAATGTCTCACAAGATCCACAAAGAATTACACTATGTATACTATGTTTTTAAATGTTGCTTTCCATGAAAAGAATATAAATTGCCTTTGCACAGGGAGAAGAGCTACTCATTGAATAGCACTGAAGATAAAAACAATGAAGTGCAAAGGACTGAACTTAACATGTTGCTTGGAGACAATTTTTAGCCAAGAATAACACATTTGTTTCTTAGGAGGAAAATACACCTCATGTGTTATACCTTTTTTGTAAACCTTAACTGAAAAAAAAAAGTACTATGCTCAGAAAAAAGCTTGGAAGTGCCCTAAAGTACAAGTAATTCTCAGAAAACTACCCTCACAAGACAAGCTGAGGTACTGCACCATTTTACAGAAGTGCTTAAGCCAAAATCGTTACAACAAAAATCTGATTTTTCCTGAAGAGGTGAATCCATCAGCTGGAGGATGGGAGGGAGGGGCAGCACAGGAATAGGGGTTGTACACGTTGACAACTGAAAATATCTTCTTAAAGTTAAAGATGTGTGTTTTGAGGAATAAATTCAATACCTATGAGGATTCAAGTGTACTAGTAAGAAGGAAACGGTTATCTGAAAAGTAAACTCCTGACCAAAAGTCCAGAGTGCAGCCTCAAAATACTAACCATTCATGTTGAAGCATCTTTTGCTGAAGACTCAACAACGTACCCCTGTTCTGCAGTTTTCCTCCATTAGCTCACACATCATCAACTAAACTTCACCTACAGATTTCTAAAACAGAGAGCTGGGTTGAATCCTCCCACCTCCTCCAAAAATCTTGTGCAGCAGCAGGCCAACCGAAGTGTTTAAGACTTCCCTGACAGGAAAATGTTACCAAAAAATTACACTTTGTAGAAAGAATCATAGGAAGATGACACTACAGGAGAAACTTTCCAAGATGGAAAACACCTGTGGATTCATAAGTGGTAGACACTCTTCCCAGATTTGCAACAAGAATTACCAAAAAACAACCTCTCATGTTTTCTGTAGTTTCTAGAAATAGTCCAATTCAAACTGCACTTAAAAAAAAAAAAATTATTCTTGCACTAAAGAAAAAACGGTTGTTTTTCTAAATAATTTTTTTTCTAAATAAATTCTAAATTAAAAATTTCATTTTTGAAGGAATTCTGTGGCAGCAAATAGTCAAAATGTAATATTATCTGAGGCATTAGCAGCAAGAGACAAAATGGCACCATAACAAAAGCATATCTAAGGAAATGGTTGTTGCTAACAAGTTAGAAATACATCTTTATCAGATGGATTCTTAAATGTCACACATACCTATTTCAAGTTCAAATTAAGGATATTTTCTTAGCACCCTCAAAAATGTGTTTTATATTACATTTGCTCAGTTTAAAAAATGAACGCATTAGTTTAAATGTGTCTTGCCAATTATCCAACAGTGTTTGCTCAAATATCACCCTGCTGTAGATAAGCTCAATTCTCTTAACAACAATCACCTCAAAAGCACATGGCAAATGAATACTTTTCAGGTGACCTGTTCCTACAGCTCCTCCAAAATGATACAGAAGAAATGATTTTTTGGGGTGTATTCATTCAATTCTCAGCATAGCAGATGAGGAGCTCACCAACAGATAAGAACACCATGGTTGCTCCCTGTTTCCTCCCCTCAGGAGAAGGGCAGCTGGGGTAGTGTGGCCCCTCAGCCAGTGCAACAGTCCCTGCATTCATGCAGGATCAAGTATGACCAAAGTCTGCTAAGAAATGCTTTCTGCAGGCCCAGAAACTTGTAATCTCAATAGGATTGTTCCTATTACAGAATCTTAGATGAGGAAAAAAAAAGAATATATATACACACTAAGGAAAAAGATCACAGGCTTACAGCTTCAGCATGATAGTCATCACATAGCAAAGATGAATCCATCTCTGAAACTACTAAGTTTCACTCCTTGCTTGCCTATCATCTACATGGAGATAATTCAGCCATTTTCTACAGGAAAAACTTAAGCATAGGCTCCAATTAAAAATTTGGGTTACTCCAATCCTTTGAAGAGTTCCAGAAGAGAAAGAATCTTTAAAACATTTTTAGGCTAATAAAATACATTTCTGACTCAAGCACCATATTAATGTAGGACAAATTAAGATTCCTTTGTGTTTTGCTTTTTTTTTCCATATAGCAAATTGTATAATCCCAAAAGAGAAGCAATAAACAGCTAAAAAACTTACGAAGTGGCAAAGAATTCTTACAACAAGCTCTGTTTGAAAGACAGGGTCTGAGATTCTTTTGTAATAAGATAAAAAACTAACTTAATATCTGATCTCATTATAGGCATGAAAAAAAATTGTTTATACTTGAAGATTAAGTAATCTTGCTCAATCTGAAATATCAAAATTAGAATCAAGCTTCCAACTGCAACTACTTTATTGCCTCTTCAGTTACTCTTGAAGTTAAACTGTCTCTTGTTAAGCCCTTAACAACGAAGCGTTTCTAGTAGTGTCACTAAATACACACATACACACACACACATATATATATATAACCAAGATTAGAACTGTAAGATTTTCAAGTTTAGTTTACTTTTTAAAGTTAACCGGAGCCTCTTAAATTTACAAAGTTCTGCTTTCCTGGCTTTCACTAAGTACTTAACACACCCAAACAAATTCAAGGAGAGGCAATCTATATACCTGACTACATACATACATACATAGGTTTGCATACATATGCATATACACAGACTTTTTCATAAAAAGCTTTAAAGTCAATATGAATTATAGACTGGAAGCTAATGTAACTTCCTGCATGGACTAGGCTTCCTAGTCTTATTCTAAAATAAGTGTGTCCACATAATACAGTATTTATTCTTATAACTTTCCTTATACATATAAGACTTCAGTTGGATATTCAGGATGGCATTGTGAGTAAATCATTGATATCTCAAGTCAAATAAAAACAATTTCTGATCACATTCAAGCTTCTGGCCACTGGGGGGACAGGGGGCAGGGAAATCCTTTTTTTCCCCACATACAGACTTCCTTTTTTACCTAAAGTTTTTCAAAACTGTAACCATTACCTTCATCGAAGTCTGCATCATCTTCTGTATGCTGAGGGAAAGGGAAGCAATTGGTGATTTCAAGTCTGTCATCCACCACAAGACCCAGCAGCACTCCCTGGACCACTTCATTCCCCTGTCCTTCTTCTTGGTAATGTTTAATGATCTTCAACACAACCTAAAACACAAAACAAGAAATTAATAATGTGAATTCATAATGAGTTTTTAGCCCTCAAAGTACATATTTGGAATTTTAAATTTGTTGAAGTGTTGCACAAATTAGAGCTCCAAACCAAGTGAGCTACTGGCTTAAACACCAGCAATTTTAATACAAGTTGAAGAATAGGCAGCCATTCTAATATTACAGGGAAATAAAAAAGACCATTAAATGAATGGTGAAAATGAAGTTCTAAACCAATTTTCTGAAACACTCTTCTAAAATGAAATATTGATCTTTTTTACTTTACCTAGCTTTTAACAGTTACAGCAGCAATCTTGCAGGGGCAATAAGCTCCCTCCTGAGGGAAACATTGCAGAAGAAGCTAACAGAACACCTTGAAAGTAACTATGCAGAAAGTGGTAGGAAATTTTTAAAGGTACAAAATGCAGCAGATTTCAGTTGCATTAGCCTTCAAAATTATATTTCACTGCAGTTTTACTTCAGATTATTAATTTACACTTTGTAAATTGTGTCATAGAATATGTAAGAATCATGAATGATAAGAATTAAAATTACATTAATATAATTCTCACTTCCTTCCCTGAATTTGAACTCTACAATGAATAATTCTCATGAGATGATACTGTAAATTGGAACAGTATGAACAAAACCACTGAAGTAGCCCATCATTTGCAAGAAACATTTTACACTTAAATAACATTTTATGCTTAACAACAAGAACCAGAACAAGATAAGACACTAACCACAAATGCTGACTTGAAAGAACAAATGCTTTGTCCAGCATAAGTGGGGGTTTTTTTTCACTAAGCCCTAATCCATCCAGCCAAACTGCACCAGAAAATGTCTGATGACTATGTTGTCATTAAAGCAGTACTACTTTAATGTCTGTTGGCAAACAGACTGGCTTTCGGCTCAACCATCCTGAGAATAGATTTTGTTCAAATACTGGTATTTAGTGAACATTCTACAGAGGAGAAAGAAGATAAGGCTGTATTTACATATCAGGAACATGTATTTGTCCCTAGCTTTCTCATAGTTTTTTCAGTAGAATTTTATGTCAGTTTCAAAAACACCATTAATGAAACAAAGCACTGCAATATAGGTTGAATGGAAGAGGGCAAGTAGAAAATTATTTACAAATACATTGCCTTTTTGGGGTAAAATGGGAAAAGAAGAGCTTCATATACAGCCTGCTGGTAGGAGGGGGGTTGGGGGGAAAACCCCAAACAACCCTTTTCCAGCTAAGTTGGGTATAAAGAAGGAAAGAAATTCTTCAGTCTGAGGGTGGTGAAACACTGGAACAGGTTGCCCAGGGGGATTCTGGATGCTCCCATCTCTGAAGGTGTTCAAGGGTTGGATAGGGCCTTGAGCAACCTGGTCTAGTGGGAGGTGTCCCTGCCATGGCAGGGGGGTTGGAACTGGATGACCTTTGAGGTCCCTTCCAATCCAAACCATTCTATGATTCTATGAAGTATCAAACCAGACTAACACCCACTGATCCCTTGTTTATTCACAGTATCACTCACTTGTGCTTTCTCTTGCATCTAGACATGCTTGCATTGAAGCTTCTCAATCACAGGTTATCATGGGTAGTTCACCCTAACACACATTCACACCCATCCCTCAAGTCCTTTGAAGCCATATCTTTTTATTTAATTTGTTAAAACAGGTCACAGCAGAGAGAGACAGAGAGATAAATAGGTTATATAAACCTTTTCTCATGGGAAAACAGTAAGGAAATTAAGATCAGCAGGCAGTGATGTCCAATTTAACAATGCTGAAAGCAGTACAGCAAGCACCAGTTCAAGATCACCTGGACGCAGATAGATATCTTCTGCCACAGAGCCAGGTTATAAATAACATTCAACTTGCATTTAGTGTAAAGTTAAGGTTTATCCTATATTTGCCATAAGCTCTGTCTTCCACAGCCAGGGAATCCATAACTAACAGGATGGATCACAGCACGGTCTGCTCTCTGCCAACTATATAACTATTCTCAACATCTCTACAATCTTGTAAGCTTCACCGTTTTCAGTATTTTTCTCCTCCTTTATTCTTGAGTTTTCTATGCACACTGACTGTCCAACACTGACTGTGGTTCCTGTTTACCTGCTTGATTCCATTCCAGGAGCATTTGTGATACAATTCCAAAATTATTGCAGCATTTCTGATAATTGCTCACAGAAAGCAGCCACAAATGAAATGAGTGTGGGCTGTCATAGAATATCAATGATTTTTCAGGAAGATAAAACTAGGGAGTTCAGAATCATCAAATGCTAATCAAACACTCCAATACACAATGAAGTTATTACACAAGTCTGCAGTTTCCAATCTCTGGCCTGAAGACCACAGCAGATACTATCCAGAGAGATAACAGACCCCGATTTAGGCCGGCCTGCAAGCTTGTTTTCTAACAGTCTGAGAAAGGTAACAGAAGGTCATGAACTCAACTCTAAATTTCACACCCATTAGCAAGCTGCAGAAGTTCAGGTTTATGACTGAACTGGAAAATACATTAGCTACTGAAATAATTTATAAAAAGATAAACCAACAAGTCTGAAAAATGCATCCAATGACACATGATTCTTGTTTTCATTTTGTTCTTTGTTCTGGAGAGTTTTACTTAGCACATAAGACACAAGTCTTTAGTACAGCAGGCTTGTAAACTTGGATTGAAAAACCTGCCATCAAAATACTACCATATGACCAAGAGGCAGATGTGGACTGGAACTTGTGTTTTAGTACTAAAAACAGACCTTCAGGTGTAAAGTAGAACTATTCCTCTAGCGATAACAAGACCAGTTTCAAACATTAAAAATATCATTTCCATTAATTTGCTAGTCTACATACAGCAGGAAGAGCTGATCACTATACGACAATGCCATGACAGCTCAAAGCAATACTTCATACCACACACACCCCAAAAAACGAACACTAATTTGTATCTAGACATCCCCCTCAAAATAATAAGTATTTTGAAGCATCAGAACAGAATCCGAGTAGTTTTAATGGTCTGACAATAAAATGTAAGCAGTGTTAATATAAATAATGCAATAACACAACACACCAAGAAATACAAATCAATTTTTCCAGATGACACAGGAAAAAAAAAATCCCAAACAAATCTAAATGATCACCAGTATAACCCATCTTTCATCCAGTGCCGATTCACTTTCCAAACACTTTCCAATTCCCATCCACCTGTTCTCCAGTAAGAGATATTGTCTCTTTGTACAAACTATAACTGTGTTAAATATCCCTGCCCTGCTCTACCACTGCAGTGTGAAGTTACCAGTAACCAAACCACATTTCAACTGTTACTGTTATTTAAATAATACAGCTGGCCAACCAGGAAAGGCCAGGGACTCAAGCAGAAAATGTATCAAGTAATTTGACTTACTGTTTAAAAAAAAAAAAAAAAAAAAAATTCTAAATTTTGATACCTTTGAGCACACAAGTCAATGATCATATACAGCTTGGTTTAGTAAATACAATTAGTATGTAAGAAATACTCAGATACACAAAGACCCTTTAGAAAAGGACATATTAGTAATTCCTAAATAACTCAGGAGTCCCCCAGCCTTGTAAATTTAGTGTTCAAAATACCAAAGCTATTTAATCACCTGGAGTAGCCTCTTGTCAGATTTTAATAGCCATTAATCCTTGTGGTGCATGAGGCATGGACACTGAATGCTGGTGCAAACAGAACCGTTTATTCATGCAGTTAGTTACTATATATACTCTTACATGCTGTTAGTCTCATGATCTACAATTGTTTTGATGTAGCCCGGTTAGACAGCTCTCTAATTGGTTAGTTCTAATTTTGTCATTATCTTCCTTGCAAGAGGTGGTCACATTATTTACGACATGCAGCTGTAACAACAGACCTTGACTTCTCCAGTGTTGCACATTCTTCTCACAGGCACCTTGTGTCTTCCCACATTCTTTCTGGCAAATCCCTTGTTTTTACCCAAACTTGCACGTTATCAAGAGGCCAGTGAAATAGTACATTCTGTAGTTTCCCACAAATCCTCAAATAACAACAACAACAACAAGCTTGCAGTCCAGCAGTGCTTCTAATCTTCCAATCTTCAAAGAATTGCTCAAACATTAAGAATTAAGTCACGCTAAAAAAAAGGAGCCATCCTGTAACTATTACAAACTTCAAACAGATCTTTTAGCAGCAGAAGTAGAACACCAAATTTTAAATTTGGCTGTACTCCGACATCACAGTTGCTAATTTCAGAAGTTTGGTCTCGTTACAGAAATATCTGTAACGTGAACCATCAGCTGAGGCGCTGGAAGTGTTTCGGGTGGGGGGTCCTGGGAAGATTCCACATGAATATGCCAAGATGCTCATTTCTGTGTTTCTCTAACAACAGCAAATCAAAGCACTGAAGATTCATTTATGATCATGTCCCAGAGAGCTGAAAGTCACCACCTTGAAAACAGATTTCCAGTACCTGTGCTGTCTTACAGATGTGATGTCAAACACAATAAAGCTTCTGTTAGCTCACTGGATATATGATGTAACGAGCCAGTTTACAGTCTTAAATGAAGTATTTCAATCTTTTTGAATGCTTAGCATTTTTTCCAACTTTGTTGGCAGAATCACTGGCATCAACTGCCAGCATCCGGGGAGTGGATGGGGAGAGAGTGAAAATAACACTGTGGGATATAGCTGTTTTCAAACCAACCATAACCGACATGGACATCAAATGCGGCAGGTGCCACGAGTATCTAACGCTAGGGAAACTGTGATCAATATTTATCTTAGCAAAAGAGTCTTGAAAGCTATCACTGCTAATAGAGAATAGATAACAGATGTCTAATAGATTTTTAATACATCCATATCACATATGGAGCCTTCTCCATATGTATTCTTAAAACTCAAATCATGAGCATTTAAGCATAATAGCATAAGTACTGGAACAGGCTGCCCAGAGAGGTTGTGGAGTCTTCTCTGGAGACTTTCAAAACCCACCTGTGTAACCTGCCCTAGGTGAACCTGCATTGGCAGGGGGGTTGGACTAGATCTCCAGAGGTCCCTTCCAACCCCTACTATTCTGTGAAGCAATTTTAAACTCCTAGCACATACAAAGTTCAAGAGAAAACTGTCAATATAGTTTTGTAAATGGATGGATCTCAACTACTAGTACTAACGACAACTCGTGCAACTGAATTTGAATTGTGCTAAACTTGAGGATACCCACAATCAAGACATCTACCTGATACACAAAATGCATATCTGGCACCACTGGAAAAAGAGAGTTAATCTGTTTAACACTGTTTTATATCAAATAAATAATGTTAGCTGATCTGTTTAATGGACATCTGTGAAGCATTTCATACCGTCCCACACAACATCCTTGTCTCTACATTGGGGAAACATGGGATTGATGGATGGAGCACCTGGTGGATAAAGAATGTGCTGGATGACAAAGAGTTCCAGTAAACAGCTCAATGTCTGAGTGGAGACCAGTGATGAGTGTTGCTCCTCAAAGGTCAGTATTAGAACCAGTGCTGTTTAATATCTTCATCAGTGAGATCAAGTGCACTCTCAGCAAGTCTGCGGATAACACCAAGCTCTGTGGTGCAGTTGACAGACTGGAGGGAATGGATGTCATCCAGAGGGACCTTAACAGGCTTGAGACGTGGGCCCATGCCAACCTCATGAAGTTCAACAAAGCCAACTGCAAGATCCTGCACGTGGGTGAGTGCAACCATAGAATCATAGAATGTTTCTGGTTGGAAGGGACATTTAAAGGTCATCTAGTCCGACCCTCCTGCAGTGAGTCGGGACATCTTTAACTGCACTAAGGTGCTCAGAGCCCTGTCCAACCTGACCTTGAAAGTCTCCAGCGATGGGGCATCTACCACCTCTCTGGGAAACCTGTTCCAGTGTTTTACCACCCTCATTGTAAAAAAATTTCTTCCTTAAATCCGAAGCACAAACACAGGTTGGGTGATGAGTGGATTAAAAGCAGCCCCGTGGAAGGCTTGGAGTGTTCGTTGACAAGAAGCTCAACACAACCCATCAATCTGCATTTGCAGCCCAGAAAGAAAATCATATGCTGGGCTGCATCAAAAGAAGCATGACCAGCAGGCTGAGGGAGGTGGTTCTGCCCCTCTGCTCTGCTCTCATGAGAACCCACGTGGAGTACCATGTCCAGCTCTGGAGGCCCAAATATAAGGACATGGACCTGCTGGAGTAGGTCCAGAGGAAGGCCACAAAAAACAATCAGAGTGCTGAAACACCTCTCCTATGAAGACAGGCTGACAAAGTTGAGGTTGATCAGTTTGGAGAAGAGAAGGCTCTGGGGAGAGCTTGTAGTAGCATTCCAGTACCCAGATGGGGCTAGAAAGAAAGCTCGAGAAAGAGTTTTTATAAGGGTAGGAGGGATAGCACAAGGGGTGATGGCTTTAAACTGAAAGAGGATAGATTTAGATTAGATGAAAGGAAGAAGTTCTTCACTGTGAGAGTGGTAGAACAGGTCATCCCAAGAGGTTGTGGATACCCCATACCTTGAAGCGTTCAAGGCCAGGCTGGACAGGATTTCAGCAACCTGGCCTAGTTGAAGGTGTCCCTGCCCATGGCAGGAGAGTTGGAAGCAGACAATCTTTAAGGTCCCTTCCAAACCAAACCATTCTATGATTCTGCTAATAATATCCAATGAAGACACACCAAATTTTATACTAACTCGGTGGCCCTGTCTGCTCTTCTAGCTCAAACTACATCAACAGCAAACCTACAAGCTGTGTTGTGCTGCAACTTAAGCAGTTAGATATGCAAAAATGAAATTTAATTAAACAGTTCTGAAATCCTAAAGTAAATATGGAACAGCTTTATATTTAAACAGACTTGGAGAAAAAAAAAAAAAGACAAAACTAGAGCAAGAAGAGCAAGATATGGTGAAACATGGACAATGTTAACATTTTTTAATAGTTACAGATGAGGGGATTAGGTGGTTTGTCATTGGTGCTGGGTTTTTCTGTTTGAGGTTTTTTTCTGGTTGAGTTTGGTTTCCCCCACATACACTACACATGAATTCTTCTCCTACAGTTACAAAAGACAAGTTCTGGAAGCTGGCCAAGCAAAAAAACTTGCCTTGAGCAGATTTGTCTCCTGGCTATAGCACCACTTGATAAGACAGTAACAAAGACTCTCAGCTTTCCTGCCAGGAGAAAAGGAGCTCTGAAGTAATTTAAAGATACCACTGCAATAGTTAAGAGTAAGAAAATATAGGTCCAATACATATAGCACTTTCCTCCAGATGACTAAGGAGACAGATGTCTACAGACACACATTAAAAATTCCAACTTAATCAGTGCAATCCACAGAAACACGTTCTAGAAAGCACTGCCTGACAGATACCACGTCAAAAGCGCAAAATCAACAGGTTGATACCCTGGGTTTTTTTAAGTGTTGGATGTGAAGCTTAATGACGTGAGACTTACACTACATAAAGTCACGCCATGGGGTCAACTGAAGATTAGAGGTGAAATTGAATCTTCAACAATATACTAATCTTGAGAAATGACAATCTACTGAAAATCAAACCCTAAATTCACTTAAATGCATATTCTAGATAATCTGCAGAGATTTTTTTAATTTTTTCTAGATTCTTTTATTCAACAGTGCTGATTTTTTTACTGTTCCTGACATGATCCTATCTAACATTTATTCTTTTCTTCCTCATGCTTAACTTTGGAATAAAAGCTCCTAGAACTGTTAAATGAAATTTTACCTCAGAAGTAAAAAAAAAAAAACCACACAAAACTGTTTTCCATTAAGATCTTCAACATCTTAAATTAATTGTTTTGACAAATACCTTCAATCCTAACTATGATTGATAGGCAGAAAAAAAGTATTTTGATTCCCTGACTAGTAATCAGAAAGATACTTAACCTGAACATACTGTACAAAATCAAAGGCCAAAAGGACAAGACTAAGTAGACCTGAAAACCAAGGCAACTAAAAAAAAAAGTTGTTTCTGAACAGCAGGTTCAGAAATAGCGAGTCTTAGCCCTAACTGTGCTGTCTAGCAAGCATAACAGTCGTTCTTAGGACAGAAGCCCTCAAACACCCCACAGTATTTTACCTTTACCGGCTAGAGCCTTACAAAGCCTTTGAAAAAAAAGAGTTCTCTGAATAGTAAGTTTACCTTTTACATCACTCAACAGCTAATAAACACCAGATGTTAAAAATCTTATTTCCAAACTTGACAGAAATTTGGGGCTTAAAAATAATAATTAGATCAGAGGCATAACAGAGCAATGCATCTTATTTCATACCATACCAAAAATCTGTTTTTGACACGACAGTGGAAGTTTCCTGCCACTGAGCCTGAATTCAACCATTATGAGCCATGCATATGGATCTCAGGTGGTCCTCAAGCAGGAGATACTACAAATATTTTCACAAAAATTTTTAATTATAAGATTCTGTTGGTTTTGTTTCATGTAGGTTTCTCATTTTGGAAATCCATGTTAATTGAATGGAAAATATTCCATCTTGAACCATAGGGTTGGTTGGTTGTTTTTTACTGGGGGGAAGAGAGGGAATGTTACATGCTTCTGTACTATTTGAATACTTTTGAGTATTAGGAAGTATATGAAAAGCATCCAAAGCTTTTTGTTTCACAGATGACTTATTACATCAGTTGGTACCATATCACCTGCTTAGTTTGTAAAGCTCAAGATTTCAGATTATTTAAGTGCAAAAGGGAACATAAGTAACTTTCAGAAAGGAGCGCAGCTCTACAATATGTATACTAGACTGAAGAGAATTACCTACATCATAACAGATTATTGATTTAACATCAGTCTTTTCAGACACTTCTACTTGGTTTAGGAACCTTATCACCCTGTAACTGTAGGAATCTCAATAGTTTTCCAAATTACCTCCTGCCTCAAAGTGCTTATCGCCATCTAGCTCAACACTTCCCCGTGGGTTTTTTTCCCCCCAACAGTAAAAAGAAGGCAACAATATCCACACACAGCATTAAGATAGAGAGAACACTACCTTGCCACTTTATCTCACTAAGTGGCCGACTCAAAGCACAACTCCAATTCAGTGACAGGTCAAGAAGCATTTTATCACTCCTGCCTCATCATTAATGGGTTATGTGCATTCTTTGGGGCACGGCTGGAAAAGCTGCACCTTGCTTCCCCTCAAGTTCAGTCTAGAAAAAGTAGACATTCCGCTTCTTTTTCACTTTCTGTAACTGTTGCACAAATTATGTGTATCTTAGCAACATGTTCAATGTAAACCAAATGTGAAGCTTAAAGGCCACTTGTACTTCACAAGTATACTCTTTCAGTGGCTTTGTAATTTCGTTTTGAGAACTACTACTTCCAGGCTGCTGCGATTCAAGAGTTCCAGAATTTCCCTTCAAGCAAGAGGGAAACCCTCAAAGGGCCTTCCTCTACAGTGACACAGCCTTGCCTGCACCTTCCAACAGTCCCAGTCTTCCAGGAAAGGTGGTCATTCACACAGTGCAAGTCCAAGCTCACTACGGGTGCTGCCAGGTGACTGACACATGTATTTACTGGAAGCACATCCAGCTTCCAGCTGTACACACGGGTTAGCTTCTCACTCATTCTATTACTGGGATGCTTCAAAAGCTGTAAGGATTTAAAAAAACCCAAACAACCCACCATAAAGACTATTTTAAAGGCTTCAACTCCAATTTAAAAAAAATAAACCAAAACACAAACAAAAACCACTGATCTTATATAAAACTAGACACAGAATATGAAACAAATCATTAGTTAACACCTAGAACTAAAACTGGTAAATATCTCAAATACAAAATGAAAAAGATTTTGTTACTGACAGAAATAGGTAGGTGAAATTCAGCCCGAAGAACTGACGTAGTACAGACACTAAGCTTGTTTCTGTACAAATACATTAGAAAGGGAAATTGCTGGGTTTTGGTTAGAGGCCTGTTGGTTTTTCATAGGCTGTGGTTTTCCTTGATTCTGGCAGGAACTTACGTTAATCAGCTAATGTCTTGGAGGTAGCATGAAACATCTGTTTAAGTCATTTATTTACTCATGTCCAAGCGAGCTGCTTGTTCTTGCAAAGGGAAGAAGTTAAACACAAACTGCAGTTTTGCACCAAATGAAAATGTTATTAAACAGCGGAGAAAAGCAAGAAGCTCATTAAAACATAGAAAAATACCAAATGTTAATCAAGGTGTGTTTTACCAAACAGACCAATCTCTTCCTGAATTTTGTTCTGCTATATTTTCCTT
Source organism: Eurystomus gularis (assembly GCA_013400335.1). NCBI lineage: Eukaryota > Metazoa > Chordata > Aves > Coraciiformes > Coraciidae > Eurystomus > Eurystomus gularis. The sequence goes on from VZZY01018284.1 coordinate 156,017, forward strand.
TGGTTTTTCTAGACTTTAGGTTAACAGCTATCTCCACAGTTGTTCACAAGCCATGAGTACACTTCAAATATTGCCTTAATGTAAGTAAAAACGCACCATTACATTTGTATATTTAAATTCTCCGTTTTCCCTGTTCACACATTGGTATAATGTATTTCTCCGCAATACAAATTCTCATAAGACGCTCCACAGTACACGGATTCATGCTCATTCCCATGGAAACCATCAGGGCCACAGGCCCTGCAGAATCACTTCCTTGTGGAAACATTTCTGTAAGGCAGCTCCAGGACTTCAATCATGTGAGGAGCATGGCATTAGATGTTATTAGCACGCTGTTAGGAGGCAGGGATAGGGCTGTAGTAAGATTAACATTCAAAATTCTGCTCGTTACAAGCAGGACCAAGTACTTCCCCAGGACTACTTAGTGTATTATTTCTCCTATTTCACAAATCTCACTGAACTCAAATCTTTTGAAAACAGTCAGTACTTTGGGCAATTTTTGTATATTTATTTGTAAATAGAAATTTTTGTAAATTTCTATTTACAAATATTTACAATTATTATAAATTTGTAAATTTATATTTATTATTTTTAATGAATTCAATACCTAACCATCATTTCAAGTAAGAAAGTTGATTAATATACTCCTTCAGAGCACAACATATGGAAATTATATAGAAGCAGTAAAGGCAGGCACAGTTTCAACATTTTCCAATCGATACACCAGAGCCTTATGCTTATAGTTCAACATACAGTTGATACGTATGTTCTGGGTATTAGGGAATCACCATCATTCAAATATTCACAGCCCTCATTGAGCTCATAGTGTATCTGCAAGTCAAAGGTTTTCTCGTTTTCTCTTCAGCATCAACTTCTAGCAGCTTTCTATAAAAAGGTTTAAAGATGACAGCCAAAAGCAGCAGTAGCGGATTTTATTTAACAGCTTATTTTTATCAGATTGTGCCAAACTTATTTTGAAGCTGAAGAAAAACAGCAAGACAGTTACCCTTATCTATTTGACCTCCAAAAAATTAGTAAAATAGGGCAGAGCTACATGGCGAGGAGGGAGTGGGGGCTGATCTTTTCATACCCTGCACAACAGAACTGGCACATATATACACTATTTAAGGGTGTGTCTTAAAAATCATGACTTCCATATGCACTCAACAGATGCTTCCAAGTAACCAGTAAAATCCCTACTGGACATGACTTCTGTGTCATTTTAATAATTTATAACCTTTCATGAAACAATTTTTTCCACATTCAAGTACTTATCCTTTCTGGCAAATGCTTGGTTATGTGCTAAGGGGCTGCAACAGAGACAGACCCTCCTAGTAACAAGTCATGCAATCCAGAGAACTGAGCCTGGACTGAGTCTCAGTTTTCCTTCTGACAAAGTATAGAACTGAAGAAAAGACATGAAAGTCAGTTATTGCTGGTAAGCTTCAGCTTCCCCATCTTTCAAATAGATATAAGACTTGCCTCTGTATCACCATCTGAACACAGCCATGTGAAAACCACTTCCAGAAGAGCCCCATTTCTACTAACAGCTACTGTGACAGTGAGATTAGGAGCAACGATTCTAATTTTATTCCTGAGATCACCAATGGATAAGGCAGTATGGCTTTTAGATTGCTCCCAAAAAGCGATAGTTGCAGTAAATACTCTATATGTCATGTAAAGTTCAAAAAGCTTTAAAACAGTCAGGTTTTTTGCATTGATAATAACATAATAGTAAAAAAACAACCAAGTCCTAAATGCTCAAAACTCAGCCCTATGTTAATGAAGAATTTTGCCAATGAGATTGCTTATTTTACTCAGGTATGCATTAAAAAAAAAAAAATCAAATACTGACAAGAAGTGACTTACACCTCCAACCAAGATCCTAAACGCCAACTGGGCAAGACACTTCTTAACAGAACCAGGTATGTGTACTGCTTATCACACAGACACGGGGCTCCATGGACAGAGAGGATGCGCAGAAAACGGACTGCAAAGCATGATATGTTTAAGCAGAACAAAGGCAGAGACTGACAAGCCTTATATGCTCAAAGCAACGTCCTAACCCTCCTTTGCCAGTTAAAGATCAATGAGAATTAGCCTGTTACTGCATACATACAGCAAAATTCAGGTGTATCTTCAAACTCACGTAAGTAAATAAACCCGTTAAAAGTAGAATAAGCCAAAATAAATCAATAAAATGCTCATCTGAAATAATTATCCACATACAAGTCATTTGACAATATTCCCACACTTATTCCTAAATAACCTTGTGTATGAATGTTACAAAAGACATTATCAAAATTAAATAAGTTATATTGCCTTTGGTTTGCACCCTTGATTTTAGATTATTGCATAATCTTAAAAAACACTAACAGGAATACTTATTATACAAGCCTGAAATTTTCCAATTTGTTACATTAACAATTTATTTGCTTTCCATTAAGATGATACCGTTATGTTACATGGTAACAATCAAACTGTTAAGCACTGTGATTAAAGCATGTATCACATCTCTGCAATCTTAATACTGCCTGAAGATTAAAAAAGACTTGAAAAAAACAAAACTTATTCCTCTTCTTACAAGGCCACTCATAAGGTCTGTAACATTTAAAAGGTGGAACAAAAAGTACTAAGACTTAATAAGGCATAAAAGATGTTCGTTTTATATGTACTGAAAGGCCCTTTGTGGTATCTGTACCCACTGTTTTTCTACTAGTGGCCTTGTACCTTGTACACTTCCCTCAACTACACTGTGCGGCATGTCAGCTGCAAAGGTCTAACTTTGTTACAATGAACTGAAAATGAAAGGAGAATATTTAACAACATCTCAGTGTGCAAGAGGACATAACACACTGTCTCAGGAACAAAGCCAGCAACCGTCACCTCCCCACTCTGAGATACTCGGTCAAATTTAACACCTAAATAAGACACAAAGGCAATGCTTATTATCCCATTTGCTTCGGATGTAACGTTTTAATCACTGAAATGTAGTAAGTTACTTGAAAGGTATTTGGTGGAAATACCCTTTTCCTTCGTATTAACAAAGCCAAATAGGTATCACAAGAGCACAATTTACTGTTTTCAATAGCTACACACACATAATTACAAGGCAAGAGACCAGTTTGATATGTACATAGCAGGAACAAAAAGCAGTGAAAAGTGTAACTGTTCATGACAGCAGCGTAGAGCACAACATATTTCTCCTTGCACACAGCAAAAAAAAGGCTCTTTTGAAATAATAATTTTCCCCTTCAAGTCTTGAAGTGTAACTCTGCTCAACACATTTAAGTCACCTCCACATTTAGATCAAATCCTTTTGTCAGCACACTAGTTTCACAGAATGAAGTGATACCAGATGTTCTAGTTCTAAATGTCTCACTAGAGTATACTTACCCTGACACTTGGTAGATGCTGAGTGCACCAATGCACTCTTACAAATCATTTAAAGTTTGTGCTCTGTTAGCAAGTATACCTGCTATTCACTGACAAAACACATGGAAATTGTGATCCTCAGACAGCCACAATGTAGGTACTTTACTCGTTTCAGGTTGAGAAATCTTCATGAAGCCTGAAAAGCGTTATATTCCAAGGAGGTTCTTGCCCTTTCAACTTGCTAGTACACATCAATGCTTTCTCGTCTGAACGTAAGCACAGATTATATATCAGAAGTTCCCCTCTGGGTTAGATTCATGCAATTCATTGTACCTAAAGATTAGAAGAGAGTACAGACAACTCTCACAACTTAATACAAAACACTTCTGTCTTTTCCATGATTCGAGGTATCCATGAACACATCAAGCTAGTATTCAATTCGCATACTAACTCTCAGTACCAGCATCATCTCATCTAAATTTTTAGGGAAACAGGTCAAGAAAAGTCAAAGAGATTAAACTTCAACTTAAAATCCTACTGCACTCCTTTGGAGAACACACAAAGCACAATATAGCCTGAAGGACATTATATCCTAAAATCCAATTCTACAGCTCTGCAACATCAAGAAACTATACAGAGAGCAGCAGGCAGAACATGAAGTCTGGGCATTCCTGCAAACTCTTCAGAAAGGGTAAAATAGAAGGGAAGAAGCCACAAGAAAAAGCTAGGAAAAGCACAATCTTCAAAACTTACGAAATGTCAAAGGGTTTTAGTCAGCTCAATACAGGGTGCATTGTTATTACCAATTACTCCAATAATACAGAAGTTGATTGCTTTCTTTCCAAGAATGTCACAAGTTATCATTTTTAAAAGTGCTTAAACATTTGCAAGATGAGTCTCAAAAGCTGATTTTCAGTAATCATGGAATCCTATTTCATTTACTCTGATCAAACATCATCCTAAAGAGCCCCTCACCCAAGCAGCTCTCCAGGCTTTCCCTGTTAACAGCTGGGGATACCATCTTATCATGTGTCTTTAGGACAGAAGTGGCTGATAATAAGAAAACAAGACATAAGCAACTTAAATACAACAACTATGAGTAGAGTAACTATTGAAAAACAATTCATTAATGTTAAGGTGGTTTTATAAAGGCAGACTCACACGTTTTTGCCTATGTAAAAAAAAAATTTAAAAAATTCAAAGCCTCCACATGCCATAGATAAGAATACAAACCATTAGGCACACTACATTGTCACCAAATCAGAGATGGTGTGATGAGGTTTAAAGCTTCACTTTTTAAATCAGTCATATCTGACACAAGAGAAATATCTACGCTAGCCACACCCGTGCAAATACAAATGCAGACAAGGTCTACAACTTCTAATCATCTTCTTGACATATTTATGTTTTGGCAAATATACGTTTGTATTTAATATAAATAAACTTGCAAGGATATCTTAAGGTTTAGTTTAAGTTCTACATAAACTTTAACAAGTACATCTTCATACATATTCAAAGACTCAAAGAACTAAGCGGAACAAATATTACCTGGCATTAGAAGATCATCTTGAGTATTAACATGGCCTCTAACCCTCATCTCAGAGTTTGATGGCCTAAAAATTCAAGTATCACTCACCCGTTGCTATCTATGAAGGCTTGTGTTGAAAGCTCCAGCAATATTAATTAACCACAGAATGGCAACTTGTTACTAGTAGTAAGGTTTCCCACATTAGCAGCTATGAAGATAAAGTAATATAAACCTATAGCTGCTTTGAGAAGCCTACATAACTTTTGCTGCTTTGTACAACATGTAGAATTGGTGTGCAATGGGAATAAGTGTAAAAAGAATTACGCACAGTAGTTTAATAAAAAAGGAAACACTAATGAAAGTAGAGCAATGCACACATTAATGCTTTAGCATAGAGTAATAGAATCATCTAGGTTGGAAAAGACCTTCAAGATTAAGTTCAACCACTAACCGAGCACTGCCAGGTCATGACTAAACCATGTCCCTCAGCACCACATCTACAGGTCTTTTGAATACCTCCAGGGATGGTGACTCCACCACTTCCCTGTACAGCCTGTTCCAGTGCTTGACAACCCTTTTAGTGAAGTTTTTCCTATTATCCAACATACTGGTCCTGGTGCAACTTAAGGCAGATTCCTCTTGTCCAATCACTTCTTACTTGGGAGAAGAGACGAACACCCATCTCTCTACAACCTCCTTTCAGGTAGTTGTGGAGAGCAATAAGGTCTCCCCTGAACCCCGTTTTCTCCAGGCTAAACAACCCCAGGTCCCTCAGCCACTCCTCATAAGACTCGAGCTCTAGACCCTTCACCAGCTTCATTGCCCTTCTCTGGACACATCCCAGCACCTCAATGTAATTCTTGTAGTGAGGGGCCCAAAACTGAACACAACACTCAAGCTGTGGCCTCAACAGTGCTGAGTACAGGGGGATGATCACTTCCCTAGTCCTGCTGGCCACAAGATTGCTGATATGAGCCAGGATGCTGTTGGCCACCTTGGCCACCGGGGCACGCTGCTGGCTTATATTCAACTGGCTGTCAACCAACGCCCCCAGGTCCTTTTCCACTGGGCATCTTTCCAATCACTCTCCCCCAAGCCCTAGCATTGAACGGGGTTGCTGTGACCCAAGGGCAAGACTCAGAACTTTGCCTTGTTGAAGGTCATACCATTGGCCTCAGCCCATTGATCCAGCCTGTCCAGATCCCTCAGTAGCGCCTCCCTACCAGCAAGCAGATCAACACACTCACCTAACTTGGTGTCATCTGCATGTTGTTAAGCCTCCAGTTACATTGTTTGGAAGAGCAATGTATAAGAAAACCTTACTGAGTCAGTCAACACTGTGTTCTCCAAAAGCTCTACTGGATATTTTCTGAATGCATACGTAAAGTCAAGAGGTTAGGATTTTAAAAAGAAAAAACAAAACCATATTATTGGTTAAGAATTTAGATTAAGAATTATTTTCCTTTACTTTTACTCGCCTTCCTAGAACACCCTCATGCAGAGGATTGCAAAGAACAAAACAGCTTCCCAGTAACAACATACTTCCTTGTGGCTACTCTGAAGGCAAACTTGATTAATAAAACCCACTTATTTGGCCTAGCAACCAGCACGCTTCCCTTGCTAAAAGATCCCCAACCCCCAACTGCTACTTTTCCAGAAAAAAGTTTCCATATATACATTATCTACATACCAGTGGTCAGACATGACCCACAATCCACCACGTGGAGTAACTGATTTTGAATATTAGTTCAATTTCTGTATTACATAACCTGTCACACCCATCTAGTAAAAATGTTCCTTATCCTGTCTGATCTTAACATCTGAGTGATACACCAGTTCAGTTCTGCTCTCATTGTTTTATATCTTGCCTAATATCACTAAAATTGTGAGAACTGCAGAAATATGCTGAGGAGGTCCTTGGTAAGTGTTATCTTAGACAGTTGAGTGGAGTTGGAAATTTCACTAAAAAAGCATTCTAGAAAAATCTCCAAGCTTTAATGGAATCTCTTACTAGGACTACACTGTTTCCTAGTATTTCCAACTGGAGACAATTACAATTTGGACAATCTGCATGCCACTTCCTTATATTAACTAAACTTTCAGGTATCCTAGGAACAAGCTGCCCAAGAGTGCAAGATTAGGCTACAGTTTGGAGTCAGCCAGGGGAGCTGACCTGAGCTGGCTACAGGGACATCCCATCTCATAAACGTCACACTCAGTACAAAAAGAGAAGTTTGCTGAGAACAGAGGCTCCTCCAGCTCTTCCTTCTCCTCCTGTTTCTCCCCATCCCTAGAGGGGCTCACTTACCATCCTGCTCCCAAGGACTGCCTTCCTGTTTATTGTGACTGCTATACATTCTCTGCACTGTGTATTACTTTGTCTACTTTATGTTGGCATTAGTATTAATTTTGCTGTTTAATTAAATCCATTTTCATTTCAACTCAGAAGTTTGCTGTCTTTTTGCCGATTTTCCTTCTCGGCTGGGGAGGATGATAAAACAACTGCTATAGTTTAGCCTCAGATACGTAGATGTTTGCTAGGAAGGGTCATACAACTGTGAAAGTGAAAAATCTAGCAAGCTTGTAAGCATTGAAGAAAGGGCTCACAAGGTCACAAACAATCTAGTCTAAACTACATGCATTAATTTTGTCAGAAATAATACAAGCTATACATAGTTCTCCATGTTCATGCTATAAAATGGTTCTCTTAGATACCTGGACCCCACTAGCTACACAAAGAATCAGAAAGGCCTCCATCAAGTGCAGTAAAAGCTACATGTTACAACATTTGTTGTATCTGCTGTTACTTCCCCATTCAGCAGGAAAAAAAGGATCGGACAATCTGCTGCACACTACCAGTTGGGAAGAAATCCTATGTTCTTTCTTTCCATGCATCCCTTGCACACACACACCATAGTTGTGCTACCCCTTCTCCTCCATAAGTGAAGATTAGAAAAAGCATGTTACATATCCTTCCTTTCAGTGAAAAAGCGAACAGAGACAAAATTTAATTTTCTACACAGGACTCTGAGATCTGGTCACAACCACAACTCTGTCAGTCTCTGAGCAACATGCTTGCAGTTAAATACAGTTGTAATTAACTGTGAATACAGCTGGTACATCTGGAACTAGCTGCCTTGACCTACCACCTGGCAGGTGAGAGTATCCAGGAGCCTCAGAACTAATAATGAAGTCTAAAAATTGCCTTGGCTTATATGTTTGAATTCTGTTTAAATTCATGTTCTTAAATGGCGAACTGATCATTAGGTGATATTAACCCTGTACTTCTTTTAAAACACAACTACAAAACAGTTGAGGTGACTATCAGATACACGTTCCAATTATGTAAGTCGCTGAGTCAGTGGAACTATTAGTCTAGTTCCCTACAGGAGGAAAACCTGCATGATGTCCATGCTCATATGTTCTTCCACCTACACTGCCAAAGTTGCCGGTGATTTCACTAGACTTACTTCTCCAAGAAAGCTCTCTTTCGTTATGGACTGCATGTGAGTAGATAGCTGAGCAAAAGACACTAACTGAAGAATAAGCTCACTCACCTTCTGAAAATGCCTTTAGAAAGCAAACCACACGTGGTACAAAATCTTACAGTATTCCAAAAGGACAAACACCTTTCAGAAGGTGCGAGCTCTAACTAGGTCTGCAAGCCTGCTGCAAACCAAGCTGCAAACTTAGTCATGCTTTTTTTCTTTCCAGTTCTTATTTTTCCTTTTGTGATTATTGTAAACTTTATAGTGAGCGTCCATCTGTAATTACCATTTCTAAGAACTCCAGAAGGCATTAAGACTTCATAAAGCTCCTTGTAGTCATAATTATCACAAATTTAAGTGATCAGACAAGTGCTAATCTCTCAGTCTCAAAAAAAGCATTAAAAGGCTGCCTACCCACAGCCATACAGAAAAAAAGAAATTTAAAAGAAAGAATGAAAAAAGACAGAAATATCCTATACATGTGATCACCACTACCGTAAACACAAGTTTCTTTGGGCTACTTCAGTGAACACAAAGGAATTACTAAATAAACCCAAAGCAGACCACAATATTGTCTGAAAGGGAATCACAGAAATCTCAGATTTCTATTCATCACATAGTCTAAACTGCAGTACCCATCCAATTCGATAATTCAGAAGATGACCAGTTCCAAAAAAATAGAGCACCTCAAAGATGCCTTATTTAGCAAGCCTCCTCAACATCAATGGCTCTGCACCCACATGCAGTCAGTATCTTATTTTATGTTGTAAAAGCAACTGGATAGAATTAATTTTCTTCAATACTGCGGTACAGGTACTCCTGAGCTGGATGAAGAATACCACCCATTTCTGCTTATCATGCCTTAAAAAAGACATTATTAATTCAAAACCGCCAGTGTAACTGAAGGCATTGATCATTTCTGCCTGCTACAAATCTCTCAAAAATGAATCAGAAAACAAAACAGTGTTCAAGCTATGAAAACCAGAATACAACACTTGGAATCTGATTACCATGCTGATACAGCAGCTAGCCATATGTACCATTTCATGACTGAGACTGTAACCATCTAGCAGAAAAGCCGATAGAAAAGGGTAGAGATTTTGTCTTTTTCCTCTCCTTTTGTCAAACTGTGAAGATTGGAAACATATGCTCACATTTAATTTCAGAAGCATTTTGTATTCAGGTACTTCAATCAAGTTAGCAAGTGTTTATAATGTGACACAGTTCTCCCTCAATCCTCCTAAATTTTGGTGCTATTATTTTTGCTTAGTACTCTAATAGTACTAGCATTTTTTTAAGTTCTGCAGATTTAGCCTATCTTATTAATTAGGGTTTCATTGTTAGCTTTTACTCCTGCCATGGCAGTGCTTTTTCATTTCACAGAACGGCAGGGGTTGGAAAGGACCTCTGGAGATCACCTAGCCCAACCCCTCCTGCCAAAGCAGGTTCACCTATAGCAGGTTGCCAAGGAACAGATCCAGGCAGGTTTTGAAAGTCTCCAGAGAACGAGACTCCACAGCCTCTCTGGGTAGCCTATTCCAGTGCAGTCACCCTCACAGTAAAGAAGTTTTTCCTGATATTTAGGTGGAACTTCCTATGTTCCTGTTTGTGCCTGTTGCCCCTCATCTTATCACTGGGCATCACTGAAAAGAGACTAGCCCCATCCACTTGACATCCACTCTTTAGATATTCATAAGTATTGATAAGATGCTCTCTCAGTCTTCTCCAGGCTAAAAAGCCCCAGGTTCTCTCAGCATTTCCTCGTAAGAGAGATGTTCCAGTCCCTTAATCATCTTTGTAGCTCTCCATTGGACTCTCTCCAGTAGTTCCCTGTCTCTCTTGAACTGGGAAGCCCAGAACTGGACACAATGTTCTACATGTGGCCTCACTAGGGCAGAGCAGATGGGGGGGAGAACCCACCTAGACCTGCTGGTCACACTCTTCTTAATGTACCCCAGGATACCATTGGCCTTCTTGGCCACAAGAGCACACTGCTGGCTCATGGTGAACTTGCTGTCCACCAGAACTCTCAGGTCCTTCTCTGTGGAGCTGCTTTCCAGGAGGTCAATCCCTAACCTGTACTGGTACATTGGGTTATTCTTCCCCAGGTGCAGGACTCTACACTTGCCCTTGTTGAACTTCATTAGGTTCCTACCCACCCAACTCTCCAGCCTGTCCAGGTCTCGCTGACTGGCAGCACAGCCTCTGGTGTGTCAGCCACTCCACCCAGTTTTGTATCATCAGCGAACTTGCTGAGGGCCAAATTCATTCCTTCATACAGGTTATTGATGAGAATGTTGAACAAGACTGGAACCAGTACTGACTCCTGGGGAACAACACTAACTACAGGCCTCTGCTTACAAAGCATGCAAATTTATGCCTTCTCTTCACCACAGGTGTCATGGAAGTTTGTGAATCACACCGTTAGCGTCCTGAGAACACTTTGTGTAAGATCAACTGGGAGACATCTTCAGCAGGTGGAAAGGTGAAAGCCTTCCACAGTTTTCAGTAAGTCACCTTCCTCTGTACAGACTCCACACAAGAGGCACCACAGTGCTGTCCCAGAAGAATACACAAAGACAAGGAAAAAAAAAACATAAAGCAGAACATAATCATAGGCATTTGTTGGACTGTCAGAAGCAGACCATCAGGGCCACTCACAGTTGATTTGAATGAATAAAGCACAAAATACAGGAATTAAAGGTGCCAACCTGTATCCTGCTTTCAACTATTCCTTTTTTCATTGCTCTCTCAAACTTGCTAACAAAAAGCCACAAACACACCACTGCCTGTCTGGCACTATCCTGCTTGCAACAGCAACAGTCCACTGTCAGCCACTATATTTTTAGGGCTACATTCCACAACTGGTCAGTTTTCCACAACCCCTCCTCGAAAATGCTACATGTGCCAAGGCCAGATAGACAAACAACTGAACAGAATAGTTCAGAAACACTCTAATTCAAATTTTCTCTTTAATAAGAGACAAGTAAGTTATTCTTACTCTTTCCAAATATTTACTCCAAGTAACTCCCAAACATAACTTCAGGATGACTGGAACCATCATCCTTAAATGCCAAGTGGGCTTCAAAGCTTGCCCCAGAATTACGATCTTCCTTCTCATTACCAGTATACTGACTCTCTTTCACATTTCAGCTGTATAGTGCTCTGGGTACACTTGGGAAAGATAATAAATAAGTAAAAAACAACAATTCTATCCTTAAGAAGTTTTAGTAACCATTTTTCCCCACTTTATCTCATTGTGAGCAATACCAACTGTATGGAACATGAACCACCACAAAAAACATCCAGCAGCAATACCAAGAACCAAATTCAGTAGACATTCTTCTGCTTAAGGTCTGCAAGGATCATCTCTATTAGGATGGCTTTATTCTCTGCTAAACCCCTTCAATCTGTCGTTTTATTTCTTAATAATAAAACACAGTAGGCGTCAGCAGTTCTAACAGATAAGGCCAAAAGCACAATGGATGAGGGGAAAACCCACGGTGCTCGCCATCTCTTTACACCAGTGCAGCTTTCAACAGTCTAAAGTATGAAAAGTGGAAGCGGAAAACCCGGGCACCACGGCAGGGGAGCTGAAGGAAGACAAGGAATACTTAAAAACAATTAATTCCTGCCCTGTCCCGGCCTTTGCTTCAGGGAAGGAGTCGCTTCCCCCCTAGGGATGAGCACAGGGGCAGCCTGGCCGCGGGCTGGGACGCTCGGGAAGAGGATGAGACCACTTCTGTCCCTGAGGGCGCCACGGCGACCCCGGGGCGGACACCGGCCCCCGGCCCCGGGTCA
>VZZY01018284.1:177726-193827 GCA_013400335.1 Eurystomus gularis
GGTGGCCTCGGCATCCAGCGGCGCCGGCCCGGTGCCGTGGGGGCCCGGGGGAGGTGGTTGCGGTGGGTGGTGCTGTAAAATCTGGTCGGAAAGGAGACCCTCTAGGACTTGTTCGGAACGCCTCGACGGCGGGCGTTCGTTACTGCAGCGCCGGGTGCGTGGGGCAGCTCTCCGCCTAAGGTGCACGCCCTCATCCTGTAGCACCAGTTACTATACGCAAAGAGTTTAATTACTGTTTCCTGATACCTACGCTACCCACCCGTGCGGCTGGGCAGTACATGTGCCCTCTCCCCCTGCCACGTTTACCTCTCCCCCAGTTACTGCAGATTTTCGCTGACTTCGTGCTCCTTTTGGCCATTCCCCAGTTCCCGGTGCCTGTTAAGGAAGAGCTTTCCTTTTTATCAGTCTTTTCGGGCTCTTCTTCAGGGGCCTACCGGTTAGCTTTTCACAGTTCCTTGTTAAAACTTGGCTAGCTCTTGGCTCCTTTCTCACCACCAGGTTCCACGAGGCCTTGGTAACTCCCTTGGGTTGTTTAGGTGGAAAGATGCATTGCCTGCTGTACATCAGTTCCCCCCCTTCTGAGGGCACCAGACAGTCCGTCTGTGGTTAGCAGGGTCCGCACTGCCCCCTGCAACCTCATTTCTGAGGCCAAAGATTAAATTCCTGCACCTAGTGTTGCAGGCCTCAACTTAAAAGCTTCAGCTGCTTGCAGGCGTCAGCTTGTGGGTGTCACGAGGAGACAGCTCCGTGGCTGTGGGTAACGCACAGAAGGAGGAGAACTTCTCTCAGTGCCAGCTGCCTTCCCGAAGGTGGCAGAAACTTGAGGGAAGAGGTGGGGCGAGGGTGAGGGCGCCTGGGGAGCCACGTCCCAGTCCCAGCTTGGGCAGGGAGGGCATTGCTGCTTGTCTGGAGCCTCAGCCTGCCGGCGAGGGATTGTTTCCAGAGTAGCTGTTCTCGAGGCAGAACAGGGATGTGCCAGACAAAGGTGTGGAAGTAAAGCATTGGCGCTGAGCAGCCTTCAAGTTGCCTTTGTTTTCACTTGACTTTGTATATGGAGTATGATAAAAACCTCTCTCCTTTGGGTTGCTGCAATGACAGAAGGGCCAGCTGTCCATCATGGAGGGAATTACCGACAATACCAGGAAGATGTGTACCCTGAGCTACAAAAATTAAATGTGGAGCCATCTTGCAAAGCATACAGAACTGGCCCATGCTTCTAAACGGTACAAGGATTGAGTCATGACCTTAGAAGTAAAAGGTTCGGGAATCACTTTGATCCAAGTTGTATTCCAATCGTGTCTAAATGCCCCTTCTTGCTTCCTTCTTTCAGCAATATCTGTTGGTCTTTTTGACCTGTTTTCCCTTAGGGCAGCTGAGTGGCCTTGTTTTCCCTGCTGTCAGAGTGCTGAGTTGGTGAGCCAGCACCTCAGTGGCATGAGCAGAGCTTCCTTGAGCAAATGAGCTGGCTCACTGTGAGAGTCTTTGCAGAAAGAACTGGCTCAGGTCTCCACAAAGACTGTCCTCAAAGGCTAAACTTTCTTCTTTGTAAAGAAAAGTAGTTGCTATAATATCCTTGAAGCTGTATTTCAAGGCCATACATTGTTACCGCTGCCCACATTTCATAGTGAGACTCAGTGCCTGGATTAAGTTAGGTTTCATCTCCATTTCGGGGTATCCAAGCTAGCATTCTCATAGGCTGTCCTGTGTTTGTCTGCTCCAAGTGCTGTTCAGAGGGGGATTTTAGGTTTGCATTTTATTCTCTAGTTGGAATGTTTTGAAGCCGTAAACTTCCAGGCTTTTAATCATATGGACAGTCTTTTTTCTTCTTGAGTCAGTTGGATTCTGATAGCAAGTTTGAAGCAGGGTGATGGACCCTGATACAGAGTTTAACTTGCATGCAGTGAGTAATCAGTTTGTGCTAATTCAAGTAATTTTATTTGTTAAGTAGTAGTTCATATGCTAGGTGATATCTGAACATAAATGTTAGGACTTAGCATTGTCACTGATATGAAATATTTTTAAATCATTTAACATAATTTAATGTTGTTACTGGTGAATCTTGTTTGAAACCAAGGAAATCTTGCTGACATCTTCAGATGGGCTCTGGCTTACAGCTCACTGGGAGCCATTTCTAAATCACAGAACCTGAACGGCTGGCCATTGCTCTTTGTAAATTAACTCATGTCAACATTTTGCTGTTGTAAAGAATTTGTAGTTATTTTCTCATTTACAAATCATTGTTGCGTTTGGTTTTTAGATGTGTTCTAAAAGAACTAGAATCATTGGGGAAAGCACTGTACGGAGCAAAATTAATTGCCCAAAGATTTGAAGTCCAAAACTGTTCTCACCACAAGGATCCTGTGAGTGGTTCGGCCTGTTTATTTTCCATGATTGAAGAAGGCAACCCTCATCACTTCTTTATTGCTACACAGGTAAATTCTCCTCGGAAACATAACTCTATTTCATTTGAAGTGATCCTTTGATACCTAAGGATAAGGAAAGCTACAGAAGCTTTGATTATGAGATTTTAAAATATCTTATGGGGATTAATCTTGTAAAGCCTTACTCGCTCTTAAATATATTTGCTAATTATGAAGTAGCAAATCTTTTGTTTTACTTGAACAACTTAGATTTTTTCCCTAGAAGGTAATTGCTTAGTTTAGCAGAAAGGATAGAAAACATACTGACTACCTATTGACATGTAAGAAAACAACAGATTATTGTTAATTTAGGTATTGCATGTGTGTGCATCCCCCACCCCGGACTGTTTTGCATAGGAGTCTGAAAAATGAAATTAAGTGTTAAGTGACCATACCACTTCAATTTTAAGAAATTTTGACTAAAGAATAAAGGTAGAACTTGTGTACAAATAAGAAAGGCTTTTTTTTTCTTAGGTCTGTTATTGGGAGTGTATGTATAAATTATACACTATATATAAAATGATTTACAGTAGAATTCTGGTTGCTTAGGTAAGATACAAGGAGTTTAAAATGGCTTGTTATAGAAGAAATTGTGTTACTTTGACGTAGTGGACTGCATACCAATGAACTGGGACTTTTTCCTCAAAAAATGCATCTCTGCTTATACAGGCATTAAAAAGGAAATATTAATAAATTTTTCATCAGAAGTACAGCTAATCAGGAGGAGAGAAATTGAAATGTAAATTGCTCTGAAAGGCACTGCCATGTATATCTGTTAGATTAAGTTTCTTATCTTCTTCATAATGTAATTTATCTTCATAGTTTTGTATTAAAAGTAGGTGCATTTGAATTGCAAATATTGTTTAATCCCAAAATATTGACTAAAGTATTTAATTTTACAGGACCAGGATTTAGCAAACAAAGTGAAAAAGAAGGCTGGCGTTCCTCTCCTTTTTATTATTCAGAACACTATGGTACTAGACAAACCTTCTCCTAAATCTTTGGCATTTGTTCAAAAGTTGCAGACAAATCAGCTTGTTCCAGAGCACCATAAACAGAGTATTGTGCAGCTTAAAGAAAAAGAAGGACTAGCAAAGCAAGAAGGTGAAAAGAGAAGAAAACGTAAAAGGGCACGTGGCCCCAATCCTCTCAGCTGTCTGAAGAAGAAGAAGAAGAAAACACTGGAGGGTCAGGAGCCTTCTGCTGAAAAGAAGAAAAGAAGAAAAAGAAAGCGAAATAGGGTCAAAGCAGAAGGCATGCAATCAGTGCAGAAGAATGAAGAAGAATAAACCCATCTTTTTAAACAGCACAGGACTTGAACATTGTTTGAACTTTGCAAAGGGAAAGGTTAATATGCAGTTGTGTGAAATCGAGTTCTTAATATATCAATATTAAAACTTATTTTTATGAGTTGGTGCCACTTATTGCTGCATCTCAATATTTGCAGGTTATTGTCCTAATGATTTATTCTGTTGTTTAGTAATAGAGTTAGTGACAAAATACTTAGGAACCGTCATGTTTTATTATTCTCTCCAGCATCTTGATTCCTGCCAGATAGTTCACATGATCGGTAGTGATTTTTTAGAAAAGTTTCTTGGGTTTCACAGAGGTTTGAGCAGGATACTAGACTTCTTTCTAAATCTAGGTTGCTATTCTTACTAAAACTAGTTCTGACAGTTCTGTTACAGAATATGGAATTGGCCTAAAAGAACATGTATCTTATTTAGCTGTATTTGTTGAATACAGAAGTTAACTCTTTTGCAAAGTGACGGGAGGCCCTCAAGAAGTCCCTTCCAGCCTGAATTACTCTGTAACCTCCATGTGAACTCATATGTCTGTTGCTTATGATCTCTATGTATTAAGATGATCCTGGAGGGCATGTGATTGTGTTGCTATTCATTATAACGGCATCTCTAGTTTATTCTTCCTTTTTAAATAGGAAGGATGCAACTTGAAAATTCTGAATGGGAGCCCTGGCTAACACCTAAGGTCATCCCAGCACAGCTCAGTTGTGGAGGAGCCAGCTGACAGGGATGGGACTCAGTCTCTGTTACATTATTTTCTCTGTTCTGTAAGGTTACAAGCAGAATGGAACTGGGTTGGAGGAAGGAGCTGCCAAAAATGTTTCAAGTACCTGATACTCTGTAGTATTATCTATTTCTTGTACCTTGTTTGGTGCCATTGGGAGGCAGAAGTGAGTGACTGAGGTGATGTAAGAGAGGGGTGCGCAGTACATGCTGTGGCACAGGTGTGACGTATGTGTTCCTAGCCACCTCTTACCAGATTTTTGACTCTTCTCAGGGCATTTCTACTTAACCAAGATGTAATTCTTAAAAGGAAAGCTTTCTGTCACTTCACCTGCATGAGCTTAAGCCATGTTTTTTAAACAGTCCTTCAACCTATGTACCATATGTTTGCAAAGGGGTTCTCATATGTGCATTATCTGCACAGGTTCTAGAACGTCTGGAGTACACACACAGCTGTAATGTTTGATGGTTTCTGTTGGCTTTGCAAATTATAAGGACAGTTGTTTCATGGAGTTTGAGAAATCGGCTTGAGTGATGGGAGTTGGCCAGTCTAAGCAGAAACTGTAGGGTAGTTCACTAGAGTCTGCAAAGATTTCCCTCCAGCCAGCGCAGGACAGGTACATGAGCCTGCTCTGTGCTTGCAGCATGGTCCACTGCTGCTGTAGCCCCAGGTCGAAGCCGTTCCTCACAACACAGCTGGTTGGAGTGGACTGTGCCTTTGTTGTTCCATATGAGAGACCACAAGTGCCTTAGGAACTGACCATGAGAGATGGAAGCAGTAAGGAAGGGGGCTATACTCAAGATGAAAGCTTCAATTAGAATTCAAAACAGTCACGCTCATCATGGTATTTTTCTGACATTGATTGCTAATAGCAGGTGCTCAGGAGGAATTTGATAATTCCTAGAAATTCCTTAATTTCATATTTGTTTAATGTATATCACCTTTCTCAAGTGTCATATTCCCTGCTCCTTCACTTACTTGGGCACAGTGCCATGTTTTAATGTACTTTTGCTTCCCATTCGCCCTTGTGTGTATATTGCTTGTATTTCTTCCCCCTTCTGAAACCCACCTGCAGAAATCACTGCTCTAAGTAAAGCTTGGAGCAGGGAGCAGAGATGGTTCATCTTCAAAATCTCATTCTGAGTCAAAAGTACATTAAAGGATAAACTGGTTTTAAATATTGAATAGAAAACACACCCTAATTATTTACAATGGTTTCAGTGCCCTTGAAACACAAAGCTTAGATATACCTTTTTTTGAAGACTAGACAAACAAAAAACACTGCAAAAAAGAAAAATTTAACAGTCCTTTAATGACTGCTGCCTTAAGGAATTTAAAGCAATATTTATTTGCGTTTCCTTAGTATTTTGTTAACACAAACTGAGTCACGGTGTTGCTATTGGGAAAAATTGGAATGAAAAGGGAGTGAGCTAGAGAAAAGCTGTAAAATTTGTCTGCAGCATCGCTGCAGCTCTCCTCCAGCGAGGTGAATAACTTGCCTTGCCGTTTTGGAAGAGAGCTCCCACCCAGGCAACAAGCAGAGGCAACCACACCATGTGTTGTTACCATTTTGAAACTGAGGGGGAAAAAAAAAAAAAGCTCACTGGAGTTTCCAAGTGAAACACGTTGGCCAGGCCAAAGCCTAGAGGCTGTATTTGTGTCATTAAGCCAGTAACGCTCAGATCCGGCTGTAACACAGAGCCCAGCTGGCACGGGCTGGCTCTGGCGGGGCTGGTCCCTTGTAGCACTCGCCGGCAGCTGCCTGTGAACAGCCCTTGAGGATGTGCCCTGGTTGTGCTGCCTCTGCCTGCCAGGATTTGGTGGAGGTTTAGCTGGCCCTGGCTGGAAACCATGCTGGAGTTCCTCTAACAATTCGGCAACGTGAGTCACTGGGAGTATACGTAGGCGTTGTGTAAAACGCTGCTGTGGAAGTACCTGTAGAGCTAACTTTGGTGTTGTAGATGTTCAGCTCCATGTTCTACCCAGAGCCGTGGTGGCCAGTCACTTGTTTATCAATAAATGGTGTGGAGATTTGGCCACGTCTAGTATAGGCAGTGTTCCCTGTGTGACTTTTCTAACAGAGTTTAGGATTGTTTCACTGTAGCATGATGGATTTGGTCTTGGAACTACAGAAAACCAGAGGTAAACTAAAAAGAGCTCGAGTGAAAACTTCTTTGGAGCAGTTGATTTCCTCTTTTCTCAGACAGGATAAATAGATACCCCGAATCCTATGCAGTACCTCACTAAACCTTTTTTTTTAAAAAGAGAGAAATAGCCAGTGTTGTACAATACAATGTGTGCTACATGTGCAGAGTCGTAAAAGAAGAAAACAATACTGCTTAAGCCACAGTCTGCAGGGCATTAACGGTGGATTTAGGACAGAGTCTCATCGACTAGCAGCAGAGGATACTTACCCAGCTTGCCTGCCAATTCAATTGGCTGGATTTATACATTGGTGTGATCCAGTATTGTATAATAAATCATTCCCTGAGCATCTGTTAACGACACTAAATAGATGAGTTAATTAGAAGCTTCTGGAACCTGGGATGTTTATGAATCATTAAAGTAAATATTAATGTGGTATGACTTGAAGAATAAATGCATTCCGGTGGTGAAAGGAAAACAGGATGTCCAGGGCAGTCCTGCTCATTTGTTTTCAGCTACACTGATACAGCGTGAATGGCTTCTCCATCAGCTTGAGAGTGTTCCTGGAGTTTCTTGAACATGTTCTGCCAGATACAAGATGAAGAATGTCAGAACAATGCCATTATTTATACTCATTGCTTCTTTCCTATAGAAGTTCCACGAGCAGCTACTGTATTTTTCATACCTCTGTGTGGGCATAATATCTCACACAGGGAGCAGCCGGATATACAGCAAATGAACAAATAAGAGCCCCAGCAGGTGTTACCATTTACAATTTTGGGGAGAGAGATTGCAGTGTACCGAGAGAGAATGACAGAAAGCAAAAGTTTTTGTACCCAGGAGTGAGAGAGAGACTGCACCTTGTGATTTAGGAATGGCCTAACTAGTGCTGGGAGAGAGGCTTGTGATGTATTTCTGGTAATTATTATGTCTGTGCACTCCAAGCCCCAAATTTGTCTCGGAGAGCTCAGCTGTCTGCCCATGGAGGCAGTCATTTTGCAAAAGTTGCTATGGTGTGTTACAGAAAGGCAGGCTGGGCTCTCTCGGGGGGACTTTATTTTCTGATTTCTTCTGCGGTTCAGAGGGAGAGCGTGCAGCTGCGCTCCATGTATGGATACAGGGAAACAGTGAAGCTGTTAAGAAGGATCCAATTAAAAACTACCCAGAACCGAGAGCCGGGAGGAAGAAAAGAGACAGTAGATTAGTCACTGGGATTTAAAAGAAACCAAGGAAGAGAGGAAAATATATGTATATGAGGATTTCTGGGTGTTAACTGGAGGAAAGAATTGGTCAGTAGCAAAAGGTGAACCAGAAATGCTCTAGCCATCAAGGAGAGTTGAGAACAGAATAATAAACCATAAACAAATAAAAAACCCACTTTCTCATTCCCTTAAGAAAATCTCATTACTCTTTCTGACTCAGTTTCTGCCTTTACAAAACAGAGAGCTGGACTGACTAACCAGCTCACAGATCCTGCGTTCATAGCCTGAGAGTTCCCACAGAATATAGGTCTCGTGATGCCAAACACTCCTTGTCTTTATGGCTTTTCAGTATTACACTCTTTGCAGCACTGGCAGGTTTGCAGCCAAATCCTTCTGTAGAGTTCGCCTGACATTGTGTGTGGCTTGCTGCCCAGCATGCAGATATTACATCCAGGAGCAACCTTGCTCGTGCCATTATTGATCGGGTGAATCCATGTAGTTAATTGCTCCTGAGGGGACTCACAGCAATAGCCTGGGATAGACTGAGGCTCTTCTGGCTGGAGACCATGACCAAAGCATGGTATGGGTTTTTCAAGTCTAATCTCTTCCAGGATCTCAGTAGGGGACTTAAAAAGTTTCTTGTTGCAGTCTTGACTTCTAGTTGATCCAGAATGATGTTTTTGCCATGTTCATTCCTCTGGGGCCAAAGATGCTACTGATTTGACTCTTCGGGGCAGTTACTCTTTCAAACTGTCTTGGAGAAACACTGAGGAAATTTTTCACTTTGTGAATTGGCACCCATTTCGACAGGCAGGTTTTCAGAAAAACTTAAGAGAGCAGTTTTCTAGAATTTCTGGCTCCTTCTTTCCACCCTTGACCTCTCCTTCAGCTCCCAAGAATACATGCAGGGCTGTTCCAGGATGATCCAAAAATCCGTCTAGCCTAGCATCACACCTCCCATAGTGGCCGAAAGCTGTTTCTCAGCAATAGGATGAAAATAGACAAAACATTTTTTCGGTACTTCCCCAGATGACTTTCCAACTTTCTGACAATTTGTTAGGGAATTCCTGACCCAGGAAAAATATGTTGTTTTTAACAGCACACAATGAATTTCTGTTTCACTAAGTTGTCTAGTCTCTCCTTGAGACTATGTAAATTTTAAGCCTCTAATTTTCTGTGGTAAAGAGTTGTGCAACTTGGACATATCTTACGAAAAATACTTTCATGTGTCTTTTTTGAATGTGGTACCTACCAGCTAGCCTTTGTAATGGATGAAACATTAAGCAGTCATTCCTTCCCATGCCATTCGTGACTGCATAGACCTCTGTGGTATTTTCCCTCATTAATCTCTTTTCTGAGTTGATGTGTCTTCTGCATTGCAAACAGCAGCACCTAACAGGAAAGCAGATTTCAGCTTACTCAGGCCCACTTGAGAAGACCAGCGTGTCTCTGCTTTCTGCCTGATATTCTTCAAGGAAGAGTGTAGACAAGCAGCAGAGTTGTGTGCAAAAAGGTGCAGGCAGGAGCTCTTGGTTTGCCACAGGGTCCCTGGGTGCTTGAACAGAATGCCATTGCCCTTGGACATGTCTTGGCTTCTCACCTGTGGAAGGATGGTGTAAATATTTCCCTGAACTCCTAAGCTCTTTAGAGGTTGGACCACTAGCGTGCACAAGCTAGCAGGCTACTGTGCTGACATTATTCTAAGAGTTCCGTTTTCTCCCAATACACAATAAATCCTAAATAAAACTCAGCTATACAATTAGACTTATATCCAGGTACCCTAAAATTAAGATGTAAATGATAATTTGAATAGAATAGAACATTCAACAGCCCAGTTTGGAAGTGACCTCAGAAGATCAACTGGTCCAACCTTTAATGTGAAAGGGAGCCTAGATGAGATTATCTAACACTTTGTTCAATCGCATCTTGAAAACCTCCAGTGATGAGGACTCCACCATGTCCCTGGGAAGGTTGTTCCACTGAATGGTTGTTCTTAGTATAAAAAAATTCTTTCTTATGATGATAAGTAACGTCTGTGTGTTGGGTTTGTGTGTGGCAGGGTTTTAGTAGTGGGGGAGGGTCATCAGGGGTAGCTCCTGTAAGAAGCTTCTAGAAGCTCCCATATCTCTAAGTCAGACCCACCTCTGGCCAAGGTCAAGCCAGTCAGCGCCTTTTCGATAATGTATTCAAGAGGGAAAAAACCTGCTGGGCAAGTTTTGGAGTGGAGGAGAGGAGTGGGATGTGAGAGACATACCTATGTGGACACTGAGGACAGTAAAGAAGGAACAGGGGAAGGTGATCCAGGTGCTGGAGCAAAGATTCCCCTGCAGCCTAAGGTGAAGACCATGGTGAGGCAGGCTGTCATCCTGCAGCCATGGAGGTTAATGGTGGAGCAGAAATCCACATGCAGCCCATAAAGGACCCCATGCCAGGGCAGATGGGTGTATGTGAAGGAGTCTGTGACCTAGTGGGAAGCCCACACTGGAGCAGTCTGTTCCTGAAGGACTACAGCCCATGGAAAAGACCAATACTGGAGCAGTTCATGAAGAACTGCAGCCTGTGGGAAGGACTCACACTGAATAAGTTTATGGAGGACTGTCTTCTGTGGAAGGGACCCCACACTTGACCCCACACTCTATCCTCTTTGTAGCCACCCTTTAAATACTGGAACAAAGTGATGAGGTCCCCCTGAGCCTTCTCTTCTCCAGGGAGAAAGCACCTAACTCCTTCAGTCTTTCCTCACAGGGCAGGTTCTCCAACCCTTTGATCATCTTTGTAACCTTCATTTGAAACTTCCTCAGTCTGTTTGCATCTTTCTTGAATTGTGGGGTCCAGAACTGGACACAGTACTCTAGGTGCAGCCTGACAAGCACTGAGTAGAGTGAATGATCACATCTCTACCACTGCTAGTAAAGCTTTTGTGGATACAGCCCAGGATCCTGATGTGCCTTTACTGCTGCAGCAGCACACTGCTGACTCACAGTCAACTTGTTGTCCACCAGGACCCACAGGTCCCTTTTAGCAAGGCTGCTCCCCACCCACACAAGTCTTAGACTGTGCTGGGCTCTTTGATTATGTCATCTCAGGTGCAGGACCTTTCAATATTTTTTTTTTTAAACGTCATAGATTTCTTGCTAGCCCAGTTTTCCAGCCTGTCAAGGTCTCTCTGTAAGATGGCTCTCCCTTCTGGAGTGTCCACTGCACCACCCACTTTGGTGTCATCAACAGACTTGGTGAGGGAACTTTCAATTCCATCATCCAGATAATTTATGAAGATTTTGGAGAGCATGGGACCCAATCAGTCTCTGAGGGACTCCACTTGTGACAGGCTGCCAGCCTGAATGAAGACCATTGATCACCACCCTCTGAGCCTGTTAGCCAATTCCCTACCCTTCTCACAGACCATCTACCCAATCTGTGCGTTGGCAGTTTGTCCAGGAGAAGGCTGTGGGAAATAGTGTTGAACATTTTGTTAAGTCTAGGTGAACAACATCTACTGCTTTTTCATGTTGAGAGAAGATGTTATAGAAGGCAATCAGTCAGGCTAGTCTGGCACATTTGCCAGTGGTATATCTGTGCTGGCATTTCCCAATCACCTGCTTTATCTGATTAGTGGTATTTTCTAGGAGGACTCATTCCATCAATTTCCCAGGGACTAATGGGCCTGTAGTTTCCTGAGTACTCTTTTGGGCCCTTCTTGTTGATGGGTATGATAGTCATCAGGGATATCCCCTGATCACCACGACTTTTCAAATATTATAGACAGTGGTATTGTACTGAGAAGTAACTGTTTTCTGTGCCCTGCTTAGCAATGGTCCTGTGTCTTCCCCGTGCTTCTGCTTACTGCTCATGTATCTGAAGAATCATTTTTTGTTGTTCTTGACATCTTTGGCCAATTTCAATTCTAGCCGAGCCTTAGCCTTCCTGACTGTCTCTCTGCAGGCCCTAGAGAGGTTCTTGTAGTCATCAGTGTCTACATGGCTGCATTTCCATAGCCAGAATCTTCCTCCAATTCCTGTGACTGTATTTCTATCCCAACTTTAGACCTCACCTCTCAGTATCCACTGTGAGTTTTCAGAATGAGAGTTGTTTATATTAGATTTTTTAAAAATTAATTAACCCAGATATTAAAAAAATTGCATGAGGCTTCTGTATTTTAGAATCATGGAATCACAGAACGGTTTGAGTTGGAAGGGACCTAAAGATCATCTAGTTCCAACCCCCCTGTCGTGGTCAGGGTACAGCTTCAACTAGACCACATTATTCAAAGCCCCATCCAACCTGGCCTTGAACACCTCCACGGAGGGGGCATCCACAACTTCTCTGGACAGCCTATTCCAGTGCCTTACCACTCTCACAGTGAAGACCTTTTTCCTTTGATTTAATCTAAATCTACCCCCTTTCAGTTTAAAGCCGTTACCCTTTGTCCTATCATCATTGGAATTCTTACAGAATTGCAGTGTTTCTTTATGCATTGTGCAGAAATGAAGTCAGATTTGCTGTTGCCCTAAAATAGAACAATACCATTGGTATCAACCTTCAGGCAGAGACATTTGCACAAAATTCCAAGATCAGTGCTATTGGAACCCAGGCCTGACAAGCTTATGAGCTGAAGATAGTAAAATTCAACTGGGGATATGTCATTCATATAAATCACTGCTCTGTGCCAATCAGTGGACTTTTTTTTCCACCTATCTGGGTTTTTGTGATATCAGGGGGACTTGATTTCAAGTCTGTGTTTATTTCTTAATGCTAGTGGGAACTAGAACATTGTTATTACATGTGCTTGACCATATCAATATGGCAGACAATTAGCCATGTAAAATACCTGAGGGATGTTTAATTTATTAGATTTTTAATTTGTCGGTGTGTATAATGGACTAGGAAAAGGTAAGAAATAAGGCTGTATACTTCATCCGAATTAATCTTGTTTCCTCCCCTCATTCCTTCCTTGTCAGCTACTGAGATTTTTAATTTTTATTTTTTATTTTGTTGTTGTTATTTATAACTTATTTAATTATCTGCTCAGGAATAATGTTTGGTGGCTACTTGCCAGTTTACTAATATTCACTGCCCACTACCTGATGGTGTCACGAACACACCATCTGTTCACTTGTGCCTTCCAGAAGTCTCTGAAGTAGCTAGCTGACTCAAGCTGCAGGTGGTAGGATTGCTCAAAATACATAATCACCAAACTTCTAAATAACAAAACTTTCCTTTCATGTACGCTTTTTTAAAACTATATTTCATTAAGGCTTTCTCAGCTACCCTCCTGTTATATACAAGCTTGCCTCCACCACAAACAAATCTGGTACCATTATGCTGAAGAAGACTAATGCCCTTTTTTTTTTTTTTTTTTTTCCCCCCAAAGGATTTCTCATCTTTTATTTCCATGATTAGGCCAAAACTGTGTGTCCCAGCCCCTGGACACATTTCTCTTGATATTCTACTCACTTGCCTAGTGGTAAGCACCACTTGTGTAGTATATTGAGGGTGAAATGAACACCATTTATCTTTGACTGTACCCCTGCACCAGCTTCTCTGCATCAAAGCCAGATCCCACCAGCCTTTGTGCCTCCTTTTCCGTCTTCTCCTCTCACTCCTCTATCTCTGCCCAGGTTCTCTCCCCTCTGAAAGCCAAAGAAAAGCCTGTGGCATTTAGGTGCATCAATCTGCATGGGCATACGAGGTGTTGGGGAAGGCACAGGCTGCATTTACATGTATGGGTACACTAAACCCAGAAAAGAAAAACTAACCTAAAAAGGGAATCAATAATACTGATAGTTACTAAGTGTAAGTAAGTTTTTCTGAATTACTAAGTTTAAGTAAAAGCATAAGACTGGAAATTATGTTCTTCAGCTGAGAGCAGAAGGAATGGCTGAAAAATGTGTGGTATAGTCCTGAAAACATTTACTCTTCGCTAATGCCCTTGGCTTTATGATTGTCCTTATCCGCCTGTCCTGCTGGTAAACTTTTCCAAGAATGGATTTGTGATCAGCATCTCCTCTTGGAATCACATGAGAGTTTCCTGGTTACCCCTGGGAAACAACCCGTTACATTGGGAACAAGCTCCCAATGGTGTTAGGTAACTAACTCACACCACCATACTTAGGCATATTAAATGACTCTGTAAAACTGGATCTTGGTTCATCCTTCTATCGGATTTTGTCTGAGAGAGCAGATCTGAAAGCCAGGAACACTGGCTTAGCCTCCTGCATGTGCAGGACAGTGCTTGTGGTGCGGTTGTTTTGTGGCTGCTGTGCCCTTCCCTTCAGTTACTAATGGATTATTCCCTGTTAAAACATTTTGAAATAAGAAATCTCAATAGGTTATAAGAATAATAGTAGAATTCTTTAAGAAGGGAAAATAAAGCAATGTTTTTGGTGGGATAGTGGATATCTCTACAGGCTTTAATTTAAACTCTGTGAAACAGCTAGTGTTATTTCTGTAACTGAAGATTAATTTCTGAGCCATTATCAAATGTAGCCCTTGAGGAATTAATTGCATTTGTATCTTATATCGAGGTCCTATTTATATAATCAAGCAATCTGGAACAGATAAGCCCCTTCTTGGGAAACCTCTGCTGCTCAACGATATTTGACTTTGCCTCAGACAGGTTATGGCCCGCTGGGAACTGAGGAGCTCACTAAAACACCATTTGTAATGCAGTGTGACAAATCCCGGAGCCAGGGCGATAATCTCTGCAAACTCTGTACAAACAGTCCCTCTGTCTCAGCAAAAGTGATTAATGGGCTCTGCAGAATCAGCATACATCCCTCTGTATTAATTACTTCAGAGGGCCGCTAAAAGGAAACTCCAAAGCCTGCAAAGGCTCCAGGGAAGGCTGGGGGATTTGTGAGGCTGGGCTGGACGTGGGGCCCCATGCTCTGGCTGTGAAGGGGAAGGGGTGCAAGGCAGTGTGAGCTCCCCAGGGGAGCCCCAGGGACGGCTGCAGAGGCAGCGTGTGTCCCCAAGACACAGTTCTGTGGGGATCTGTCACTTTGCCTTGCTGAGCATGGTGAGCGTGGCCACACCGGCTTGTCTGGGGTGGGCACATGGGCACTGAGCTGCTTCTGGCTGCAGGTCTGCTCCTTCAGGCACTTCTTGTCCCCAGGACAGAACCAGCGTGCTGGTGGATGAGAAAACCTCCACCAAGCCTGGCTTTAAAGTGGAAATGGGGAGAGCAATCAGGTGGGGAGCAGGAGCTGGAGGGGATGTGGTCATTCAGAAGGGACCATGGTTTGCAATATGCCTTCTGTCTCTGCCATAACTGATGTGATTTAAAATGCATAGGCCCTTCGTAAATTATTGCAGCTCTACTGCAACTAGTGAAACCGTGCCAATTTCTCTCCAGGGAAGATCTAAGCCTAAATGTTTTACAGAGAAAGAAAGAAGATGAGGAGAGAAGTGTGCATTTATCTTTCCAGTACATTCTCTGGGCTTCATCCAAGGGGAAAACTTCTACATCTTGTCTCAGGACCTTTAAATCCCAGCTGTGGGACTCTGGTGAGAGACCCCCACGGAAAAGTCTTAATGAATTTACCATGGATTTTTTCGAATTCATTAAAAATATGTCAAATCCAGTAAAACAAGCTAGCCTGCCTGAGTATTTTCACTTGTCCCATAGATGTCTATAGCAGAGATATCATCGCCTGCCCAGCCCTCTAGATTTACCCAGTGATGGCACAACCCCAATGGCCCTGCCAGATATGATGTATGTATGCCCAGCAGACTGACCTCCCAGCCATTACACCATACGAGTGATTTCAGCTGGAAAAATCATTTGGTTGTTCTGAGTGTCTGGTGTGATCCGGTGGCCATACAGGACTTTGCTGCACTCAGACAGGAGTTATATTGATTATTGGTGGTACTACATCAGGTGTGGAGCCACTCTGGCTAAGAAAGATTTGACCATTTTCCTGTGTAATAGCTTGTGCCTGTGATGACAGATGTCAGCAAAGAAGGGGGACGGTTCCCTAACTTATGTTATATACAAGGAAACACAGGCAGGAATCGCTTTTCCAGTTTACATGCGAGCGGTGAAAACGACAGCATTTTGTCTTCCTTGTCTTGTGCTTATCGAAATGTCCTAATCAGTGACACACAGTGAGTGTGTTCATCTGATGGGCACTCTGTTAACTGAAGCAATACACCGATATGGATAAATACAGGAAAAGGTACCTACAGGGACCCTTTGCACAGTAGGGTGCTTAGTACCAGAGGTGTTTTTTTTAAGCACGGGGAAATGAATAGAATCATGGAATCATAGAATGTTTTAGGCTGGAAGGGACTTCTAGAGGTCATCT
>VZZY01018284.1:193994-235949 GCA_013400335.1 Eurystomus gularis
GAGAGATGCTCCATTCCCCTGATCATTTTGGTGGCTCTCCTCTGGACATGCTCCAATATGTCCACATCCTTCTTGTGTTGGGGGCTCCAGAACTGGACTCCAGGTATAGTGCTTAGAGCACCCACTCATTAGGCATTACACCTGATTTCTAAAGGCACTGCCCTGAGTTGGGGTTAGAAACTTGAAAGTTTACATATTAGCTGTAAATGCATTACTAAAAATCCTACAAGTTGTCAGGATCTTGAAGTATCTTTAAAAATGTGGCTCTCAAAACTTCACCAGTGAAGCCTGAACCAAATCTCCAAAGGTAAAAGCTCCCTGTTTTTCTTGCACTACTCTGTCTTGAGAAGAAAATGCGTTAAATGTTTGGAAAGCAGCATGGCATTTAGCTTTACAGATTATGTTCCCCTGAAATTGCCTGAATGAAGGCAGGGCAGTGAGGAAGCCACAGCCACAGCGAGGAGGCTGAGGTTTCTCTTCCGAGAAATAAGACAACTTGAATTTTAAGGGCACTTTAAATAAAACAACCAATAAACTTAAATAATGATTCCAAGCTGTTCTGAAACCTTGTCACTTACTTGGCTGATTAGTGGGCAGGGATGGCAAGGAGGGCAGTCCCTATGTGGCACTTAGTCCAGAAGGTCTGGAGGAAGGAGGCACTGTGACATCTATGAGGGCTTTCTGTGTGCTACAAACAAGTTGATGAACATTTTATACCGGAATAACAAATTCAGACTTGTGGATATATTAAAATGAAAAGCATCTTGTGGAATAGTGAAATAGCCTCTCCCCAAGTCAAACAAGTCAGAAGAGCATTGCCTGTCCATTTGCTGATGGGAACAAGTTCTGGGGGAGAGGAAAGAGCAGTTGGTCTGGGGGCAGCAGGCTTCTCTTTGTATCACTTCTTTTGCACCTCATGGAAGGAGTCTTTGTTCTTCTCAGGGAAGTTTCTGGCTTTCGTGGTGTTCAGAGAGAACTCTTAACCCATAACCGCTGGCAGCAGCTGAGCACAAAGAGGCCATGTTAAAGAGGAACCACTGAGATCTCTCTAAATTGCATTTCCTCAAAATGAAACAGGATGGGATTACAACGTCTCCTTGGCATGGGCCTAAAACCAAAATGATTCCTCACTGGCTAAATAATTTCATGTGCTGGTTAGACTATAGCCTGCAGCCTCAGATGGAAAGAAAGCTGTCTTTCCTTAAATTCTGTTGCTTGATCTCACGAGAGCTTGAAACACAACTAACACAAAGTAATTTCTTCCATTGCCAACCTTGGACTCCAGTGTGATTACTCGCTGCATTAATTTAGTGATTCCGTGATTTAAAACCATTGGTTTATTGATTTAGTCTTATTAGGAACCCTGATGCAATCACAGGAGTGTTTCATTTTTAATTAACTTAGCAAAATTGTAGCAGATTAACCCTTGCTTCCTTAAGAGTAGACTCCTCTGCTTGTTCTTTTTAATAAAACCCATTTCAGTAAAATTCACCACATCAGTTTTTTTTGCAGACTGCTCCATGGGTTAGAAGCCCAAGTGCACATGCAATTTAGAATAAGGTATTTCCAGGCCACTTAATTCTTCCTCCAGATTAGTATGAATCCCTCATATAATACATGGAGAGTGAGAGTGGCACAGAAGGGAGGAGCATGGAAAACAAAGCTGAACAGGGGGAAAAGACATATTTTCCACACTATTTATTTTTCCAGAAAGGTGTTATTGAATCATGTAATTATTTCTAACTTAACTACTGACAGGTAGAAAAGGTTCAGATGTATGATTTAGGCATGGACAAAATAACGGTTCTTACTGGTAGATGGATTTCCAGGTGTCAGACCATTCAGTAGGATGGTTTTAAATAATGGTCATAGTTCATATTTGTATGGTGCCTTACAATCCACTCTGCATTCTGTCACATTTGATAAGGAAATAGTCCACTTACTCTATTGAAATTTCAACTGCAAGCCTGTGCAGAGAGTAATCATACATTTTCAGGGCATATTCCATTCTGGCTATCTGGTGCTACTATTGAACTTTTCAAGTAGTTGCCCACGCTTTTTGCAGCTTTATCATAACTTTTATTTCTTTCTCTGTTACTCACAGAAATCTCCAATACTGGATGCCCAGGTACAAAGTAAGGCTGCACAGTCCAGACCTGTGAACCTCTTATTGTCTCCACATCTTAAACAGGGAGCTTCTACACCTTCTGTATGCATCCTTTTGGCACTGTCAGAAAGATGCTGGTTTTTTCTTTCCATTTCCATGGCCCTACAAATATCAGATTTACATCTGGTACTCTTCTTTGTATGAAACAGAGCCAAAACAACTCACCGTAGGCTGAATGCATGTGTTTGTAGATGAAAAGCTCAATGAGTTGGTTCTCATATTTGATTTTCTGAATCAAACAATGCATAGAGAGAAGGGGGATAATGGGTTTGCTGTTCACCTAGAAAAAGTAGGATGTCTATAAATGAAAATATGGGTAAGAAACAACCAGAAATTACCAGAATGTTGATGCAGCTCAATTTCAATCTCCAAAACTACAAGGAAGAAAATGAACTGCATCTCAATGACTTGTAAAAGAAACGGGGGCATTGTCTACAATGAGCTTGAAGCTGTTCTAATGAAATCATTCCATCAGATGTGTGCAAACAGCTGGAGAACAGCTAAACAGCTGGTGTAAAGACCCTGGGATAAATTGCTCACCAAAGTAACAGAAACTGCAGAAATATGTCAAATTCATTCAAGTTTCAAGGAGAAAAGACAGCTGCTGACCACACTGGTGCAAAGGAAAAGGTGGCTGCCAAAAAAATCAAAGGTTATGAGCCATGAAATCTCCACAGCATCAACAAAACGGATCCTCTCTTCTCAGCAGCTCTTGCCAGGACTTTTGCCACTTCTGGGAGCTCACAGAATGGAGGAAAACCAGTGGCTGGAGGTTTCACCAAGCTGGTCCTGCAAGTTGACACAGAAGGGAGCTTCCATTGATGACAAGGCTGATCGAAGTAAGACCCTGCTGTTCCTGTTATTGTGTCTGGAACACACTGGGGACTCCTGGGACCTGCCCTGGGACTCTGCTGGGACAGTGGATGATGGAGAGGGAAGGTGGCTTTGATTAGCCCATAGCACGGTTTCCCTGAAGGCAGCACAGCAGACCCAAGGCTTTTGTTTTCCTATATTGGGTGTGTTATTGTAATGCTGTCCATATTTAAGCTATTTTTTGATGCAGAACAAGTCCATCTGCTCTCTGCTAATGGAAATATTTCATTTATCGTCATGCTTTTTCCAGTTTTCAAACTCAGGCTGCTGAGAGAGCTCATGGTAATCCCATGCATCTTGTGAGTGGGATAGAGCAAATGGAAAGGCCACAGCACTGCTGGCTCACCCACTCATCCCTTCACAAATCCATGCTTTCCTGATAAAGTACTTTACAACCTAGTATTATACACCAAAAAGACCAAGCTTTTGAAACGAAGAAAGCAGCTGGGTCACAGCTTGGTGTACAGTGGGTGAACAGTAACTGGGAAAAAGCATGGTTAATATCACGTACAATGGGAACTTTGCAGCATATTGTAGGAGACATTTGGTTATTTTAAATCTTGTACAATGGACCACCCTCACTCTAGTCACACACACACAGACAAGTAAATTGGATGATACTTTATTTGCTGTATCTCCCATGGTAGAGCAAGAGGCTGGGTCAACACAG
This sequence comes from Eurystomus gularis, assembly GCA_013400335.1. Lineage (NCBI taxonomy): Eukaryota > Metazoa > Chordata > Aves > Coraciiformes > Coraciidae > Eurystomus > Eurystomus gularis. Next base: position 197,705 of record VZZY01018284.1, read on the forward strand.
CCATAAGAAATGTGATTGCAGAGAGTCCCACAGTTTCAGTTCAGAGCTCAAATCAATAAGGTATTCTTGTGCCTTAGAATAAAGACTTGTAAATATGTACTTGCCACCTGATTCTCTTTGTAATATAACCAGAGGGTATGTCTCAACAAGTGATAATTGGAAAACAACCACATGTGAGAAATCACTTTCCTTCAAAAGGAGACAGCCAAAAATAGAACTGAGCAGATCACAGCCCAGGGCACTCCGGGATCTTTCCACGTGAATAGAGAGAGTGGAAATGAAATGGCAAAATCAGAGCTAATGATAGCCTGCCTGCCTGCTAGATGTGACCTGCAAATGGATTTTAAAACATTTCCAACTACTATCACAATTCAGGCTGCATATCCATGTTACCTGCACACAGAGGGACATTTTAGAGGGAAATGGGTGACTTTTTTTCTGGCTATACCACTTACTAGATATGAGGTATCTGCAAGCTCCTTGGCTTGGTCTGTGATATCTGCTATGCATCTTTCTGTGCCAAGCACTCCTGTTTCAAGCTCAGTAAATCATTTTTGGAGTAATGAAATGGCCATTTCCATCAGATGTGAATGCTGTGCCAACTCTGGCTTGGTGTGAGGAATCCATTATGCAGGTTGGAGCTTGGCAGGAGGAGGTCGGCAGGATGGGTTTCAAGAAAGTAGTGGGATTCAAGGGCAGGAGACCAAGTACAGGGTCTATTCAGTCTCATACCCTGCTTTCAACAACAGCCAGGGCTGAGTACCTGCAGGTTTGGGTAGGACAAGATAGCCCAGATATCTGGTAATCTTCTTCCATGAATGTGTCTAGTTACCAGACTGACCACTACATAGGTCAGGTGTCTGTACATCAGGGTAGCTTATTTCAGCATTAAGAGCATTTTCATTTTACTTCTAAGTGAGGGGAGAATGACATGATACTGTCAGAAGGCATCAGAAAGCCCCACCATACCTTGGTTGCCTGCATATCTGGATGGAAGCATTGTCCGAGGAAGACGCAGTTTTGTCTAAGGTTATTTTAAGGAAGGCTCAAACATCCTTTCAAAATTCCCGCTCTTTGACAGTAGCCAGATCCATTTCCCACAGGAGTTTTTAATTTGTTGAGCAGGGCAACCTGACTAGAAGAAAACTGAACTGCAGGATTCAAGAACAGGCTTCTCTTTGCGACATATGTCCTCTTCGCTTGCCTTCACCATACTAAAAACCTTGAAAGGAGAGTGACCATGGAGATTTTAGCTGGGCCTGGAAACAACTAGCAGACAGCAGCTACAATAGGACGACAAAACAGGAAAAGAAAATAAAAGACAAGTATTGAATCATGATATTCACCTGGCAGCTGATCCTCTGCCTAAAACCCTTCAGCCAGCAAGTGGCTTGTGCCTAAGACAGGCAATCTGCCCATGTCTCTTTTAAACCCTGAAAGATACCATCTGTCTTGTTCAACCAGCTACATGGTCCCAAACTCCAGGACCGAAACTCCAACTTCACTGAAATCCATGCGGAAATTTCCACTGACTTCAACAGCACTGGCATTTCAGCCGATTTTTGCTTTATATGACAAAATGCCACACTTTCCCAGAGTGATTTTTTTTGTCCATGTAGGGAAGTTCCACTAGTATTGGATAGACTTTCACCTGCCTTTGGCCTAGAGCAGGTGAGTTGTCCATACCTGGCTGAAGAAAAAGAAACATTTGTCCTATAGTTTGAATTTATTGAAGGAGAAGAAAAAGAAATAGAGGAAGACAGAGCCACAGCTGAAGAGGCTATGACAACTGAAATGAGAAAGTCCTGAGGAGCTGGAGTCTTAGAAAGATTAGGTCAAATCTACAAAATTAATTTATCACCAAGCTCTGGTTTTTTTTTTACATAGTTGTGTCATCCATCACAGGGAAGTTTTCTTTAAATGAGTGAAGCATAATTCAAGCTGCCCATACAGTTACATGCATATACAGGAGTAAAATACCTTGTCATAATTTTTGCCAGACATTTACAAATATGCTAAGAACATAAGATTTTTTTTCTAATTCTATTCTCTTTCCCCTGTTTTATAATAACCCTGCTCCGAAGGTGCGACATCAGTTGGATTCATTGTACTTCATTTATCAAGTTTGCAAAGATACTCAGAAGATATCCCTCGAGGGATGGGAAGTTCTGATACATAGAGAAATAAAATTTAATATCTACTTTCCTGGCGTAATGGAAAATTTTATTACTTTCAGAAATATATTTCAAGTTGGGAGACAAAGGTTTTAGGCAGATCTTTCAGAGAAAATTGTGTTTTATTGAAAATGGATATAAAAGTAGATTAAGTCTCTTCCCTTACATTAATGCAACATACTTTAGTCTGCTTCGAGAAGTCTGGCCAGCTTGCGAAAAATGTGAGCTTGTATAACAGATAGTCAGGTTTATCAGGGAAAATCCTACAGGTAAGCCCAGTGCTTACATGAAAGTATCCTGAACACTGGGAATTGTCTGTAAGATCAGGCAAAAGAAAACAAAACTAGACAACTAGAAAATCCATAGTAACTGAAAAAATGCGTATGACAAACACCTGGGCAAAAATCTCAAAAGCTGTAAAATAATGTAGCAGCAGTTAACTTCAGCAGACAAACTGGAACTGGTGTCTTGGAGACATAAGCCCAGTTTTGTCTTCTGCTCTTCTGGCAGTGCCGAGATAATCAGCTAAGATTTGATACCATTGCCTGAAAGTTAGTTAATGTCTCAGAGTAGAATGCCATCCACTGATGTTAATGCTTTTCTTACTTGCCAGTAGACTTGCAATGCAGAGAAGGCAGGACATCAACAGTGAACTTCAGCTGTGAGAAGTCTCTTCCTTAGATGGGACTCTCATCACCAACAGGGTCTGAGATATCCATCTCAGTGCTATGAAGGATGCAAAGGTAGGTCCAGAACAACCCTGTGATGGGCTGTAATTGTCACCACTGCTAAGGAAGTTGGCTGTTCTAGATGCTGCTCTGGGAGGGTGACAAAGTGCAGCAGATGTGCCTGAGCCTCCAGTAACAAATAGGTCAAGAAACTACAGCCTCTAGAAAAAGAAAATAATCTCTTTCTGAAGGATATCAGGGAGTGACCCTGTTGTTAATTGGGTACTGTAAGAAAAAAAAAATACCCCTTCACTATAGGAAAACTGTTGTTCCTCCCCAGAGTTACTCTGAACAAATCTGTTCTGCCACATATTCCTACTGCTCACCAGTATGAACTCCTCTGCAGAATTCCCCCAGCCCCAGTGTATGTCAACATCGCTGTCCTTGTGTCCATCCTTCAGGTCAGTCAACACATTTCCACATTTCACACACAGACGGTGCATGAATGGCTCCCTGGCCAGGAAGTTTCCTGACACAGCTGTATTGGAGTGGGCTGTCTTCCTTCCTGCTGGACCAAAAATGCAAGGTTCTTCTATATGTCCCTACATTCCAGCCAATGGATATTGTTTTGTACCAGTGAATAGGCCATGCATGGACCTAGATTAGCAAACAACATTCACGTACACTTTCAATTTGATGGGCAATCTGGAAAACTGGAATGTCATTTGAATGCTGCTTCCATTGCATTTACAAGAGAAAACTAGAAACAAGGTGATTGCTGTGGGGAAAATGCAGGAGAGAACTCTTTTGTGCTACTGGTGCTGGATTTGTGATGCTTTGCTAAACTAAGTGTTGTTGTCGATAGCAGATCTGTGCCAGAAGTACCCTGAGGTGGGAATTCATGGGAGTGGACAGACAGTAATTGCTAGAAAGAGTGGGGGAAATAGTCCTCCAAGGACTTTCTTAAGAACCTTCACTGCTGGGCTGTTTCCTAGCTGAATGGCTTTAAATGAGATCTTATATCAGTGGCCTTTTACAATGGAGTTACAGTGTCAGTAGATAAGAGAGGGGCAACTGATGTTGCAAAGCATTCAACACTGTCCTGCAAGACAACCTGGTCTTGAAATTGGAAAGACATGGATTTGATGGATAGACCACTCAGTGGATAAGGAATTGGCCAGATGGTCACATTCAAAAAATTGTGGTCAACGGCTCAATGTCCAAGTGGAGACCAGTGACAAGTGTTGTTCCTCAGGGATCAATACTGGAACCAGTGCTGTTTACATCTTTGTTGGTGACATGGACAGTGGGATTGAGTGCTCCCTCAGCAAGTCTGAGGATGACATCAAGCTATGTGGTGCGGTCCACACACTGGAAGGAAGGGATGCCATCTAGAGGAACCTTAACAGGCTTGAGATGTGAACCCATGCCAACCTCATGAAGTTCAACAAGGCCAAGTGAAAGGTCCTGCACCTGGGTCAGGGCAATTCCAAGCACAAATACAGGCTGGGTAATGAGTGGATTGAGAGCAGTCCTGAGGAGAAAGATTTGGGGGTGCTGGTTGATGAAAAACTCAACATGAGCTAACAATGTGTGTGTGCACCCCGGAAAGCCAACTGTATCCTGAGCTGCATCAAAAGAAGTGTGGCCAGCAGGTCAAGGGAGGCGATTCTGGCCCTATGCTCTGCTCTGGTGAGACCCCACCTGGAGTACTGTGTCCAGCTCTGGAGCCCCCAACACAAGAAGGACATGGACCTGTTGGAGCAGGTCCAGCAGATGGCCACAAAGATGATTAGAGGGCTGGAGCACCTCTCCTTATGAGGACAGGATGAGAGAATTGGGGCTGTTCAGCCTGAAGAAGAGAAGACTCTGGGGAGACCTCATTGCAGCCTTCCAGTGTCTGAAGGGAGCCTACAAGAAAGCTGGTGAGGAACTTTTTACAAGGGCTTGTAGTAATAGGATGAGGGATAATGGCTTCAAACTGGAAGAAGGTAGATTTATAGATTAGATGGAAGAAAGAAGTTCTTCACTATAAAGGTGGTGAGACACGGACAAGCTGCCCAGGGAAGTTGTGGATGTTCCATCACTGGGTATGTTCGAGAACAGATTGAATGGGTCTTTGAGTAACCCGGTCTAGTGAAAGGTGTCCCTGCCCATGGCAGGCATGTTGGAACTAGATGATCTTTGAGCTCCCTTCCAACCCAAACCATTCTATGATTCTATATTATCTCTCTGGGATATTTAGCTCTTTGGGGTTGTTTTTATCATTTGAGTGGTTTGGGTGATTCTCTTTGCTAGCTGTGATTACCTTCAGGACAGCTGGCTTGCCTTTTCCTGAGAGGTTTGTGCTCTGGTGCTGGCCTTCTACCTCAAGCTACCTTGAGCCTCCTAAAACCTTCTTAAACCTCCCCTTGCTCAAGAGCAGTCATTCCTCATCCCACCTGGCTGTAAATGCCATACTAAGAAGCACAGCTCTTTCAATAGGAAGGCGGTGCCTCTTGTCACTTGGAGTTGCCGCTACTTTTTGACTGTGTGGATGACCTTGGACTCTGGGATTTCAAATGAAGGCTCCAAAACAGCTCGTTAACCTAAATCCAAATCAAGAAGGAACTGGACAATTACTTCCAAAGTTTTGCAACATATCTAAATTGCACAGGAGCATTGTTAAGATCTGGTCTGATTCTAAGTGGCAGGGTGAAGGGACCCAGGAAGCCTCTTCTGCCTAGAAGACCTTTCAGAATTGAGGATAGAAGATGAAGGGAGTAGAAAGAATCTAAAAATCTGTTTTCTATACAACTACTTTTCTCTATGGCAAAGAAAGCATATGGTATGAATGCAGAAACTCATTAGTGCAGACCTCTGGGAGACACCACGATTAAGCAAAACAGAGCCAGATGATCATTTGAGAGAAACAACAAATTGCCAGCACTGGAGAAAAATAACTGAAAGCCAAGTGACTACAGTTACAGACTCATAAAAATAATATTCAGGAATGTGATTTCTGAGAAAGACTTTTTCTCAGAAAGTTTCTGTGAGACCAGTCTAGGCACAGAGGGAGTAGGTTAGCCCAGTCCTCAGTACAAGTGCAAACAGATATTTAAGTTGGTAGCAGATAGCTGATGGCATTTTTCTGTGGACCATTTCCACTTCATATTACTTTGAATATTTCAAGAATTTAAGATCCTTCCCTAGACAGCTTAGATTCTTGTTCCTTCTTTTACAGTGAGGTCCTCTAAAATTAAAATATCAGCACAGAAATGCCATGAAGATAAGTTTCCTTTCCCTCCAGAAGGAAATGCGGAGTCGTGATGGAAGATGAATACATATGACCTCACACACATCCTTCAGTCAGCAGGAAATTAACTCCTTTAAATCTTCTTCTCTTGGCCTTTTGCCCACTGTTACATGGCTTTCATCAAGAACTCATACCTACCAGACTTTATTATGCTTCTAAGCCTAAGCCTGAAAAGATCTAACTTAGCTGATTGGAAGAAAACAATATGGAGAAATTACGACTTGTAAGGAATTGTTTTAAATGCTAGCTACTTCTACTACATTTAACTGGGATCTAGAAGCTTGTTATAAGAGGATAAGTTTTTAATACGTGCAGAATATGTATTGTAGTGATGATTTGTCGAATTATGAGCCAATTAGTTCTGCAATCAAACTTCATAAATGTAGCATCCTCACTTCTACCTGTACCTTTTGGTTAAACTGGATTTCTCTGGCCCATTCTCTGCAGCCGAGGTGCGTTTGAGGTGACAAGATGTAGGAATGAAATGGCAGGGCACACACCTTAGCCATCCCCATGAGGTTCTCTCACATGGGCTTCCTCTTAGACACAATCAGGCTTTCTAGTAGGACAGGCTGGGAGGTTCCTCTGCCAGAGAGGAAGGAGAGTGGTCGCTTTGTAGTTCAGGTGACTTGTCAAGTGCTGTTCACAGAAGAGTGTTTACACACATGTCCTTCCTTGCACACTGTATCCCTGAGGAAAATGTCAGGTCCTATGGAGCAGCCAAATGTTGAGTGCAAGGCTGTCAGGGAACTCTTGGCAGCTCACAGCTGAGTAACAGACTTGGGGCTGCCACATATGAGCATCCATTTCACTTCGGGCAGAAGAACACTTAAGCCAAGGCTTTTACCTCTGTACCTTAGAAATTATGTGTGAGCTCATCGCTACACTACAGGAATGTAATAACTGTGGCACCCTTCTCCTTCAGCCAGACACAAGCATTGATCCCATGTACCCCTTTGCTTCACAGACGGCAAGTGATAAATCAAACATACTGCATTGCCATATATCCAGGCACTTTGCAACCCAGCTTCTCTTACCATAAGGAAAAAAGTGTTAGGTTCCAAAAATTGCTGTTGTTTCATGGTTAACTAAAGCCACACGCGTTAGTATAAAAATAGAAGTGCCACGCTTAGGAGGTAGGAGCATGAAAGCAAAACCTAAAGAGTAATTTTGTCTTTCCTTCCAGTATGATAAGTATGTTTTAGTTGTGTTTTTCCACTGATGATGCCTTATTGTATGTGAAGTAAAGGTATGCTTTGCTTTACAATACAGAACAAGCACGCAGAGCCTTGGTTCCAGAAATCCAGATGGTCCTTTGACAGAAAGTCTTGGCCCTAAAATTAAGCAGAAAACTCTCTGTTACAGCTGAAAAACTGGGCCTTGGGGACCATGGAAATGGAGAAGGGTTTTGAAGACAGATCTCAGAAACTGCATGTTCACGTTTGTACCCGTGGATCTCTTGCGCAGGTGGGGAACTTTGTCATACACTTGTCCCAGCAGCTGAACTGCAGGCCCTGGCTCTCGTCCTGCTGAATCCACCTCCACAGCTGGCAGACCTTATGCTGCCACCACATTTGTGATGAAAACCCACAGTTCTCTCACTTTTAGCCCAGCCTCAGGGCTTCAGAATCCTATGGTTCCACTATATGTATGCCCAGCACATCTGGCTGGGGTTGGTACTTTCTGTATTTCCCTCAGGGGGTGAATGATCTGCACATCACACTGAACCAAAAGGGCCTTTTCCTAACAGAAATGGCACTTACTGAGTCATAAGAACGATGTCTGCCATAAAAGCAAACTAATTTTAGGTATGGTTATGTCTATCTAGCTAGGCCTAACACTCCTCTCTGAGGTAGGCTTAGCCTCCTTCTCCCTGGGCTCTGTATCTGCCCTCCAGGGAACAGCTCTGGGCGATCAGGACAAGGAATGCAAGCTACATTGAAAACTTCCTCCATAATTGTGTGCACCAGCGACTGAGCTGCTGGCTCAGTTGTGCCTCATCGAAAGCAGCTCGTTGGTAATAAGTAAAACCTGCCAAACATCTGCAAAGCTCCGATGGTCATGTCACCCCTGCCAAGAGAACATCACAATCGAGACAGGGGAATGACGGTGGCTGCAGCACAGAGCAGCTTTGCTGCTGACGTGAAGGATGGTTTAAGTATTCCTGGCACATTCTTCTTGCATGTGGCGGGTCTGCTCTTCTTGGACTTGGTTTTAAACCTTTTTAGTATCAGGACTACCTGCTCAGCACTGAACAGAGGCTCCCTGTTAATTCCACAGGCTCAGTGGAAAGGCGACAGAGATCCCAGCCCCAATTCACACCACAGGGAGCAGCCTGCCACAATTAACAGACTGGAACCGCTTCTGACAGATGTGAAGATGAAACTTCGCACTGGAAACACCCGGTGTCTTCCACACTTATTTTGGTCTTGAGAAATGACCAAGGAAAACCTGCAGCTTGTGTTGCTAAGTAGCAGCCACCATAACAAACCTTTTCATGCCTTTTCTGGCTCATTGCTGCCTCCCTCAGCATCATCAAGACTAGCTACAAGTTTGCATGCACATAATTACAAAATGCAAAATGGTACGTCTATTTTCAGAGTGTCTCATCGGTTATTTGACCGATACGAGAAACAGTCTTAAGTTAAGCATCAAATTTGGCTTCTGAATCCAAATGCTAAGCTGGTTCTCCTTCTATTTTTTCTCACAACATTGACTGTGGTTTCTTATTCCTTAAACATCAGCATTTCTTTTATTTTGGAGATTAGTTTGGTTGTCAAGGAATATGAGAAGCTGCTTAATTTGTACAAAGACAAATTTAGCTGAACTTTTCTGCAAAAATGCTCAGCAGTGGAACAATTTATGGTGTTCTGATCCTTTCATTTCAGAGTTAACAATCCACTGCAATGTGTGGCACACGCTGTCTATGAAGAACACATTGACTCTAATTCTGGCTTACTCTGAAGCAATGGAAGGATTGGATACGTTATCTTTCACAAAATGAACAGAAAGTCAGTGCAGACACATCCTCTGGCAAAGGCTGGACTTGATCCCTGTCATAGAAATACGCAATTTGAGGGAAAACATTGAACTTCTGCCTTGAAAAAGCAGAATATTAATACTGGTGTGCAAGTTGATGATAAACATGCCAATCCACCAGTTTTAGCCAGTACTGGGACTCCTGAATTCAAACAACATTATTTGGAATAATATTCTTAGGCTGATTTAACACATATGCAAAGCTGGCGCAGCCATCTGAAAAAGGAATCCTCACCCCTTCCCTCTTCTCCTGCCTGGTGCTTCTTGTGTTATCCTGGCACAAGTTTCTGTATGGCTGCCCAGTGCACAGGATACAGGAATCGATCCAGCTGGAGGGGAAAAAAAACATATTTCTTTTGGTGGGTTTCACCCTGAATCAGTTCCCACCATCTCTAAACCTAGATAACTAAATTGTACAGATAATTGCCAGCACTACCTGGACAATGCAAGGCAGGGAAGGGGAAAGTATTCCAAGAAAGCAGCAGAATGGTTTAATTTGGAGAGGAGTCTGCAAGGGCTGGAGAATACTGCTGGCTTTAAACCCCCATCTGCTCTAGAAAGATGCCAAGTGCCATGAACAAATCTGTGTTTCCAATCACATGTATTCTTGATCAATGTTAAACAACATCTATAAGCATCCATGATTAAAGGTCAACCACCCAGTCCTCAACTATTTAGTGTGTTTTAGACTGTATTATAATGTTTAATGTTTTTATTGAAAACAGAAGTTGGGCAAACAAGAGAAGCAGAGGGGCTGGGGAAGGGAGGACATGTAGAGACCGAGCTCATGACAGCCAAACTACTTCTTGCATCCTTCCTGGCTGCTGGGGAATAGCTAGGGCCAAACAAAATTGGAGGGTGTGTTCTCTCAGAAAGTTTCTGGCACTTTATTCTACTTATAACACAACATTAACATCAGCATTTGGCTACTAGGACTATTTTCTCCTAGCTGAGCTTTTGGAATTTTTTGGACTTTGCATGAAAATGTTTTGAAAACAGCTCCTGTAAGAACAAGGGAAAAGCTTCCCTTTTTCTTGTCTCTCCAGGGGCTTTATCAGATGTTCAGAGGTTAGCAAGAAATACAGAAAATTATCCTTTCTTCTTTGTGTGTTGACAATTTATTTCCTGGTCCTTTAGCTTTTCTATATATTCATCTTGCAGTTCACAGTACATAGCCTAGCCAATTCCTGTAGGTATAACAACAGAAAATGCTTTGGAAAAGCACAAGCAGGATCATGATAAATACTTGAGGAAGTATGTTCCACAAGTAGCGGGCACATGAGAGCTTTGGAAAAAGAAAAACTTAGCAGAATTCCACTCCCCTCCAAAAAAGTACCACTACACAGATGCACGTGGCAGTGGGATGACAACAGGGAGTGGAGAATAACCCTTTGAACTTTGACTTCCTTTATTTGCAGGTATAGAAGCACAGTAGCAGGAAAGTCCAAAGCAGAACAGGCAATCGTGTCTACAAAAAATGGGCACAACTCTGCATCCTTAACAACATGTATCTGACCCTCCAACAAAGTCCCTGAAGCAACTCTGCACACAACAGCTGCCAGTTAGGTTGCTATCCAAGTTGGTTAAAAATCCTGAAGTGCAAGTTCCAGCAATATCTTCAGCCAATCCTTTTAGCTAAGTTAGAACCTGCCTTACAAAGTGTCTTGTGAAGTACCAAGAGTCCTCTACTCATACCCATCCCAGAAGCAGAGCTATTTAACCTACAGATGCAGATAACATTACCTGCCTGACTTCCTCCCTTCTGCCCCAGTTGGAATGAGAACAGAGCTCTACTGCAGGAGAACTAAAACAGTGTGTCCTCAGGGTGGTCAGGCATGCAGGGCAGAAATTCATTTAACAACTGAATCTCCTTGCAGGAATATTTCCTTAGATTCATGAACTGTTTTCACCCATCAAAAAAGGAGTAATTTGGAAAGCAGGGCATGCAGAGGAGTCCCTGATGTAAACACTTCACATTTGCAGACAGAACAAACCTGGTGCCAGTGGGGAAGACAGAGCACCGTGAGATATCCACAGCAGTTCATTCCCCTTACTGGCAGTGTAACGCTATAGCCAAACATGCTACACACATTCCAGCCTGAATGGTAAAAGCAGCAAGGAATACATTTTATAGTGACGCTATCAATCAAATCTAAACCCCTCACAAGAAGACAGGTTTCTGAAAAGTAGATGGTGTTACTTCCTGAACTGCTAGGAAAATGGCTTCTTATCATCTACTGAAAACTGAGTGCTTATGGTTAAGTTCCTTAAACCCTTTCAGACATTTATTTGAAGAGGAACTATAATAAAATGCAGATGCTGTATTATAAGTACTCCAGTATCTTCGTGATGTACAGCAGTCATAGGGAAAACAGATGAAGTGCTGTGCACTAGATAGCCTCTCTGCACCTCATCATCTGCCCACGCAGTAACGGAGCAGGGAAACGTACTTCTTGTAGATAAAGGATAAATAGAGAGCAAATGCTTTGTCCATCACCATTCCTTAGACCCTATTCAACAGCCGATCAGTACATTACTGCAAAACCTGCTCTTCCAAGAAATGTAAGCCTGTCAGTATTGCTTGCAGGCCACGTTCAAAACTAGTAAATCCTGTCCATGATAAAGCAGAGCTTACATTCATTGCCTCAGATTATAGTGTTGTTGAGTCCACAAGTGCAAAATCAACTTGTCATGAGTGCTGATCACGGTGGTGTAACAAAGAGCAAAACTGACGATAAAAACATCCTGGATTACTGATACAAGGCGGCAGCAGACAAGCTACCTTTCATTCTGCTCCAAGTACCCGAGTTCCCGTACTTCTCTCCCTTACAGAGCTTTCACCAAAGGAATGAAAAATCAAGTCCTTATTCCCCGGTGCAAGCGAGCTGTACACCTCTGCACACACTCAGCCAGCTGAGCGCAGGCCAGCCTGCGCCCCGCAAGCCTTGCCGCACAAGCAAGATGGGCCCAACTGCAACCACAGATAGCTCAAAAACAGTATTGCCATTTTTGTGTGGAGCCCAGACTAAATAATCTGATTGGATCCAGGCTGGTTCTTCAGATTCCAGCGACCATGTCAAACAATTCACCACCCTGGGCTCTACATAAGCTCTGCAGGTAACCCCAGTGACTCCATGGGAGGTGCGCTGCTTCTGCAGGCGTGGATCCAGGTGTCTGGATCTACAAGGAACACCTACTTCATAAGCACTGGCATACCCACACACAGAGGCAACTCTAGAAGCGAGGGAACAGCAGAGCTAGAAGAATCCAAGCTGGGTATGTTCTGGCATTCAGAAGGGCCTGGCATGGAGATGAATCACACTTTATAGACAGTTTCCCCTAATTTTCCACACAGACATTCCTAGCATGGAATGCTTGAACAAAGCCACAGTGCGGCCAGTGAAAGAACTTTCCCTTCCTAAGGGCAAGAAATAAATTTACATATTCAAGCTTTAAATCTCTCAGAGCTAAACTGTTACACTTGCGCTCCTGATACCAAAACAAGCAACCTGTAAATGCCAGGTCCCTCCTATGCAAATGAAAGGTGGTCAAACAAGATATAGAGCTAATACATAACAGCTTATAACACAACTTTTATTAGAAAAGTTATACATAACAGCATCAACTATTTTCAAGAATATTAACCTTGAAAAGCAACAAAAACAGACTAGAAATGTGTAACAAGAAACTAATGACCCTTTCTATAATTAAACATTCAAGTTATCTACAATGTCTCTTTTTACAAGGGAAAAAAATCATGGTTTTACAGGCACGTCATGTTGAAAATAAAGCTGCAGTAACTTTATACAATTAACTTTTTCAAGGATTATTAAAACATGGTCATCTTGTAGTCTGATCTTTTTTTAACATTCACATAATTTTACAGTTGATGATACACTGAAATTTCAGAGTCCCAAGATTATTTCACAAAGTGCCAACATTAAAACCAGAACCTTCAGTGTGAATAATTTTGCCCTAAAAAAAGTTAAGACAGGTTTCCATAATCAACATATTCACATAATTTCTGGTGCTACCTGGTCTACGAGTAAAGCTCCATTCTTTGCAAGTAAAATCAAATGGGACTTCTTTTGCAAAACCGATAAAAATGTTTTGAACACAGGCGTGTGCATTATTGGAAAAACTGATACTAAAACCATAAATATATCCAAAGAGTCATTAATACACTACATGATTAAGTAGAACTGTGCCTGTTTGTACCATATAGTCAAGTTCGTTGCCCTTTTGGTACAGGTGGTATCTGAATTCAGCATCTTTACAAAGGCAGTCTGTTCACTCTATCTTCATATGCCTGCTTAATAAAAATCAGATAATTTACAATCTAGAAGTCTGTTTTAAAAAGTCTTGAGTTTATATACAGCTCTAACAAACCTAAAGCATTTTTGATATCTTAAAGGTTTAAATGAAATTACTAGAGTTTTTGTTTGACGCTTATTAACAGTAATTAGCCATTATCAGTAGTGGACCATGATGAGGTGGTAAGTGAAAAGGAATGTTTTGTCTAAAATGCTTAACACATGTTCCGTCCTTTCATGTATGCAATAGTATCACGTAGAGGAAGTGCTTTCCACAGACACCCGTTTCCCCTTAGCATCAAGGGCTACAAAAATCTGACTGCAAAAACGCAGTGACAAAGCAAGCTGACGTATCGGGCACCACCTTTCATACTGGCAGCTTTGAAGACCCACGGTATGCACAGAGATCTACAGAAAGGGAAAAAACCCACTACTATGAGAAGCAGACCGGACATTTTAGACGAGTTTGGCAAAGTTTTTAATCAGACGAAAGGTTGGCCATTCAGGTTTACTTGTATAGGTTAAAAATATCACTATTGAATCAACTAGTCAAATTATCATAAGACATGTCATTGATACTCAACATTACATGCACCAATATTGCACACATCTGCTCCGAGCTGTTAAAACAATCTTCATCTGGGTCCTTGAGCTTGTCTGGTTTCTGCAGCTGGAACTCAAGCCACCCACCCCAGCAGTTTCACTAAAAATTTAAGTGGTAAATTTAAAATACAAAAAACCCAAAATAACCCAAAAAGAAAACCAAGGACTTTATACAGACAATAAAATCTAAACTTTCTGCAACGGTCTTGTGGGCCCTACAGATGGGGCAATACGTGTATGCACTAGTGAAACAAACACTAGCTCTGCTGTATCTAACCATTCAAATAATGTGAAATCTGGGACCAGGTGTTGCAATGATGTCACTGTAAGGCTCCTCCTGTGTCAGCTCTATAGCTTGCTGTTTTTTCAGTACCAGGAAACTGTAGAATTTTGCAGCTGCTTGTTTTCTATTTGTATTTCTGCACAGCTCGAGCAAACTGATAGATTCTGCTCCAGTCTTAGCGAGAGCTCTCTGAAAAACACAAACAGTAATACCACAAATTAAGTAGAGAACTACACACAAATACGAACATCCCTTGGCAAGATTCTCTTTGTTGTCACCCTCAGGACACTGTGAGGGATTGGGAAGAACTCAACACTGGATGGGGACGTTACAGCATGTACATTAAAACTTCGATATGGATCTCATGTAAATGAAACCAAGTAGGCTTCCCAGAGATCTGTGAAAAACCAGTCTTGGATCTGTTGAACTTCTTCCAGAAACACTGTCACATAGCACAAGATTCTTTCTGCACCAATAGCTAGCCACTCTTTTTTCATTATGGGACAAATGTTTAAGTAGGAATTTCAAAATCCTGTTTCATTTCTCAAAATAAAAGTAACTTAAAAAATCTTCATGACCTATTGCTTAAAACAAAATTTCAAGAGCCAAGGTTCTTTAAAAGATGCATAATTTTCACAAGGTGAAAGCTTGGTTATTTCTAAAACTCCTCTGAAAAAAAATGTGTGACTCTGGGTAGTTAGATTCAGACAAAGTCTTGGCCAGAATATAAAAAAAATTCAGGAATATACATCTGTTTGCTGGCTAGAACAACAACTGACGTCTTCAATTTAAAACAGAACCATCTGCTCTGGAATATCTACTAGATGAAAATACACTAGGCTGGCCAAATCAAATTACTGTATATTAAACAGATCTGAACTTCAAATCTCATTATAGACTTAATGTTTCAGTGATCCAGTGTGATGCTCTTTTAGGCACATGGAAGAAAGAATTGAAAAAAAAGCTAGACATGGTCCAAAGAATTCTGAAGCTCTTTTCAGAAATTGTGATGAAACATTCAGAGAGGAGAACATTACACAACGCTACCAACTAAACATCTGTATACTCTACAAATTACTTTTAAGCAACAGTTGTACTGGTTTGGGCTGGGACAGAGCTAATCTTCTTCACAGCAGCTCATATGGTGCCATGTGTTTTGGATGGGAGCAAATGTTTTTTGTTTGGAGCAAGTAGGCTGCGGGTGCACAAGAAGCTGGGGGGGACACAGCTGGGACAGCAGACCCCAACTGACCAAAAGGATACTCCACATGATGTCATGCTCAGCAATAACAGCTGGAGGAAGAGAGAGGGGTATGTGCACACATTTGGGGCTACGGCATTTGTCTTCCCTAGTAACCATCACATGTAATGAAGCCCTGCTTTCCTGCAAATAGTTAGAAGTCTGCGTGCTCTTGGGAAGTACTGAGTGAATTCCTTGGTTTGCTTTGTGTGCGCAGCTTTTGCTTTACCTATTAAACTGTCTTTATCTCTCAACCCATGAGTTTTCTTGCTTTTACCTTTCTGATTCTCTCCCTCATACCATGGGTTAGTGAGCGAGCAGCTCTGTGTGGCTAAGTTGATTAACAGTGTTAAACCACAACAACAGTTTAAAACAATTGTATTTCAACTAGGGGAATTCTTTTTCATAGAATGCCAGATTGGAAGGGACCTCAAGGATCATCTAGTCCAACCTGGAATCAGGAATTTAAAATTAAGGTTTCATTGTTCAGAGATGTAAGCAAGGAATTCTTATGATAACTCTAGTAACAACTTCCACAAGTGTACAGCTTTTCCTTGATTAGATCATAGTTTTGAGAAACTGAATAGAATACATAACAGTGCTAATTCAGCAACACTTCCCTGCCCCACCTCCCCCTCAATCCACTATACTGGAAGTTCAGAGATACAATAATGACAATGAGCTTTCAGAAGGAGAGATGGAACCTATCAATGTCAAAAAAGTGAGAATGACTTTGGAAAACAAAAATAGCTTAGAACGATAGAACTGAAACACCTCAGTGACTGCAGAATCTCAGGAGCTGCCAAAATGTTTGAAGGGAACAAATGGGTAGGAACCACAGACTAGACTGAAAGGTTAAGATAGGCCAGGAATATATGAAGTACACCTACAGAGACCTATGTACAAAAGGACAGCAGCTTGTGCTGAAGTTCAAGTGTATACATAGTAGGGGTGTTCAATTACTTCATCAGAAAAAAAGCTCTTTAGTTCCAGCAAGCAGGAATCCATCCTACAGAGATTATCTGTTTGTGTAGACTGAAGCCACACACTGAAGAACACTGCACCTCAGGTCAGACTCCCACACTTGTCATAGATTCACTTTATCATAGTATGGAAGTCTTCAAACTAGCCCAGCCAGGAGTAAACATCCCATAACATGGTTTTATCCCTAGGCCTTGACGGGGTTTGCCCAGGGTCACACAGTACAAAGTCAGAGGTGCTAACGGTTCATTAAAAACACAATCTCTATTTTATAACTTGAATTTCTGGGAGTCTTACTTCCACACCAAGTGCAGACATAAAGGTTAAAAAACACATGAGAAGTTTTACTTCAAATGCTCTTTGGAAAAAAGTGACAATTACGATTTAATATCAGTTACAAGAAATTTATTTCCTCATAAGACAATTGGTATTTTCAGCCTGTATCATCTACCGCAAAGAAAGCTTTCTTAACCTTTTAACTCAGGTCAAAAGTGTTAGTGGGTGTACTCAAAAGCTACTTTAAGAGAAAGCAAATTACTGTGTATACCTGAAGTCCATGAAGCATTTGTTGAGTCCTCTTGTTCCATCTCCTTTCTTCTTGATCTTGATCACCCCCTGTACCATCTTCTTCCTGCAAGCAGCCAAAATTCATGTATTTACAGAACAATAATCTTTTCATCCACAGAGTTATGAAATGAAAGATTTATTTTTAGATATTACTGCAGCTTTTTCTTTTCATCAAGCCAGAAGGTTTAGACAACTTGAGTCACAGGATACATGTAGGAGAAGCAGGAAGTGGGATGGAGGAAGAAACACATGTAAGCTTATGTACTGTAGTAAGGTTGCCTGCCACTGTGATTGTACCTCAAAATGTTATGCTGACAATCAGTAAAACAAAGAAATTTTATCATGACAGCTGAATGAGAAGAGACACTTCAGTCTAATCGACGACTTCCAGTACTGAATATGGCATCAGCAATGATTTTATTCTGCAAACATTAATAAACGCACACGTTCTCACTTCACTGGGGGAACACGAGCATTGGAAAGAAAAATAGGTTGCTGGTAAAAGCTGCCAAGGTCAGCTGTAACAACGCAGGTCCGTGTCCTGTGGAGCCTTTTATAGGCAAAATATACAGAATACACCTATACAGAACAATACTCATTTACAAAAGATGTGTTGTATATGGCTCTTAAAATAAGACATTTATATTTCAAATCAGTCAAAAACAGCCAAAAAACTGATTGGCCAATTTTTTTATTTCTCAAGATTAAGTCAGCATGTATTTCTTCCTCTTCATTGTACTACTTTTAAATTGACATTTCTCCGCATCCAGCAACATCCTGAAGTGACCAGGCAGCTGGACTAGATGATCATTGTGGGACCCTTCCAACTGAAAATATTATCATAGAATCATTCAGGTTGGAAAAGACCCTTGGGATCATCAAGTCCAACCATCAACCCTACTCTACAAAGTCCTCCCCTAAACCATATCCCCCAACACCACATCTAAGCGACTCTTAAACACATCCAGGGATGGTGACTCAACCACCTCCCTGGGCAGCCCACTCCAGTATCTGACTACTTTCTGTGAAAAATTTTTTTCGTATCATTTTTCTATTCTAACAGCTTTTTACATTTCTGGGAAAATCATCTTGACTGAAGTAATTCACATTTCTTTGTACATGTGACTTGTTAGAGAAGGAAACATCTTTCCAACAATAAAACAGGTATTATATGTTTTAAGTGTTGGGTATAAAAAAAAATAAAAATCAATGAAGTTTGTTTGATAGCCACAGAATATTAAATATTGTAGCTAAGAAACAACTTCAGTTACCACATTTGAGGACATGGATGGTTTTCTTACAAAAATCTACTTTTATTAAGTGGCATGGACTATTTAAAATGGAACCACAGAAATAAATCCTAAACTTCTTGTATAAGGCATCATAAAAACAGAGTGCTTTAACCCAGCCACATGTCAGAATAGGAGAATCCTCCAATTCAAAGCAGAATGTATATGCAACTCATAATACTGAATAAATAAACAGTCGTGAAATAATTTTATAATCTACATTTCCAAAGGTAACAGTTTCCCAAGTAAGGACTGAAGGTTTACTTCTTATGCCATTTAATGAATCTGAAGGCAAGCAGTGCTGGGGAACAGAAAAACCCCCTCTACATACAGTTCTTACCTCCTCTTCTTCCTCCTCCTCTTTCTCCTTTTCCTTCTCCTTCTCTTTTTCTGGCAGAAGTTCTAGCTCTGGTATTAGCTGGCAGATGTTTTGGGGCTCCTCTGGAGGCATTTCTACAGGTGGTATTTCCAGCTGTTGTGCTGGTGGATGCTTTAAGAGTACACAATACAGTTAAACCAACAGCATAACTTTATCAGTACTTTTACAATAGAATGCTGATGCTAAAAACCAGTTTCACAAAATCCGAAGTCTCTAGATCTTAGCCATGTCAGAATTTTCCATCTTTGAAAAATGAAAAGCAGTTTGTTTTGCTGTCCATACATGCTTTTTTAATCCTGTAGATCCTACTCAAATCAAACACTATAAAGAAAAGAGGCTTTCCAAAAACTCCACTTAGTCCACCATCCAAACCACTGATCTCATTTCCTGGATCAGCAGATGTGACTTTAAAATCCCACGTAACCAGATGCAGTGCTACATGGACACACTAACTCACTGGAATGAGACATCTTCAAAATATCAAACTGTTGCTCCTTGCAAAACAAGCACGAAGGCATTGAAACATTGATACTTTTTAGTTTCCAAAAATGTATGAGTGACTTCGGGACTCAAGTATCATCCTCAGAAGATATTTGTATCACAAGAAAAATCCAGAAAAAGCAGTTTAATAGGATTTATGTAGTCAGTTTTAATAAAATTAATATACACTATTCCCCCCCTGAATCTATACACATTTAAGCTTTGACAGTAAAGTTACTTTGACACCTGAAACTTTTTCTCCATATATCCTAAAATAGTTCAAAATAACTTTTGCTTTGGAGTCATACAGCAGGTATTGCTACAGGTATGTTGCTGGTTGGTGGGATCAAAGAATTCCCAATGCCCACCAACAGCATTGGCTTCAGCGTAAGTCAATGCTAATTTCACCTAATGGCACAGTCAAGAAGAACAGCAGCTGCCACCCTTTTTAATACAATAATGTAACATCTAACAACCTGTTAGCCAAGAAACATGTGAAAAGTGGAGTTAAAAATGCACAAATGAGAAAGACAGCATATACCAGGGCTGTTCTCACCAGGTAAGCATTCAGAACAACAAAAAAATACACCTTCCATTTTGTCTATTTCCTCTCCCTTCACAAACATGGTTTCCTTTCACACTGCATCACAGCTTTTACAGAAAAGGTAGATATGAGCTAGTTTCCAAGTCTACTCATAATTCAACCAGGAAATCTTTCCTGGAAATAAAGCTTTTTCTTTGAACCCTTAACCCTGGAACACTAGCACTATCTTAAAAAAACTGTGATAGCTGCACCAACTCCTTTCTTTGTCAGTGAAAGCTGGTCCTGTATGCCTGTCATGCAGAAGAACTTGATAGCTTTGTAAGCAATACGCGTTACTGCTTGAAGACACTTTCTGGAGAAAACAGTGGCACTTCTTTATCCTATTTCAGTAAGCTTCCCACTTAAGAACAGCACCATAAAGATTACCCAGGGACAAAGACCCTGATAGTACTCCAGCATCTCTCACACCACCACAGACACCCTGTGCCTCAAATTTGTGTCACTTCCTGCTCAAAGACACTACCCACTGCTCATTCTCAAAAAAAATAAAAGAAAAGAAAAATAATATCTTACTCACAGGTATCACTGGCTCTGGTTCTACTTGCTGCAGTTTGCGTTTAACACCTGTCTGAGGTGGTGGGGGTGGCATAACAGATTCATCCAGGTTGGTTCTGCTGCCTTCCATCATTGAGTCTTGTAAACGACTTGGTTCTTCCAGAATAGGTTCATCTATATTTCATGACAAACCCAGTTTTACATATTTTTGTACAGTTTCAAATCATATTACTAAGCCCAACCTGCTAATTGAGCACCCTTACAGCCTGCATAGCTTTCGCAGTGCCTTAAACAGAATTGGTACAGATGTACATACAACCCAATCCAATACCCATTTAATCCACTGGATCAAACTGATCTCTAAGTGTCTTCTACTTCTAGGAGAAAAGTCATAGACTGTATATCAAGCCAAACAACCATAACAAACCTCTTTGGTTCATTCATAATCTTCGGTGACTTAATATAAAGCACAAACAAAATAAAAATAAGCTCTAAGGGAAAGTAGCACATCTTTGACTAGGTACAAACCAATGACATCTCGCTGCTGCTGTTGCTGCTGTTGTTGCTCCTCTCTGGGAACCTCTGGATTTTCAAAGTCTTTAAGGAACTCATCAAGGTTGTCAGCTTCTCCACCTTTCCTCCTCTTTCTCAGGTCTTCTGGTACCAGGGGTGTAAGACAACGAGTAAAGAGCTACAGGGGAAAGGTTACATTATTCACTATCGAAGTTCTCCATGTCCTTGATTTCATTTCAGATCAAGTAATTATAGGCTACCTTCCTTTCCCATTTTTTAAGCTCCTCTCCAACAGTAGTAACATTAAAAATTATTTATATCTGTAACTAATAAATATTTGAGGTGCTATCTTAGTTGTTTTGGGTTTTTAAAATTATGAATACTGCTACATCACTATTCATACACTGACATTTACTATATAGGAGGCACAATCCTTAATACAGTCCAGTTTGAAATGAATCTGCACAGAAACATTACCTTCAGTAGCCTGTTATTCCACAAAGGCTGTGCAGGCAGAGAGAAAAGCTTTTCAACTCCACCTGTTTCTTTCCACATCATCAGTTTCTTAGTAGGAGGTGCCAAGTCCAAAGTAGTAACGATATCAGAGTAGTCACTTAATTGGGCTCGAATAGTCTTGCTGTCCAGTTCTTTCACACTGTCCACAATCAGCTTTCTCTTCCTCTTTGCTTTGGTTTCCTTGACTGTTGATATTTTTAGGAAGTAATGAACGTTAGCTCAAACAGATACCACACTGCAGAAAAATCTTACAGGTCTTATTTGCCCAGTGTAAAGCTGCCTCAAGAATCTAAGGCAATGTTAGCTTTGGGAGAAGGAATGAAAAGCTATCAGTGTTTTGAAAGAACAAACACTACGAATGCTGTTCCTTAACCTACAAATTCTTCTGTGCATACTCATAGTTCTGCTAGATCTGCCTATGCCTCAATGTCCTCAGCTGCACATGCCTCCCTCCCTCATTGCATGACCACAGAATCAAAACACAAGTTTTTCCCCTAAGCCCTCTCTGAGCTTCAGTAGTGTTAATGTGGGTGGTTATCTTACCTGTCCCTCTCATGCTGCTCTAGAATGACTTTACTGTAAATTGCTTACAGCCTGGCCCTCTGCAGCAGACCCTGAAGCTCTGGCAAACGCTGTCTTTGCTGGTCCCAGCTGGTCAGCTAGGACCTCTGTTGCTGGCTTGCCACCAGAGGGCAGCGCTAGGGCTTTTTAATTGGCCGAGCAGTTAAGTCAGGGCCTGGAGTTCGGTCTGAAAACACAGGACAAACTACATTTTTTCCAGATCTTATTTTTTTAATAAAGCAGGGATCTCTTTATCATGAGCCACATACAGTACCAGTTAAAATAAGAAAACGTCTTGCATTAGAAAAAGACAAGGAACTTCACTATTTAGTGGAAGATCAAAGGTGCATCTCCTGAATTCAGCAATTCATTAAAGCTATTAGTCAGTAGAAGAACACTCAGTGTAAACAGTCACTCCTGGCCATCAGATACAGCTTATCAAGAACTGTGCTGCGCTACAGATACTGTCTTAGAACTAAAGACATGAGTTCCATTCCAACCCACTGTATTTTAACCAGCATGTTTATCAAAATCTACAGTATCATGCTGCTATACATACATACTGACTGCAGAAACAACAAGCTAGTCTCCTCCAAGACCATCAATGTAAGCTACCTACCTGGAAAGCAGTGGAAGGCTGCTGTCGGAATAAAAGGAATTTAGCCCTTGGTCCCTGGTTTCACTTCCAACTGAGAAGTCAAGTTGGCAGCAGTGCTAGATATTAATTTCTACTCCATCAAACTAAGGTGGTCTTTGATGACCCAAGCAAAATACTCCTCAACAGCTTACTCACCAGTTATGTCAATAGGCTCCAGAGCAAAAGCTTCCTCTTCATTGGGAACAAGTGTTGTCTGATCAGTCATAGTTGGTAATGGTTCAACTGGATCTACCGAGTCCGGGCTGTCCGGTCCGCCCACTGTCAATTACAACAAGTAACTTTCACTACCTCAAAACATTAAGAAACTGTACTACCCTTCCCCATTCCCTCCTCCACACCTTCAAATAGTTTACATTTCACACTTTTGAGCTCAATGTGCTTTTAAGGCACTAGAATCCAAATTAAACTAGCTAAAACCAATTCTAGATCTAGTCACAGATCACACTCACTTGATACATTATCATCATCATCCATATCATCATGGGGAGGTTGCTCTGGCATCATTACTCCACTTTCTGAGAGAGCAGGTGGGTCATCAAAAATACCACCATCATTATTACTGAGAAGTTTGTCATCTGAAACAGCCATATGAAAGAATCAGTTTTGTATCCACAGATTCATGAAACAAGTATAGACAGATACATGAAAACACAGATAAGACAGCACAAAGGTTAGAGAAACCTCTACTTTCCATGCTGACACAAAAGCAATGAGGAGTGCTTATTCAAAATGCACTACAGCTCAAATCTTGGGCTTCAGATAGCTTATCACAATACACTTGTCACATATTTGCATCTTACTGGGTTTCTTAGTACTTCAGAGAATACTCAATACGATTCTCAACGTATTAATTAAACCCTTGGAAGGAGTCAAAGAACAAGAAGAGTTGCATATTGATTTTTCTCTAAAGAGTGTTATATATAGAATGGAAAATCTCTGGATGATTTAATTTTACTTCATTTGAACTATGCCAACACTTAACATGCTACGTATCATCTACATTGCTGTAGCACTCAAAAACCAGAATTCCACTGCTGAAGGCACAACTTAAAGAGGGACCTTGGCAACAAAGGAAACAGCCTCCCCTCTGCCTCGCCAAGAACAAAGTATTGAGGCAGAAGGTAGGACAGAAGAAAAAACAAAATTCTCAAGCTTACCCAATATTCCACCATCATTGCCTTCTCCAAAATTATCATCTTTGTATTGATCTTCATATTCCAGGTGATTAGATTTCTCATTGAGGTGACTGGTGCTCTGCTCAGGTTCCAGTAGGAGATTGGAAGCACTGGTGCTCACTAGCATGTCATCCTCAAATGCACTACCTTCTCTCATCATCTCACGATCATCCATCCCAAAGTCACCTGCAAGAATGCAATTTCACTGCAGTGAATGCTAAAGAACTAAGATGAAAAGACCTAGCTAGTCTGTCAGCAAAGGCCCAAGTGTAGGGCCAAACCTCCAAGTTATTTTAATTGCAGAGTTAATGACAAGATGTAAGAATTGTGCCCAGCCATACCACAGAGAAAACACTGTTGAAGCAATCATTAAAAAAATAACTATCTCCTCTTCAAAGCATTTTATCATACTTATTTCAATTGATTTTAGCAAGATACTACTAAATTTTAGCTGCACTGAAACCAAAGAATTCCAAGGAATTAAAAAAAAAAATGTACCTTATGCCTCAAGCTTGGGCTTCATGTACAGAGAAGAAACCAATAACAAACGAACACCACCATCAACACCTAGATTACACTTTCAAAAACATTACTAAATGGTGGATTACATAATTGTACTCTGGAAACTAGACACTCAAATATGACTGTCTTTAGGCTTCGATACAGATCTTAGAACTCTGTCCTTAAAAAGATACTGAAAGAAGTGAACTAGTCACCACTGACTGCTTAACCTTCAGGAATCTCCTAGCAGTTTGACTTAAAACATGCCATGATTAAAG
This sequence comes from Eurystomus gularis, assembly GCA_013400335.1. Taxonomy (NCBI): domain Eukaryota; kingdom Metazoa; phylum Chordata; class Aves; order Coraciiformes; family Coraciidae; genus Eurystomus; species Eurystomus gularis. The sequence continues at coordinate 222,317 of VZZY01018284.1, forward strand.
CAATGGCCGACTTCATATTCACACCATGTTTTGAAAACTGTAATAGATGCAGTACTTCACTAATTAACCTGACTGAATATTCTTCAGCTTTATATAGGCAGCTAGAAGCTCAATGAGTATCAGAGGACAGGCTTTTTGGAAAAACTGACATGCACAAACAGAAATTTCCTGTACAGAAACACAACACGTTTGATCTAACTTATTCTGTACTTAGTGGGAATTCTGTAGTAATTGCAAAACCATAACTCTGGAGTTACCAAAACTAGCTTAGTAACACATAACAATACACAAGATTTTTACCGAAGTCATTATCCTGGAGGATACTGATGTTGCCAACTTCTTCTCTCATTGTAATTTCTTCCACTCTACTCTGGTTCAAACTGAACTGCTGGGCCACATCAATATCACTTAAACAGAAGGCAGTTATTAAAAACCTCAATTTAAAACAATTGACAGATAAAGCCTGCTTAGATACACATGAAATTAGTTCCTAAAAAGTACACTATACACTTAAGTCAATTAATGAAAAGGCTGATGGTGAATACAGAATAGAAAACACTACGTAAAACAATAAGACCATTCATCATTAAAACCTATGATCCAAATTGCGTCAGCTTCTGGGAAACATATCAGTAACCTCTCTTACTCCTTGCTGGGTTGGGGTCACTAATTTTAAAGGCCAAATTAATAAACAAGAAAAGCCTTCCCCCCTTCAACTTCAAAAGCTACTAATATAATTTATCAAAAAGTTTATCTAGTAACAATACCAAGTTAACACACCTTGTGGTGGGTTAAGGTACATTTCTTAGAAGAACAGAATTTTTATGCAGTTTCAAATTAGTATATACTCTAATTTGAATATAAATCAAATAGAACATTTAGTAAAGAACTATTCAATTTGTATACTTGTTACTATGTTTACAAGTAACACATTAGTATTAAATTTTAAGAATTAAAAGTACCCCTATAGAAGGTGAATGACATTTCCATAAAACTGGTATTGTCTAACCGGAGAATGTATGAAGTAGAGTGCCTTGCACAGAAGAAAAAAGAAAATAAAATCTGACTTTTGAAAAAGTTTTTGTAAGGACAGCTTTAACTTTGGTTACAATTACACACTACTGTGAACTTATAATCAATACAAAGATGATTCCATACTTGCTTGGTATATTAGAAGACTTAAGAATACAAGTTATCTACAGACTTTTTCAAATTCAGCAATGAGCTTTCTGTTTAAAATCAGGTTCTCAACTAAAATCAAATATTTGCATAGAAATAAAACAAACCAAGCTTACTCTAGATCTGGAAGTGGTTGGTCAAAATCATGAAATTCCTCAGGTAAGGTAATAGCATTGTAAGCAGCCTCTCTGTTTTCCTCAGGCAAATCAACAACCCCTGCAGAGAAGAACACTCATACATGAGTTCCTGTTCCTTACAAGGACATCATTTTTCCCTGTGCCTTCAGCATTGTTCTCTCTGCAGAGCTTCTTGTCTTTACATTGTTGAATGAACTGATGCTAGACACCTACGAAGAAATCTTAGATAATGTTAGTGCTGAGATTCAGTCTAAACTCAAAATATACCCTCAAGCCTTTGTACTATTTTAGATAACCCTGGAAGCCTCAAATCACTCAATGTTTGTATAGCACAATGGAGAGCTGTGCAGCTGACACAGGCACCGTATGTCATCACAATGCTATCCAGGTATCTGCTACAAAATCATTTTATTACAATGCTTCAGATGAGCTCATTAGTCCTGTACTCTGGTTTGGGTAAAGCAGTGGCAACACAGCGTGACTACTTTGCTACTGGTCATTTAGTCAGTTCAATTAGCTCCGAGTCCTGGCACAGCACAGACTGTACTTGGGTCACACAAACTCTCAGGCTTCTGCATTTAGAAGAGCTGGATTACCTAAACCACATACCTACCTTTTCTTATCCTCCTGAGGTGCTCAATATGCTATTCAGTGGGCATTCTCAGAGCGTGACTATTACATTAGGCATCACACAGAAAATGGGCCAGTAGTTGGTGCCTCTTACTCTATGGCTTTGAGGTTACGACACTTGAAAGTGCACGAGAAATGCAGGTTCAGTTCCTTCTGTAACTTGCAGAAGACCTGAGCTTTATGTTTTGCCTTCTGACCCACACAACACAGGCAATTCTGAGATACAGATACTTCAGAAATACTCTGCCCACCGTGTTCCCTTCTGCAACAGATAATCAAAGAATCACTGTCCAGAGAGACCACGAACAAGCATGAGTCTGTGTTTACACTTCTTGGTACTTGGCTAAGAATGAAGAAACCTAGTCCATCCTTTCAGGGCTAGCCAATATTTTTAGCTGTTGGCTGCTTGAAGCAAAACATGTAAATTATTCTCAGAGCAGACAGGATCAAGAAAATGCCTAAGCCACAAAGCTGATAAACTTAGAACAAAGTGCCCCAGCTTGTTTCAGGTCAGCATGTTGCTTTTTGTAAGTCTTAACTTGCTTCCCCTTCTTCATGCGCTCTGTTGGGAGTGGGAAATGTGGGAAAACGGATTGCCTTGTGAAATTAGACAAATTCATGTGTTCTCATCATCCAGGGAAGTTAAATGCAAAAGTAAACAAAAAAATTGGCAACAGTCAACAAATTGCCACTGAAAGCCACGTGAAGTTCAATGCCTGAATCACTACATGAAGATCAGGAAATGAAGATAAAGGCATTATATACCTTAACTTTTCTCAAGTTTCCTGTTGCACTGGCTTCCAAGAGTTGCCTTTTAAAGAAAAATTCTTTCTTAAATAGTCTTTCAAATCTACTGCACTCAAAAACTTAAAAAGGTAGAATATGACTCAGCAGCTATGAGTATCCAGCACACCACAGCTACACTCTGGCTGAAAAAGTTTTCCAGGTCAGAATTAAAGAAAACTATCAACTATGTGTAAGCCAAGTAAATAATTGCTAGATGGAAAGTCACTTCAGGTATTAATATTGCCCCCCATCTTCACAGAAAAATCTTACAGTAAGTAACGATAGAGGGGGAAGTTGTTGCACATACAAAAGGGTAAATATCTTCACTGCACACATTACAGTTCACATTATTTCCAGTTACTAAAATATGAAAGTGGTGGAAAAAAAAACAACAAACAACAGCTTATTTCTGTTTCTTTAGAAAGTCATGCCAAGGCATTCTTTATCCCTGATGGAAACAAGCTCCTTTCTGCGCTTCTATTCAATACATAAAACTGGCCTTTTTCAGACTTGTGACAAAAGGTAAAAGCCATGCAGCCTATTTCCATTTAGCATCATACACCAACAACAGCCGAAATCATAGCTGAGAACCAGCACTAATAGAAAAAGTTTTAATTTAGGATTTGATTAAAAGATTTGCCAGCATACGACTCAGTCAGAGTCAGCCTGAAGCTGCACTGAAGAAAATAACTTCTATAATCCTACATAACTTCATGTAATTCTTCTATAGATACAGGGAGGTAGAATTGTATACCTTCTTAATAAGTATCACTATATAACAATGTAATTTCTCAGAGAGTGCTCAGATAAAGATAGATACCTGGACGAAAAGCCATCTTAATCTTAATGAAAGCCTCATTGCAGTCTGCAAGAAGATATTTTGCTTTCCTGTGGTAGATTCTAACAACACCTAGTAAGAGATGTCCTGAGGTTCGAAGCGCCATCTTCACCTAAAAACATATTGCACAATGAATTAGATGCAGCTTTACTTTTTCTTCCTTTGATGAAAATTCAGTTAGCCTTCCATGAGTTTTTCAGTAACATCAAGGATCCAAAACAAGTACAAAAGTCAGAAACCAAAGAAAGTAAGAATGCAAAGTTTACAGTTCAAGATGATACTCTACATGATATTTATGGATGACCTGGCAAACATCAGTACATTAACAGCAGCTCACTCCAGGGAATTACCAAACATTGCTGTCTAGTATAAAAAAAAAAAAACAAACCACTAAACTCATTTTACCACATCTTTTTCTGACATGTTATTTTGATTTTGAATAAAGTGGAAAATACAGAAATTTGGAGACCCAATAAATTATGATCTAGTTAAGTAAGATTTGTTTTACAACTGTTACTTGTTACATCTCCACCTTCTGTCCTGCAGTTAAGGATAAAACCAGAGAAACAGTGGAAGATGTGGGGTGTCTATGAACAAGCACTGCCACAAAACCAAGTTTAAGTTCCTTTCCTCTTTAACCCTACTGTTTTACTATCTAATCAAGTATCTGTTGCAGAAACAGAAAACTGATACAGGAAAAACCTCCAAGGATGGACTCTTCTTAAGTACTTTAGTCTGAAAGAGCATGAGACTTGTGTTGAAGAGTGCACAGCATCACGGTCTCCCACAGATTAAGCTGTATAGGGTTTAACCTCAAACTATAAGAATTAAAAATTTCTATTGCATACAATATCTTTCTAATATTCTGACTGAAAGTGTTATACAAGGTTCAATGTAAGAGTGACTATCCATTTCTCCTTTTCCTAAAAGAATGCTGCATCTCACTAACAAGTCCATGAACATTGTCATCTTCTTTCTAAATCCTTCCAGAGTTGACACTGAAGCAAATCACTCTTCTGGAGCAGTAGGTGTCTCTGGGGCTGTACTACACATTCTTTGCTTATACTTTGCAGTTCTTCCAAAATCCAGAGTAGCATTTTAGAAACATTGTTATATATGTATCAACTAAAAGAAAATATAAAAATATGCTTTCTTTTTCAAATAGTTGCTTTTCTTATAAGACATTCAGACATCTGTTAAGTGACAAATGTGAAACATATCTGTTCACTAGTTCTCAAATGAAAAAATTCATTTTTGTGAGTAGTAGATAGCAAAAAGAAAGCCTTTAAAAACTCAAGTTCCTCAAAATTTCCCATTTTCACAATAGTCATTCAGAAGTGTTGCATTCTTTCCGTTTTGTTGCTGTCTATTCACTTCTCAGACAAAAAACTTCAAAAGCAAGGTTTTTACACTACAGTATAGTATTTTTATTATATGGAAAACTCCTCATGTAACTAGTAACATTGCAAGCTACTGCAATACTTCAGATCTTTTTACTGTAGCTAAGCAGAAACATGCTTGAAATTAGGTCACAGAACAAGAATATCTTAAGTATTATTTCTACAGCTCACAGTAACAGCAGCACTGAAAGAATGTCATCATAAACCCTCTCAAAGTTACTTCTTAGAAAGTCTGAGCTTTCCTCTCTTCCAAACATTTGCTTCTAAACAATGCATTGTACATCAAGATACATGTCCTCTGTTTATACAAAGCAAACCATTTTGTAACTAAATTGCATGATACTTCAAGCATTAGAAAACTGGCAAGAAAATACTCTTCAGAAGCAAAGAGGCAATAGAGTATCGCACATCTGAACAGTCCTTTCCACTCCTTAAAACAGCAACATTAAGAATTTTGTTTCAGTGATGCGACAAGTAACTATCATCTGCACACACAATTTCTTTTCACTATAAGACAGCATTACATCAGTGTAAAATAGATACCTTTGGTGAAATAATACTCTCCACGCTGCTCTCCAGATTACATTCAAAAACATGGGCTTTGGTTAGCTTCTTATCCCAGTGGGCCGCCAGCCAGATTTTGGCCAGCGGCCCACGCTTGCTCAGGACAAAGTGGGCATAGAACATGGTCCCAGATGTTTAAAACAAAGTGCAAACCTATAAAGACAAAGGCACATTAATTTTTTTGACATTTTGTTATGAGGAACACCCTTATAAACACACCGTTTACACGCAGTAAGCAAAGCAGGTGTTTGCTTTTCAATCATTAAGGTCAGACTATTTGTATAAAATATTTAAGAAGCCAAAATTTACAAGCAGTGGCTATGTAATAGCATATCTATTTATTGCAGAGGAAATATAAAGCAGGAAGAACAGCAACCAATAACCATCTACATAATTTAAAAATGTTTACCATCCCACAAGGAAAAAATCTTGAATATATTAAACTTTACGGTAACGATGCCAAACTCATCTAATGAAAACAAACATGTCTCAGTTTTCAGCCCACAGTAGTTTTCTACCACCTCCAGTTCCTTCTACTCATAATTCAGTAGCTACTACTATACTATACCAGTATATATTCTACATTGTTTCAGTAAAACATACAGCATTATAAAGTGCACAGTCCTAAACTTTCGGGACTTCACCATACTTTCTTAAACAGAAAGCACAATTACTTCTTCATTTCTGACCAGACAGCTCTTCATTTCATAATCCTCTTAGTAATACTTCATATTTTTTACTCAAGTGTTAATAAAAATGGTAAGAAAATTGACTGCATTATTCTGAACTTCCTGAAAATTTCATTGCTGTTTTTCTCCTTCACCAGAAAAACAGCCTTCTATCTACTTTTTTATTAACTACCTTCCTACAGCTGATAAGATGCCAGCATAGAAAACCATGGGGAAGCAGAACAGCATGATGTCTTATGATCTAAACATGTCACTTTCCTGCATGAGGTAAGCATATGATTCAGTTCAACAACAGGTTCAGAAAACAAAGCTTGCTTTAAAGAGGTTGAGGATTCTCCGAATCAGCTTTTTCTCCAGAAATGTCCATAACTAGGGAAAAAGAAACAAAAGAGAACAGGAGAGATGCAACAAGTGCATTTCAGTGCTTGCCTCCTCCACGCCTGCAGAAGTGCAAGAGGAAGCAGAGCAACCTAACACTAAAAGCAGGGTAGTTTAATCTGGGCAGAGCCAGTGTGAGGAGCATCAGCTTCTAGCCATAAAAGAGACAGTGCTCATTTCCCAAGCGCATGCCAGCACGACTTACAAGCAAATAGGGAACACAAAGCATTGGTAACTGCATGACCAGCAAAGAGGTTCTCAGGAAGCCAATTTCTAAACCATACCAATTTAATTGTAGGTAAAAGAAACAAGTTTCAAAGCAGCTTGGGTAGAGCTGTTCATATTTATAGTGTATGTTTCACAAAAAAAAAAAAAGAGAGGAGCACAATTGTGACTGCGAGAAAAGTGCAGAGCAAGAGAAGCACTGGCATTACTGGTTCTGTGGAAGCAAAGACAATCGCTATATATCAAAAACAAATGAAAACTTGTAGATCTAGGGGTAGATACCTGAAAGTAAAGGCCAATAACCTTTTATTTTTGGGAGGCCCTTTTGTTTTTATAAATGGGATCTGAAGGAATATAAGAGATAATGAAAATTATCTTCGTGGTGCTACCACATCCCATACTTGTATGCACTCATATGTATCATTCAACGTGCAAGATAAGATGACAAAAGCTTAGAATTTCAGCTGCATTAAACAGAGAACAGAGTTGTTTGGACAACAGACGAGATTATCAACCTTATCTGTCTTAATGACAGATTGGCCACTGATTCTGTTCATAACCAAGAAGGGGGACAGTGTAGAGGATTTAAAAGAAACTAAAAAAGAAAGTGAAAGGCCACACCTGCAGGGAGGAGCAGCCAGGCCAGGTGGCCCAGCTGACCAACAAGGTATTCCATCCCATATATGTCATATTCAGTACTAAGCTGCGGGATCACAAGCACCTCAACCCTTCCCTTCAGCCTCCTTTCTTCTTGGCCCTTCTTGTGCCTTCTTCACCCTTCTTGTCAGGAGCTGGCAACTGAGGAGGACTCCATCACTCTGCCTTTGATCTTGATCAGTGCGTTCCTGAACCCAGCTCCTGAACCCGGTTCCGGTCTGCTGCTGAGCCCAGTCTGGGACTTCGCCAGTGCCTGCTCCACAGCCTCAGTGGTGACGGTGATGTAATTGTCATCAGGGGGAGGCTGAGTTCGATACTAGGTTCGTATATATTCCTATTTGTTATTATTATCTTCATTCATGCTGTTTTAGTTATCTAATCCAGAAGCCTCTCCCTCATTCCCTTCCTCTCCCATTTGGGAGGGGAGAGGTGCCAACAGCGATCCATAAGTCTCTCTCCCTTATCTCCTTTCTTTTCCTCTTTTTTGGGGGGAAAGAGGAGTTAACAGAGAGCATCTGTTGTAGGTTTGGCAGACTGACCCTAAACCTTGACAACACCATTATCAAAACCAGTGGTACTCCTCCACTAAAAACTTCAAAAACAGTTGCAAAAGAATGTACTTTGATTCATGGACTTTGTCACCAATTCTTCACTGATGTTTACAATCTTTAAAATATGTAGCATGGGCTTCACAAAAGTTCAAACATACAGTTAACTGTAACCCTGAAAATAAACTGAAGATTTCCTGTTAAAAGCGAAACACTTCAGGACATGGTCTAGTGGTCATGGCAGCGTTAGGCTCATGGTTGGACTTGATGATCTTAGAGGTCTTTTCCAACCTTAATGATTCTATATGATTTGAACACCTCAGACAGCAACAACTTACCAATTTGAATCCCAGACAGCAAGGGTAACGCAAGTGTAAGGCGTTATCTGAGATACCTAAGGGGAAGTAAGGTTGCCCAAAGAACCAAGGCCTAGGGATCAACTAAGGCTAATGATTTCACAACTTTTTTTACCCCCTCCCTTTTTTTTTTTTTTTTAAAACACATAGTTAACGTCTGTCTTTTAAAAAAAATTAACAATCCAAGTCAAATTACTCCCCATAAGAGAGCTTAGCATATGCTAACGGCTTTCAAAACGTATACTTCATTAGCAATTACAGAACACAGACAGAAAAGCACTGCACCAAGGGAAGGCATAGAAACCCTAAGTGGTCACCCATGTTAGTGGTGTTTCCTAAGTTTGACTACCACTCAGTACTGGAGTTATGGATCACAAAACTTGTAAGACTAATGTGAAAATTACACTCCACGCGTGAACTACTTAAACCTTTGGAGTGAATAACAACCAAAACCAACTAGCTTCCCACAGATGTCATCTGTTTCTCTTCATCCATTAATGAAGCCTTGCCACGGCAAAATGCATGAAGAGAAACGGTGACCGACTACAGATAGTTTTAAAGCATGTTTTAATCCGCACTGTTCAGAGTATCTGCCATTGCCAGACTCCAGCAGATGCTCTGCTCTATCTGGTAATACCTGGGTTAGAGCAGCTGTACAAATCCCACCTTCACAGTTCTGAGCTGCAGCAGTTCAGCTACTGTTATTTAGAGCATCAGCACAACTGCTTAAAGCAGCTTCCAGCAGTTTCTCTCACTTTCTCCAGATTTTTTTCTTTCTTTTCAAATAAGCCTTTTCCTTATTTCAGACTTTTTGTCTGATCTTTAATTCACAGGGCAGTATGCTGACGCAGTGGCAAAAAAGGAGAAGAAATAGATTTTTCTGGCATAATTCAAGACTAGGATGAATGTTAATGGAACCAAGAGTTTCTTGGAGTGGCAGAGCACTCATGTAGGCATGTAAAATAACTTGTTGGATGCAAAAGCAACTCGTAAGAATTCTCAAGAGAAAAAAAAAAGGAGTAGCTGGTTGAAGTGCTAGGGCCTGAGCAATAGGCCCTGAATTAAAGTTGACATATGGATGAATCGCACAACCGGACAGTATGACTGAAACCAGCAGAGGATTTTTCTCTGCTGGGAAATTAGCTGTGAGAACAGACACACAGCTATCCTGAGAAACAGATGATTCAGGGCCAAAGCAGATAGAGGTGCCTCCCTCTTTGAGTTTCTTCCCAGGGTTGGCCGATCTTGGATGGAACCCAATAAGAAGGAAAAATAGCAGGTGTCCTGCTTTTGAAGTTATTTTTGAGGATTGCCTGTGCAACCTGAATTGTTTATCTAACACTATAAAAGCTGGCCCCACTTGCAGTGACCTTCGGAAGCTGACCGGCGGGTGGATGCACCACACAGGGTTTTCCCTGTTACCAGAAAGGACCCCCGACTGCTCGCTGCAACTGGGACTCCCCAGCAACAGCAGGACAGGACAAGTACATCAGATGGGACGAGGGTAATGGAGTTGATAGGAACGCTGGAAAGGACATGGGTAATGGATTTAATCGTCTATCCCTTTGGTATCTGCCACAGTTTAGCCATGTACCCCTGTGGAATGTATCACGTTCTGCTGGTGCACCTCTCTGGCATTTGCCGGGGTGGTCTGTGCATGGCTCTGGTTGTATTCGGGGTATGGCTGGTTTCTCCCTTGGTTGCTGAGTTGGCTGCCTGGTTCCTTTTCCCTCCTGCTATTGAGTTTGTGGTTCAGTTTGTTTTCCCTTTTGTTATATCACTGGCGGTGAGTGGGTTTATTTCTTCTGTTGCCAGCCATGTAATACCATTCCTGTGCTCCATGGAGATATATAATAAAATCTATATCTGCTTCTGCATCTGTCTTCTGCTGATGGTCGCGTTCTTTATGCTAAGCCAGGTAATCCACAAAACACTGGTGGCTCTTAAAAAAAGCTTGTAAGGTAAAACAGAACTGTTAATTTTTGAAATTGACTGGATATGAACCACGACCTGAAAACATGTTCTAAGAACTTACTCATTTTTCTATCTTGCTTGCACTGCTCTGAGGCAAAAATTGTATGTACTCACACAAGACCAGGTGGGACCAAATGCTTGTCTAGCCAAATAGTGCTTTTAAAAAAAAACAAACCCAAAACTCTAAACTTGGTTTTCATTAACTTCATATTTGCTTCAATGTGCCATAGCTGTCCTCAGGTTCCTCTGCCTAAATTTGTCCTCAGCAATTGCATAATCTTATTTTTAATATTCTTCTTTCTATAAAGGTGTGAAAAAGGCTATAATTCTACACACAAAGCAACCAAACACATGGAGTGAAACTAATACAACACAGGTAGGACACAGGGTCAGATCCAGAAACTGTCCATTTAATTCTCTCTCATCTGAGTATCTGGTAATTGATCCTCCTGAAGAAGCAACAGGAAAATTGGGTAGATGCTACTTGTTAACTTCATCTTAACCATCAATTCACAAACATTAAGTCTTAAAATCCTTCTGTATAGTAGAATGGCTAACTACCTAAACTCTGAAAAGCATTCTCGTGTTGCTTAAGATCCATCCTCCAAAACATTCAGAAAGAAGCTTAATGAACTTAAGAGTTGACAATGATATTGCAGACAACAGATACAATGTTCACCATGGGTTTTATTTGACAGTGGTTCACTCTGATGCATTAAATCCACTTGCCTGTTGCTCTACCAGGTCAGGTTGTGTGTATAGACACCAGTTCATAGGTTAAGTTCAGTCTTCAATTGGTTTTATTGTCAGCTACTTTTTTGCCTGTTGTAAGGCTGCTCGGGAACTACATTGATCCACTGATCAGCAGACAACTTCTATAATCCAGTTTAGTAATCAGCCAGTCATTTTAATTAATTTTTCTTATGTTATCCATCAATTTCTTCTCTGCTGGTTTCCTCCACACACACATTTTCTTCTTATGCTGACCCTGTTTGTGTTTTGCTAAGCCAAGCCAGCTCTGGGCGACCTGAGGAGAACCAATCTCACCCTGTGCACCTGCCAACAGTCCAAGTTGGCCCTGCTGGAATTCAGAAGTCCAGAAGGATTACTCTGACCCTGAAATTGTACTCTGAGTTCTTACATTTTAACTCATAATCCTTCATTACATAGTCCTCCTTATATGTCTAAAACTTCCCTAGTGCAGGCATTTGCTAATGTTGTCTCACTAGCAGGTTTCATTAGCACACTGAACACCTGCTGCCACTGGAGAAAAAATAAATAAATCAATCACAGGATCTGTCTTCATAAACTCCACTAATAACTCCTTACAGCTCAATGCCTCTTTTCAGCACTACCTTATTTCATGTCCTTCACTCAACCACCTTCATAATTTTCTGGTTAATCTGCATTATTCTCAATTCGAATATATTTCTCTGCAGCACCTGCAGCTTTACTGAAGTTCAGTTTCAAGTCACCTCAATTTCTTATGTCCACAAAATCAATTATTGAAAAGATGAAATTGAACTAGTTCAACTTGACACAGCTTTGATAAATGCATACAGCATTTTCCATTTGTTTCCAGGTCTTGGTTTTTCCATCAAGATTTTTTCTGAAATCCCCTGGCTGAATGTTGCACTACCAGGTCTATAACTGCCCAACACACACCGCTTTTACAGGAACTGCATTCAGTTCTCCAATTACAATATACTACGCACCAACCTGCATCCCACTAAAGTTACTAATTCAAAAGGCAGATATTACTCAGAATTATTACACTGACTTTGAGATTATTGAACCATATGAACATTGTTCATCCCCCAACTCCATTTTCATACCTAAACCTCAGCAAGTATCCTACCCTTGCCCCTAGACACAGTAAATCTACTCATCCAGTGGAAAAGAATCTTTAATTTTAGGCCCTATCTCAATTATCCCAACTGATTTTGCACAATTCCACTTCCAAGTCAAACTAATACACCCGCATAAACCATGTATGAGCACAATGCCTAAATGTACACAAGTTGAATAAAATAAGAGAATCCCTTATGCCACTCTCTCTTTTACAGCAGTTATTCCTCTCTACTGTTCACCTGAGGAGCCCAAATGTAAAAAACTAACTTTCTAACACTTTGCTGTGAAGAAGTTAAATTCAGGTATTAACTGAGGCAACTATTCTCACTTCTGTGGGAAATCCCACTATATCAGCAACCCTGATGGCAAGACAAGACCAATTTAACTCTATGGTAATTTAAGTTTATTGCAGGTCTCACTTTTTGCTTCTCTTTTTATTCCCCCAACCACACTCACTTCCTCTCTAGTTAAAACTTTTGATCAGTGGGCTTTGTGTTTCAGAGTTTCACAGAATGTCAAAATATTTACAAACGAACCTTCACAAAATCAAATGCAAGCCTGCCCCTACTAATGTTTTCCCATTTTTGATGTAATGAGGTTTACCAAGGAAGAGATTAATGAAAGTATATGCTTACTGCACGCATTCACACAGTGTGGGCCTAAATGATACTTCTCCAAATTTACCGTATTTTCTTCCATGTGTCTAAATTTAACAAAAAGTCATTTTCACCAAAGCAACGCCATGGCAATAACTCACAGTGACCCCAAACTTCCTTTGATATTGATAGAAACAGAACACCTTGTTTTAAATTTAACAGAAGCCTTTCATTCAGGATCAGAGAAAAATCTTAAAAAAAAATACGGCAAGATCTATATGAGAGTGTCCATAGGAGCTACTAGAGGAAGATACCAATTCTTCAAGAGTCAGACATCTTTAAAGGGGACTTTTATTTGCAGATCAACAGTCACGGTGCCCAGAAAGTAGTTCATATGTTACTCGTGAGGACTCGAGAGCACTCAGTAGTTTGCTTTACCCAAATAATAAGTTAAACTACATCAGCAGACAAGAGCCAGACAGATGAAACTTTGCACCTCTAAGCCCCACCATGCTGCAGAAGCCCCGCAGCTACACCGTCCCTTCTGCCAGCCCACACCCGAATATATTACATTTTGCCGGCCACTGAAGCCAAGCACTCTGCTCCCTCGGCTCCCCCGTGGAAGCGCGGAGGTGACCGTGCGTGTGACCGCTCCGGCCTTACAGGCCGCCTCCACCACGGAGCGCACTCCCCCCTCTGCCCCCTCCCGGGCCGCACGCTCCGCTCTCCCCCGGGGCTCTGCCCGTGCCACCGCCAGGCCGCAGACAGGGCCCGGCTGAGCCGGGCCTCGGTGCAGCTCATCCCAACCACCCGGCCCCGCGACCT
>VZZY01018284.1:236689-298210 GCA_013400335.1 Eurystomus gularis
TGCCCGAGCGCCTGACCGACCGGGGCTGCGCTCCCCGGGGTGCGGCGTGGCCGGGCTCAGCCTGGGGCCGCTGTTCGGTCGGGGGTGCAGAGCGCAGCCGTCGGGCCCAGCCGGGGCTGCATGTGGTGCCTGGCTCTCTTGTTACCCGTCAAACAAAGCGCACTGCCTTGACCGTGACTCTGAATTTTTACTTGACTTGTTTTAGACCAAAAGGCTCTTATTTTAAACAGGGAAAAAAAACAGATTTCAGCATTCGTTTTTGTTCGTAACATCTCACTTGAACCTTTATTCAGCACAAACATTGATTCCATGTTTGCCCCACATGGAGTTCTGTGAGGTATAGTAGAGTTCCAGAGGTTTTTTTGCCTGCAAGAAAACATCTGCTGTGTCATCACTATTTCTTCCCTCTTCTGTCCCCATACAAAATGAGTTGGTGGTCCAGGCATTGAACCAGGGAGTATCTATGCTATAGGCCATTGGACCACTGATTAGTACCTGAAATTAGTTTAACAGTGCTGATACACTGGATTCCATCAAATCAACCGTAAGTGTGGACCCTCAAAGATGCACCATTTGCTGCTATAGGACAACAACCCCTCCTGAGGTGGGGGGGAAGCCACACCAGTAAAGTAATAGCACAACGATGTGAGCTGGGAATCTAAACTCCTCATACCCTGACCCACAGTATTACTGAAAAGTCTGTAGTCTGGCCTTGCTTTGGCTCTTGCCCAGCTGAGTACTTGCCTCAGTTGCACGCATTTTAAGACGAAATCCTTTCAGCAGATGCTATTAGTGGCTTTTACCCAAAATTGCTTTTGTAGCTAGTGTTGGCCAGCGTGTGCTGGTGGCCTGTCTAGAAGCCCTATATCAGATAGCAGACTAATAGCAAAAATTAATGGTAGAAGATAATTACTTTTTTAAATTGTCACTACTCTTTCCTTAGTCATTGCCCATTTTAAAAATAAAATAATAAAAAATAGGCCTCTGGTTATTTTTTTTTCTCATGCTCCACACTGTTTGAGCAAGCAATTCTGTCTATAAAAGCCATCCTTTTTGAAACAAAAACCAGGATGCTTCAAGTAAAGTTTTTGGTAATATCTACCATCTAATAAAAAGCATAAAGCTAGTACATAGGTCCAGTCCTTTCCAGATGACTCTCTGCAGTCAGATTTTGCAATTCTTCCAAAGTTTAGTTTCTGCTCTTTGCATACTTAGTTATTATAGGGCTTTAATAGTACACACTTCAAAGAAGCAAGTATATGCAAATCCTGGAGAGTTTATAGTCTAAATTTGACTCCGTTTAAATCTAAAGGATTTGAATTGTTATCACATCTGTTTCTCATGGCAGCATGTGACTACTGTGAAGATCAGTCTGTAATCTTGTCCTCCAATTTATTCTTGAACATATTCTGAGATGATGCCCGTCTGATTTAATACGGCTTGCTTTTTCCTTTTTTCCAAGGTCTTTTACTTTGATCCTTTTCTGCCTCATTTAACGAGAGTGCCTCCTTCCCTTCCATCAAAATTAAAATCAAGACAGTTCATTTCCACGGTCCAAAACTAGAGTTAATTGCCCAATATAAACATGTTTCATTTTTACTGTGGAGATGAATGCACTTCATGAGCAAGTTGATATTTAAACTTCAGCGTAGTTTTCAGGAATTCTGCTAAAAAATAAAACAGTTACAGTACAGTAAACAAGGAAGACCAAAATACAGTGTATTGGAACTCATGTGCATTGAATTCCATCCACTGACCTGTCAGTTTTAAAGAACATTAATGAGCTCTCTTCATTATTAATCATAAATTACTGTGTGACTCCTTCATATGTTTATGATTAAGTAAAATATTTCTTAATGGTAGCATTTTGCATGTTCATTCTCATGAAGATCAAACATTTTTTAAAAGTATGTTCTCTATTACTAATCTTTGTTTACAGTTTTCTTTTCACTCAGATTGGAAAGTGCTCTGAATGTCCTGGCCTGAGACAGCGTAACTCATCTTCCTGCCCCAATTTTTTTCTAAAGACCTACCACAAAACGAGAAACACATTGTTTGTTTGTATGCAGCACTCAGTACTTTGCTGAATTTCTCCTCAGGCTCTGCTCAGACACATGCATTCCAGATGGTACTTAAAAAAGCAAGTTTGTGACTATTATGTACACTTTTGATAGCGTATAGCAGATCACATTATGCAGACATTTAGAAAGAAACTAAGGCAAAACCCCTACTTTTGTTTCCAGCTTTGGTCAAGTGTATCTATCAGGTAACACAACCGTGATTTTCAAGTGCAGAATGACTTAGTTCATCTAAGTAACTTTCTCTTAAGAGGAAGGACAACACATTGTAATTCCTTTTGAATACCAGAAGTAATCATTTTTCCCTGATAGACATTTTCTTTTGAAATCTGAAACCCACTTCTTAAGTCCCACACCCATCTTCCAGTTCCTTCCAGTCTAAGCTATTTCACCCAATCACTTTAAAGTACCAGCAACATGGTTGCCAGACAAATTGGATTTTTGAGCCATGAAAAAAGAAATTCAGGACAGTCTCAGTTAGAAGTAGTGAAGTAGAAGAAAAGATGCCATCATTTGTAATTTGATTAGAACCTGTGTACTCTAAAATTTTCAACATTTCAAGACAGATAATCTGAAGTTTGTCCAATATGTTGCATCTTCTCTGAGGAACAATTTCAGCCTCTTTACAGCAAGTCAGCTGTGCTGCAGCTGTATAGAAGACCAGGAGGTGCTAGAAAGGTACCTCCTACTGCAACTGCACATGGACAGAAGTTTTCACTTGTAAGCCACCACTGCCTTAAGATGATCCATAGGGGTAATGCTTTCTGAAACTGGCGTTCAGCTGCCACCACAAAATCAGCATGGTACTCTGTTCTGAACATTAGAAGGCAAACGTTTGGACTCTAGCTGGTACTTTAGACTTCCTATTTCCAGGGTGGGCCACCTGGCAGAGATCCCTTGTGAAGTGCAGGAAAGATGTGAATAACTGAAAAGATTTCATTCTTGCCACTTCGGCTTTTTGTTCACATTACATCCTTTTGCCAGTGGCTCCAGGCAGAAAGATTTTATATTTGCCGGGAATTCTTTACACAGCAAGTCAAAGATGTTTCCTATGACTTTATTTCGTTTGAGGAACACAAAGAGATAGAACTGAGGCAAAAAAAAAAGTTTAGATTTCTGAAATTGCAAAATCATGCACACGTAACTAGTATAAATAAACTTGTTTGTACTGGGGTTTTCAAGATCTATGTAATTTTGTTTCCTAGACTGAAAAGATTTTTTTTTCCCAGCTCAGGAGAATTGGTATAGAAATTTCAAATTATCTGTAGACTCAGCATTCTTGTACTGGCCTTTTTGATTCAATTATGTATCAGCCCACTTCTGCTGAACAATTTTAAAAAGATTTCAGTTTGTTGCTATTCAAGAAGAAAGCTTTGAAAGCATTGTCCCTTTCTCTTCCTAGCACATTTTGTTTCCAGTAAACTGAAATATGCATGTAGCTATTTGTAATATTAAATTTCTCAAAAGGCTTTTTTTTAATTGCAGTTTATCAGATGAAGTTTTTCTTCAATACTGGAGCTTAATAGGGTTTGGATTTAACCATTAAACACCAGTAATAATTCTGCTTCTTTGGGCCTTAAAGTTTCAGCTTGCTGCTCAGTTGCAGTCTTTCTGATCTCCTGTCTTCGGTTACACTTTCCCACACTTTTCTGCTTTTCTCCTCCCAACCTGCTAGCCCCAACTTGTAAAGTTGATCAGAAGGGTGAAACTGATGAGAAAACTGGCTGGTAGTAGCTGGTCCAGGGAAAAGAGCACAGGGACAGCTCTGCAGGGAAGGGAGAGGCTGAAGGCAAGCATAAAAAATACAAAACCCCATTGATTTTTAGATGGATTTTCAGTCAAATCTGCCAAGATATGTGTTGACATAAAAGGTGTGTTTACGTCAAAACTAGTATTGTACTTTTCTCCTTGTAGTTGCGCTGTGTTGGTAGGCAACACAGTTAAAATTGTCAAAGAAGACAAATCTGATTCTTTGCAAGTGCATCTTTGTAGGTGTTCCTATACATTGTACCATGCAGCGAAACTACTAATATTCTCCTGATAAGGCCTAAAACACGTGGGTATCTATTAAATATCTTAACAGCAGATTTCTGCTGTCTCTACCTCATAACTTTCCAGTAGCAATGCAAAGTGCTGGGCTTTCAGAGGAAAATAACCACACGTTTCAGCAGAGACAAAGAAGCTCTTATGCCACTGGGCTTCTGTGGCAGGCTCTGCCCAGATCTCTGGGAAAGTACCCATCTTACTTCAGGGTATGTCACAGCTATGGGGCCAACTGTACCAAATGTACCTATCTGTTTCTCACAAGTCTGGAAACAGTTTTACACAGAATGAAGCTACACCAACAGCTGTTCCCACTGTTGTCCATCTGCAACACTGGAGTGGCCATATACAGCTGCTGTTCTGAAAACCGCTATCAGCAGCTGTGTCTGCCACCAAAGATGTAGTCATCCAGAGATGACATATCAAAGACAGAAGGTACACATTGTACCTTCCTCCCAAACACTCTTCCTGCAGCACAGAAGACTCTTTTGAAAGAGTATGGAAAATTATACCAGGATTATACTCTGATACAATTGTAAGTGTTGTCTGGAAACAAATCTTGACACTTTAAACATTTGATTTCACACTCAGAGTGACATTGACTTCCAACCTAACTGGCTTCTGTTAAGTGTCCTCCAAACCTTCACAGAAACAGTCCCCCAAAGGCTGGTGTTTGAAAGAGTGAAGAGAGCAGCATACCTCTTCCCCAGGTTGAACGTGTAATTCAAAATAAATTCTGTTCTCTGTATAGAAACAATGCATCATGGTAAAGTGAAAGTCATCTCATTGAACATGGATGAAGCATCCCCATTAGTGTTACATGACTATCACAAATATTGTTACTGCAAGGTAACCTTCCTGTAGGCAAGGCTGAAGTCTCGAGAAAAAATATGGAATAGAGAGTCTGAGTCAAACTATGTAACATTAATGGATGTTGAGCAAGGTTACCCAGTGGCATAAATCAGCTTGCCATTAAATCAAGTACTGGAAGTTAGTAGAAATACAATATTTCATGTCAGATAAGTATCAGGTCTTAAAATCTTTAGGAACAAAAAGGCAGTTTTCCCACTGAATGAGCTTTTTCTTTAGATAGGCATTTTTCCTTTGTGAGTTCTTAGATTTCACAATTTCTATTTGCAGTTGCTTTACACTTCAAAGTGGTCATTTAAATAATTTTCAGTACAATTTGTCTGGGACTATCTATGTGTTGAAATTTTCTTCTGGATATGGTACTATTATGTATATGGCTATATTTGTTTCTTTGATCAAGCAGAATAATTAATTAAACCATTTAAGTGGGCTACATGATTTGTAGAGAGATAGGATAGAAGTTAGAGCAACATAGTGGATCAAAATAGCTGTTAAATAAAGAATGAAACCAAATGCTGTTCATCCATTAAAAGCTGTATTTTGTATATATGGTATAATAGCTATACTATCCAATTTCTAGTGCTATTAAAAGTGTCAGCATAGTTTGTCTTTATAATCATGAATGATTTTAACAGGATACTGTAATTTCATTCTGCTAATAATAAAGATTTTTAATATAATATAACCCCCCAAACAATAAATTTCTGTAGATGAATGAATCATACTTTATATGAAGGGTACATTTATAAATACTTCATGTGAAATTAATAGATGATCAATAAATGTTATGAGTAAGTTACAGCTACATATAGAATAAGCCGAAGGTGCCTGGAAGCATGTAAATTGAAGATGTTAGAGGTTTTCATATACCAAGGTCATAAGCAAACTATAGATATATCAGTTGTTACAGCAGTCTTGAAGAGTGACCAGGACATAGTTCGATGTACATTTGTAGACTGATGAACCAGAATAGTCTTCTCTGGTTGTCACTCTTCTGTGGGCAAATGACATGACCTGGAACAGATCAGGGATGATTATAGCAAGCTAGGGAGAGATGCTCAGGAAATGGAGCATCTCTTTCCATTTGCCCTCTACTCAGTTTCTGTTTACCTTCTCCATTTACCCTTTGCTTAACACTGGTGAGGTCACATCTCAAACACTTTATAAAGTCTGAGCCCTGCTGCATACAAGTGAATAGTCAGCAGACTGCAGAGGACTACTAAACTGTTTGGTGAGGGAGTTAGAATATATGGTGTATGAGGATAGGCAAAGCAAAGTGGACTTCAGCCTGGAGAAGAGAAAGCTCTGGTGGACTCTAAGAGCTGTCTTCCACTGTTTAAAGGCGGCTTTAGAAAAGACAGGGCTGCCATGGTGAAGGAACAAAAGCAGCAGTTGTAGCCAGCAGTGAGGGAAATTTTGATTTAAACATAAGAAAAAAAGCTTTACCATGGTCATGGTTTAGCTCTGGAACATTGCCTGAGGGTTTGTGGATCTTTGACCTTTTGATTTTTAAAACTCAAATGGATGAGTTGCAACATTGTTAACAAATCCATGTGAAAGATCCTGTAAATGTCAGCGCCCTGAGGGGCCAATAAGCCTTAATCGCCCTGATAAGCCTGATCTGAGACCCACACCCTCTTCCCAGGGGCCCTGGAGTTCCATTTCTGCCCAGTCCTGCCCCTTGTTGAGCTATGGCTGTGGATAAGACTTTGCCCAGCCCTGTCCCTTGTTGATTTGATAAACGGGACTTTGTGGGCTGACCTTGGACCTGACCCATCAGTTTGCATACATCTGATGGTCACTGGGTTGTCACCAGACCCTATTCTTGTCAACCAGCACTGCTCTCCATGCTCAAGGGCAGTAGGAGGGTACGCAGTCAGTGGGAGAACTGCTTCTGCCTGTGCATGGTCACCCTCAACTCTTGGCTCATCTCTCATCATGGAACTGCCCTCATCTTGCTGCCCCCTGAAAATGGGACTGGAAGGTGATTTACTTTAAAACAATACTGATTTCACTCATGCCCTCTCACATTCCCAGAGATCCAGCATGCAGGCATCAGGATGCTTGAATCCAGGTGATCTGCCCAGGAGCCCTGTTGAAGAACAAGGACACCGGCTCCTGAGACCTCCTCTTTTCTCCTTGTCTCTTCTTAGGTTGGGAGCTATGTGCTGATTTTTGCACGTGCTTTTTTGTACCCTTTAGGGCATATCAGTGATGAGTTTCTCCATGGTATCCCACTTCTCACCTCCATAATTGTCAGCATTTAATCACTGTTCTTTGTCTCTGATTTGGGTGTCCTGAGGAGAAGCTTGTATCTATGTGTTAGGATCTTAATGAACTGATAATCTCTAGGTGCCTTCAACAGGAGGTCATTCCTGTTGCTTTTCGTCTGCCTTTGATCTTTCCTGCTGCTGCTTCCACACCCCATGATCTGTCCCTGAAGCTAGCCCTGCCTTGAGCAGCAAGGTTGGACTCAACGATCTGTGGTGGCTGCTGCAGTTTATCTTTCTTATAATTCTGTGACACAGTCATAATAATATAATGCAGCCAAGGATTGTCTCTGAAAGAAAGATTTTAGGATAGCCATCTCCAAAAAACATTTCTGGTAACAGTACTGAGCACCAGGGATACTGGCCTCCCAGGAGTCTGTTACGTGAGTGAAGAAGTGGGAGGAATTATGAGGAGTGGCAAAGACATCTGGTTTTAGCACAAAGAAAACAAAATCTGATTTAAAAGTACACAAACAAAAAGAGGAGTAGGTTAAAGAGTAGGAAAACATTGCTAGCTAGAAGGAAGTGTTTATATTAATGAAAAAAAGATATAGAAAGGACTGTCTCATCTGTCTGAGAAATTTGATATAAACAGTAAAAAGCAATTGAATACAGTAATTATAAGGGGTTTACAGAAAAGAAAGGAAAGAAATTAGAACAAACAACACAGAATCTGAAACTAGATGTTAGAGAAACAACAGGGACACAGTGAATAGCAATCATCTTTGTAAAGCATTGTAGCCTAAACGTTAAGCTTCTTAATCAGCCGTAGTACAAGAACTTGCGTAAACCTGATAACCACAATCCTAGAGTACAAAGAAGAACCAGACAGATCCATATGCAACAGCAACAAACTGTAACACGCAAGGCATAGGGCCAGCTTGTGACCGTATTAGGAAAAAGACAAGTAAAATTTACTGCCTGGGTCCACTAGAGACCACCCAAGACCCCTTCAGAAGCCCCTAAGAGACTTAAGATCCATGCATTAAGACTACAGAAATATTATAATTGGCTCTAGGAACTATTATCAATATGTATGATCTTTCTAGAAAATGTAATGTATATGTATATATTGAAGCAATATAAGCTGTAACTAATTCAACCTATGGTATGCATGACAGGAGGAATGATCCCCCATGCACTTGGCGTCAAATAAAGTAATGCCTGCTTTCTAACATTAAACTAAGTGTTAGAGAGTACTTCATTTACCAGATTTTGTTAACAGCATAAAAAGTTCAGAAATAAGTAACTAGAAAATGTATCTTCAGAAAAAATGTTGAAGGCAGTTTGGAGTGGAACAGATTGCTAAATGCTAGAGCCTATAAGTGGTTATCCTCTATAAAAGAGGATAGAAAGAGAAAAAAAAAATAGTTTTGCTATCACTTTTGATGACTGATTGTTAGAAAAAGAATAAAAGTTTCCTGAAGCAAGTGAATGAAGTTTGTCAGAGATCTTCCCTCAGGTTTCAATGTGTTAACCCCTCTCCCTTCCCAAAGGGGAAGAGAAAGTGAGTAAGGGAGAGAGACTTGTGGATTGGAAAACTGAAACAGCTGTAATGAAAATAATAATAATAGCAACATGGAATATATACAAAACCAATATCAAACCCAGCCCCCTCCCCCNACAGAATTAGTTCTGTTCTAACTCAAACCAGGACACCGAGCCTGATACCTGACAAGAACATGCACCAAACAGCCACAGAATCAGTCAGAAATGGTACTATATTAGACTTGCTTTGTGATGTGATATTATTGCAACCGTAGTCATTGAAAAATACTTTGAAATGAGTAGTCAGAAATTAGTTCAGCTATAATTAAATGGCAGTGTAAACAAAAGCAGCTTCTAATGGCCTCAGCTAGAAGAGGTTGGTTGATGTGATGTCATCCATGTACGTGTCCATGAAAACAGAAAATGCATTCATCAACTGTATCAAAGTATCTCTGGTGGAGGCACTGACAGCGTGTAAATGAAGTCTCCTTAACATCTGAAATTCTGTGGCCATGTTCCATTCCTAGAAACATAGACTTGACTCGCAGTACTGAAGGTGGGAGTACTGAGAGAGTTGGGAGAACAGGGAATCTGTTTATGTCAAGAGAATAAAAGGGATTGGTGTCTTTAAGTTAACAAAACAAAAGCAGAGAGGGATATGATGGGAGGTTTTTTGGCAAGAGAGGTAAATGCCAGAGAAGGCAAAGCTTCAGTTCAGTTAACTGGCACTAAAGTCTAAAGGACAAACACATATAACCTTTTCAAAGGAAAAATGAGGCTAGAAATTAAAATTTCCAAACATAAGAAAGTTATGACTCTAGGATAGGAAATGCAAGAGTCAAAAACACTCCCCAACTGTTTTTAATACAAAGCTTGGTTAGTTTGTGTAGTGGGTAATGACTGGCAGATTGTTTCCTATTCAGCATTCCTAAAACCTGTCATTTTATTGCCTAAATCTTTACAGATAATCTCTATTCAAGAAGAGCATTTCTATTTCAAATACAGATAGCTAAAATGTGTTTAAGCTATTTTGTTATCTGTTTCGTACAGAAAAAGCATTAGCAATTTTTCTGAGTTGTAACCTTTTCTAAACTCATACATTGTGGTGGGGATGATTATGTTGGTTCCTAAATTATACTATGATAGGCCTAGTTCTGAGCTGCTTCCTCAGTTACAGCTCCCCTTAAGCTGTGAGAATCTAGTCAGCAAAGGAGCAAAGCAATCAAACTGAGATCAAAAGACAGGAAGGGCTGGGTCTGAGTGGGAGTTAGGCAAGGCATACTGTAAGACAAGTGATAAAAGAGGAAAATACACACCATTAGACTACCAGAGACCCAGGGTTCCAGGAAACAGTGAAGTTTTTAATGCTTCCAGCCACTATCCAGAAAGATCAATGGGAAAATTCTTACTCACATCTTTGGGATTGTTAGTTTCCAGTGGAGTTTATCTTGCTTAGGTTGTCCTAACCTTAAGTTAGTAGACTGGGCCTTCTCACCTTAAAGAAGGTCAATAAATGGGTAAGATTGAGAAGGAGATGAGAACATAGTCTGCCCCTAGTTTGTAATAGGCTGCAAAGTTTAGCCACTAGCAAAAACTTACAGTGAAACCTCCAATGCAATTAGAGGCAATATTTATAAAATTCATAAAAGAAAAAATGAAGCATCTAATGCAAGACTGACCCATGGTACTCATGGTCAGACTCAGGTCAAACGCTAAGTAAGGTACATTAAAAACTTGATATTTATGTTGATAATATTCTCACATTTAGACAGAATATTCTCCAGTCATATAAACCCTGTATGTCATTGCATAAAGCCACTAATACTGTCTTATGAAAACGAGGGAATGTTTCCTCCTATATACAGGTTGTCTCCAAATTTTCTGCCCCATCATTCACTACAGGGCTTCCAGTGTTTCCTATTGACATCTATTACTGGTCAGTATTTTATTCTGTGATACCATGATAACACATTTTAATATAGACTACATATTGTCTGATAGAAATAGCAGCAACATGAAAGCAGTAGGAAAAATTAAGATATAGTGCACAATAATAAAGGATGCAGTAAAATAAATTGGCATTGTCATACTGGTCTGCAAACTCATCTGTTACATTGCAGAACATTTTTCAAGCTCACCTTCTGTTAAGGTGATGCAAAAGAAAGGAATTCTTGACTCTGGTGATGCTGTAGGTATTTTAGAATCAGTTTTAATTTGCAGAAAGAGCTTTCATGCTCACTGTAATACTCATATCCAAAAAGCTGCAAGTAGTAATTTCAAATCTAAATACTGCAAGGCCAAATTTCATCTTACAGTTAGGAAGGAAAAAGATAATTTTCAGTTTTTAGCGTTGCTCTTTCCTTTGACTAAAATGCCCTTCTTATTTCCACCAGAAATGTCTCTGTGTACCTAATGTTCAGGTAAAGCAGGGTTAATCAGATCTAGATAAATACATGTATATATGTATATGTATAAACATATCACATTTTTTTCTGATCTTTTTGCAAAAGCTCAGTTCAGTGAAAACAATTATGTATGTTACCATGATGATTACATTTTATGAGCAGGAAGCTACATGAGGTGCAGAACTACTTAAATCTCATTTCCTAGCAATTCGTGTCTCTGCTACTACATATCCCCTCTACCCTCATCTGGGAGAGCACTGAGCCTCCCTTATGGCCCCTAGCACTTTGCCTTTTTTTAAATATTCCCCTCTTGTTTCCCTTAAGCCTTTTTTCCCCCCCACTTTGTCCTTAGTTTCCTCCCACGGGCAAGGCAAGAGAAAGTGTGTACTGTGGCTGATCCTGGGCTGCTGGGATGCCAATTCCCTGGGAGTACCTCTGCTGAGGGGCTGCCTGGCAGGCCAAACACAACAGGTAACTCCAGGTCACTTGTCTTCTCCAGTGAGCATGCAATATTTCATTCTTCCTTCTTTTTGGATTTGCTTCTTTTCTGAAAGCTTTTAGGAACTTCAGACTGCAGAGACTCCGGTCTCCTTGTCATTTTTATTTTTTTTTTAACTGGCCATCTGGTTCAAAAGTTATTAGGGAAGAATTGACAGAGGCCGTAATTGAATAAGCCTCATTTCCTTTCAAATTCAGGCTAACAGCTTGCTCTGCTCCAGGCAGCATTTCACAGAGAAAGCTAAACACAGATCAGTAGGACTATGCTTGTATTATGCCAGGCTCCAAAGTTGTGCTTCAAGCCATTGGAAAATTAAGGCTGCTAAACCCATCCAGATTGTTTAACATGGAATAAATAACTGTATTTTTCTATCTTGTGGCTCCCTCTATTCTAAGAGAGAGATTAACTACCTTTGACTGAAATTTGGAAACAATACTAGTGTATAATCACCTGCCTACTTACCTACCTATGCTGTAGTTTAACAAATCCTGCTTGTCTCTAACTCCAATATATAACAATTTCAGCATCAAGAGCTGTTTTTTCAGTTAGTAACTATATCTATTAGTGTGAACATTTAACAGCCTAACTGGCGCACAGCAATCCTATTTCTTTTCTTGCCTTTATCGGTATGGTGTTTTGAGGATGAAAGCCATATATGTGTACACACCCCCTCACATCCTATTCTGATGTCTATATGTATCCTGAAAATAAGGTTGTGCATAAACCTTATACAATCTTTCAGCACAGCAAAGAAGTTCACCTACTCAGTACATTATTCTTTATAAAAATGAAGCTTTTCTTGCATAATAACAAACTGGTACTATTTGCCTCTAGTGTGATAATATTCCTTTTGGAATAAAATTGATGTCACTGAAACCCACCTAAGTTCTGATGCAAAATCTAAATATTTCCAGAGGTATTGTAAGTAATATGCAGAAATCCCATTGCTCTGATCTTTCCAGTAAACTTCCTGTGTATAATATCCTCAACTCCCCACAGTAAAACACCACATGCTGTTATAAATTTGGTTTTAATGATCCTTCAAAGTAAGTTATGTTTACCTTATATTGTTACCTTAGCACCGAAAAAAATCAGACTGTAGGAAAGCACCTGAAAATCACTACTGATGGGAAAATGTCCACAGTCACCCAAGGAGAGCCCTGAAATCAATTTATAGGAAATGTAAACATTGTAAGAATATTAGAAGCATAGAAATCTCTGTTCTGTATATAGGAATAAAAGTAGATTTTAGTCTGATTTATCTGTATGAATTTTTCATAATTTTTCTGTACGTATTATTTGCTTATATTTTCCTTACATATCTGTAGAATCCTCTTTTTACCTTAGTGACGAAAGGGAATGAATGATTGGGAGGTGGCTTTCAGTGAGCACCTCCTACGTGACTGTGTGGATGGTTTGGTAAGGAGATGCAGTCAAAGAAGAAGAGGAAGAAGGAGAAGGAGAAGGAGAAGGAGAAGGAGAAGGAGAAGGAGAAGGAGAAGGAGAAGGAGGAGTATTTGATTTTAACTAATGAGGTTTATACAGTTAAGCTGAAGGACTGGACTAATCTGGCCTTGGGTCTGTGCATGGTGGTAGCCAGCGTAGTTTAGCAGCAGCAGTGACTTTACTGTGCCATGATCCAACAGGACTGAGATAACAGCAGTTGAACTAGCAATAGGAGACCTAACCAAGGAGCTGCACTTCAGAGCAGGACTTCTGCTAGGGCAGATCGGTGAAAGAAAGGTATGTCTGCATTCAGCTGAGTCTGTTTACTTCTGAAAGTGGCATTACAGGTAAGCAGGGTTTGTCGGGTGGACAAGAATGCCAAACCATAATAACCTGAAATTAGGGGGTTAGCCAGACTCCAGGTATGCTAGTTTGGATACTTGGTTGGATACCTGACTTTGATACTTTCTAGGACAAGCTTTGTACCAGAAACACACAAGCTCTCTGCATGTCTCCGTGCTCCACACTAGTGCAAGCAGAAATACTGGGGAATATGGTCCACAAGCATCTGAATGGTGATAAACAAAGCCAAAATCACTCTGCACTGAAATTAATAAACGTATCAGGAGACCACTTGGCTCCAGTACTTCATGCTGGCTGATGTTTTTAAGCTGTCACTTAAAAATAAGCAGAAGTGTAGTCATTAAGGACAAATTCTCTCCTTGGACAGATGCAGATGACTTAGCGGAATCTGTGCTAACAGCTGAAATCCTACTGTACTACAATTTTTAAAGCAGTTTATCACATCCATAAAGTCAACATCTGGTTTGCTCTGCTCTAAAAAACTCCCTAAGAGCTTCTACTTCAGACAACTATGGATTTGCCTTATTATTGCATATTGTTTATCTTACAGCAAAGTATGACATTGTAGTTAGTGCTGTACAGTACATGTGGAAATCCACAGTTTAGTGGAGTTTAAGCTGTGATTCATCTTACATAATGTTAACCACTTGTCCAGGTTGCCTGAAATGGAAAAGGCTCATGCTTGGCTCCTGCTGTAGTCTCTCAGCAGATCTTAGGTGGCCTGAACAGACTTTGAGAGTTCCTTTTTCATGTTCTTCTGTGCCCCCCCATGGTATGGCTCTCTCTCAGGATGTGCCTGTCATTCTCCAGCCTCTATGGAAAGTCTCTCAAGCAAATGACTCCTCCCACAGGTACCAGCAGCCCCAGTGTAACAGTACATTTATGGTGAGCTTTATCTCACCGAGCTTCAGTCATGTAAAGGTTGAAATTATCTAAGCTAGCTGTCTTCATGTTTCACGGGCTGACCCAGGTACATCCAGAGGGCAGTTCCTCTTACTGGTGCCAAACACACATCTTGAGATGTGTATTTTTGCCTAGTAAAGATACTTGTCTCCCTTCACTGACTAGAGAGGTTCCCTGGAGAACTGGTTTGAACTAGATAGCCAGCTTCTAGATAACAAATGTGAACATAAATGCACCATGGATGGCCACATAAAGGTCCTTTTGGAAGATTTGGGAAGACATTACCACTGATAGCACTGGATGCAGACTTAACATTTTAGGAAGAGGTTTGCATTACACAGAATCAAAATGTTATAGCTGAGGAAGATAGTCTAATGTAGAAAGGAACTTTTTTTATAGCAGCTTTATTTTCTTCAGCTAGATCTTGATTTAAACATCTGCCAGAAAAGATATACAATTACAGAAAAGAACTTCCATATTTTGCATCCTCTAGCATATTTTTAAGTATACCTTTATGAAAAAGTATATCTTTACACTTTGTTTCCTGTGGCATTTTTTTTGTGTCTCTAAGTTTTTTCCTCTTGTCTCTCTAGAACAGTGTAACACACTTTTTGAAGTCACTGTTGAAAATAAAATAATATTGGACTCCAGCTCAGATGATTACTTAAACTGTACTGTCACATCAGAGAAGAACCTTGCCCCTGACCTGATACTATATTGCTAAGATACCTTTTCACAGAAAACAGAATGCAGCAGAAACAGAGCACTGAGAAGACCTGAGATAGAAAGGATTTAATGGAAGAAAATGCAGCAGAGTCCTTTTACAGAAAATTGCAGGTTTTTAAAGATGACCAGCAGAGAATTTTTAAAATGCTTGTAACCTGTTTCTGTTTCCTTACAATGTGCTTGCAATGTGTTATTTTTCTCAAAGCCAGTAACAATTTCAAAAATGAAGTGTCTTTTCGAAGAGTAAATTTCACGCCTGCTTTGGAAAACATAATAGCTGTGGGAAATGCATACCCAGCTCCGAAACCCTCTACATGCCAGCAGTTTGCTCTTCCAGATCACTCATCAGTTTAACCATAACCATTCAAGTATCAGCACATATTTGTTCAGAGGGAGAGAGAGAGGCCCTTATAGTTGTGTGTGTGTATAAAATAGGCTATTATTTTGCAGCATGAACAAGAACAACGAGAAATAATGTTTTCACTAAGCATCTACCTGTTTTCCATAGGACTTAGATTTGGGAAACAAGTTCATATCCTTTCAGAAACTAGAGGAAAACAGTAAAGTTTGTGTCTGGAAGGAGGCATGAAGGCAGTTTTAAAGGCCTGTTTTGGGCAAAGAGAAGTGACGATGGAAGAGGAAGGGGCAGAGCAACATTTAGTACCCTTCTGGGCTGTGCTGCTGAATGTGCACGTGCAATGCTCACATCACCTGCTCACTGGCCATGCTTCCTGGGAATCATGGACTGCTGCTGTAGGCTTGTTGACAGGACCTTTGCTAGTGACTGAGTTCAAGTCCAGAGAGGTTCAATGCATTTTCTTCAGTAGTGCTGCTCCCAGTCATGAGTCACCTCAAGAATAAAATTACATCCAAATTAACCTCTACATCACCTCCTACTTCTTTCCAAAGTCTTCACTGAGAAGACTTTTCATCACACAGCTAAAACACTGGAGGATTATTATTGTTTGGAGTTCACTTTATTGTTGAGATTACTATGTAATCTTCTGATCCAAGAAGCAGCAAACATGACAAAAGCTGAAAACACATGGTCTTTTCTGCTCCCTAGGGCACCTATCCAAAATTATTTTGCCTCTGGAGATAAGAAAGACAAGAAATATGTAACAAATATACTGATTTATTTTCTTCTTTACTAAAGCTAAGGTCTGGCGACTCAAACACAGAGGCTAGAGGCTTTATTCTCTATCATATCAGTTTTACACTGGAATAAAACTGATAACAGTGGAGTAAAGAGGCAAGCCCAGTATACATTACATATGCCAGACTGGTGCCAGGGGTCTCGGTAATGTTTTAGCCATTCCTGATGAAAGAAGTTCTAGGGAATCCCAGTAGAGTTGAAATAAAATGTCAGCTATTTAGTATTGAAGATTATGATAATATTAGAGGTTAATGTCAGAGCTTATTCTTTAAATCCTTTCATAGTAGGAGAAGGTTGTTTTTAAAACTTCTTTGGTCAGTGGGTGGCTGTATAGCATCGCAGTAGGATTGTCTTCATCCACACAGTAACTTCACATGCCCACTCCCCCTCCTGCTGAAAGCTCGACAAACCTCACCCATCTCTTGTCATAATATCCTGTGAAAGCACCCATGGTGTGCACCTTGCAACCTTCTAGCTCTACCCTGTCTCTTCTTGGCTACTTGGAACCTTGGTCGGAGCTCTGCAATGCCAGGACTCAAGTGCAGCCATTCACTGTGACGAACCTCAGCTTCATGAACCTCTGGATCCCAAGCTTGGCTAGTACATAGTGTTTCTGAGTATGGTATGCAGTACCAGCTAGGAATGGGGGAAAAAAAAGCCACACCACTAGCCAACTGGGCCCATTGAGCTGTCACAATCCTGAAGGACAGTTCTGTGTAAAGCCATTTGAGCTATCCTTGCAGAAAGCACTTGTCTGGCGTTTGCTGTCCTCTCACTAGGGTCCTCTGTTAACAAAAGTGACACAAGCATTTCAGTTGTAATGGGCAACAAAACAATGTACAGTGGAATGAGTGATTCTGAATTTATCCACTAAGCAACAGCACCAGGATCTTCAGATGCCAGTACCTATACGGTATCTGCACTCCTGGTCTTTTGCCCAGCTCTGCCCAACTCTGCCCAGTCCTTTCTCCTGTCCTCAAGGCCTGCTATGGGTATTGCAGTGTCTGTCTGTCTGTGGTTCCCAGACTTCCGTCTTCTTCTCCTCCCTCTTCAGTGAGGCTCTGGGGAGAATTACTTTGGCATAATGTTTCCAGTATTCAGGTGAAGGGGGACAGGCAGAGAAAGTGCCACCTTACAGGCTGAAATCTCCCTGGGACAGCTCCTAATCCCAGCCAGGTCAGTTTGAAGAAAGAATTAATAATAGGAAAGAAATTATAAGCATGAAGCACAGATTTGTAGGTCTTAAAAAATATGTTGTTAAAAATAAGTATATGCTCAATTTTTTAATGTGTTTAATTAGACTTAAATAGAATTCTAGCAGGTTTAAAATAAACAAAATGTAAATCCCAAAATCTTGAGTTCTGCTTGCTGTCCCTCAGTTTATTTCTTCTCATTTATAAAATGATCATTTACATAGATCTGTCACTTAGCTGCTGGTTAAAGGTGCCAGCATAAGAAAGTTGAAGAGTGAAATCCTATGATGATTCGCAGAACAAATACAGTGAATGTTGCAAAATTGCAAGTTACCATGTACCATCAGTATAGGTGCCCTAATAATGTATTACTAATATTTCAAGTAGGAAAATGTTTCAGCCTTGTGGTCATGTAGTTCTTATCTCATGAAAAGCCACCACCATACACCATTGACTACATGGTCAAATGTTTTACTGGCTTTTCCATGCAAGAATAAACTCACAAGGACTTACAATTGGACCACAGCTGATTTTCTACCAAACAGTCAACCATTATTAATGAATCCCAGTCATTAAAATCCAACCTGGATTTGTCCTGGATTTCTGATGCCTGGGATATTTTTCAGCTGTGACGTCTGGTTTCGGAATCATGGGAAAAACCAAATGTTTGTGAGTTGTTCTGTGTAATGCACCTTCTTTTCTCTACATTTCTGATGTATCTAAGGATGCCATGTCTTTTCATCAGTTATATATGCTTTTGATTTTCAAGCATTTTATTCCAAATCTCACCTGCAATATTTTATCATCCTCTTATACTTCCTTTAAGTCTTCTTAGGATGAATATTTCAAAAGCAAGTTAGAAGTTCTGTCAACATCTATATAAAAGACAAGAGTAGGGAAATTATATCTTTCTGTACTTCTCCCTAGAACAGACTAGTACAAATGAGATAAAGAAAACATTTTCTGGGAAGAGATTCTGGGTCTCTTTCTGAATAGAAGCTTTACAGAGTTCTTGCCTGTTATTAGATATAAGTGGATCTGAATTGTAAGAAATTTACATGTCATTAATCATCAGCTGTATTAATGTATAGATTTGCATAAACTCTCTGAAGTTTTTGCCAACCCAGCTTCATAACAAGGCTAGGCAGACTCTGTATGTAAACCATAAAGAATATGTAATCTTTGAAAAAAAAAACAACCTGAAAGCATCCTCCTACCATGACATTTTTCAAATAGAAAGATGACTACTATGTTGCTGATTTTCTGTTGCATAAAAAATTCATTTTCAAAGCAGAAAAAAATCAGTCTTTTGGTTTGCATGACTTGAAGGGTGATCACTTTTTAAAAATTTATTGTTTTTTTAACATCTTTACCAAGATCAGCCTGCAAGAGGTCTTGTTGAAGAGATAAGTCATTGCCCTGCTAAATGAACTTAATTATGCTAAGGCGTAGAATGGCAAGTGGCCTTTTTAAAAAAGCATTTTTTATGCTCCTATCATTATTATTTGGTACTCTTCTATACAAGGAAGTGGGAACAATATGTTTAGAAAGCTCTTTTTACAATTTCTTTATCTGGCTGTGTTGCAGGGAAGTTAGGTGTCATCTGCAAGGATATATTTCCTGTGGGTTGTAGGGGAAGTGCCCTAGCATTTTCAATGTTGGATACATAAAGTCACTTTTATATTTCAGATTAAGACATGAGCCAACCTGACAACCTTAGTCAGTGGTTTACTGTAAGTCAAAAATTATTCTATACTCAACTAATGCAGTGCTCTTAGCATGGTTAACGCTCCACCGTGTACAATGGGGATGTGACAAACAGCAGCTGCATGCTGTGCTGGCACTGGAGTGATGGGTATTTTAGTGTCTGAGGCAAACTTACTGAATTTATGAGGGGACTGCAGCCTTCACGGCACTACGGGCATAGCACCATACTACCAGTATAACACACTACATCATTGTTACACCTTGCCTTGAAACCAGAGCATAAATAGTTGGTGCCAAGGTGCAAGTAGAGCCTGTCTCATCAGTAGCCCTTCTGAGCAACGTAAATTGTTTGGTAAGCCATAAGTGTCTTAGAAACTGGGAGCTGGCCTCCTTTGCCAGGATTATTTAATGACTGGAAAACTGTGAAAGAGCTGTACTGACCTCCTAAACTAATCATCTAGGCACAAGTTCTCCTCCCACACCATACCAGATAAGTTGATCTTCTAGTCACTGAGAGAAATCAAAAGCAGCGTGCCTTCATACTTCAGCCTCAATGGTGGTGTGGCCTCGGTAGTCCCCATAGTCTCCTCAGAAAAAAACAGACTGAAATAGGGGTCCCCATAGAGTTTTATTCTGTAATTCACAGGAGTTGTAAATCTATTAATCAACCCTAATTATTCTCCAAAAAACTTTCATCTCAACAGTAATGGCTAGATTGCCGCATAAATGAGACAGTTTTTTGATATTTTGCTAGTTCTATTGTACTTCTAGTGGCTGGAAAGCTTCCATATAAATTAATCTTTTGTCTCTCCTTCAGGAAACAAGGTCATCTATAGCATCAGTTTAATATATGGCACTACATCTATTGTGACATCTGCAAGATGCAGAAGGGACGGTTTCTAAGTATGCAATCCTTTTCTAATATTAAATAGAAAAATTCCCTTCAACACGATTAAAACTACTTTGATTTTTCTACCTCTTCTGTTTGTCTCTCAGTTAAATCCAATTCTTGCCTTGCTTTCTGTGCCTTGGAGGGTAAGATTGCTTTGGTGTTATTTCCCTACTCCCAGTTCACACAGTCCTAACTGCCCCTTGTTCTCTTATTCCTCAGCCATTTCTCTGCTGCCCTGACTATGTTCTCTGGATTCTTTCAGTCAGCCTGGAAACACGGTTGCACTTTCCACCCTGAGCTTTTCCCACACCCAATTAGACTTCCAAACATTCATACCTGGCTAGTACTTATCAGACTTTCTTTATTACCTAGTTTTAATATCTACTGAGACTCCTTTCACTGATGTTCTTTCCCAGTCAAACTGGAGGGCTTCTTTCAATTCAGATCCCCCTTAATGCAGTCTTCAGCATCACTGGCACTTCTCCACCTCTTCTTCCTTTCCACCTTATATTTGATGAGCCTGTGCTCTCTGCTTTCTACTTTTACTTCAAACAGGCACCTCTTCTGGTATATCCTCCCACTCCCTCTCCACTATCTGTCGGCACCCTTCAGATTTTCACCCTCAGTCCTCCTCCTTTATCTTTATAGTCTCTATTTTGACTAACTCATCCTCCCCAACAGTTTCCATTACTTACAACTTGTTTTTTCCTCCTGTTGTGAATTTTTGCCTGTGGCGTACCTTCTTAGGTGTTACCTTGCCATATCAAACTCTCTTCAGATGAGACTTTTTTAGCTGTCCCAAGGATGGTCTTTTCTCCCTTTTTTTGTTCAGAATTTTACTATCCTCCTTGTCTTGTAGTCCTACTGTTACCTTTGATTTCTCATTCTCCCTCTGCCTCTCCATCTACAGACTTATCATATCAAATAATTTTATTCCATGTGACATTAGCAAGCCTATCTGTGACAATTTATCTTCATTGCTAAAACACTTGTCCATTTCTGCCCTCATCTCCAAGCATCCTTTTGTTCTTATGTAAAACAAATTTGCTAAACTCATCTTCACCTTCTCTTTTCTAACCATGTCTTCCTCCAATCTGAATCATTTCACCTGCTTTGTGAGTCTCAATCTGTAATCCTTTTGAATGCCTTGGATAATCTGTTCCTCCAAGAACTTCTCTGAAGTTACCTACAACCCCCCTGCTTTTTTGACTCCCAAGGTCTAAATTTAATTGTACTTTCTTTTTAGGCTCCTTGCCTTTTGGGGAGGAGTAAATATTCTAGGTCCTGTTTCTTTAACTTATCTCTGACATTAGCAGGCAGATTAATGCCTTTAATGTTGCCATGATGCTCTCACCTAATTTCAGCACATACGTACTAGAGAGACTACACGTATATGCAATAGGGTGAGGCTTCTGAACTGAATTTATTATGCCCCTTTAATTCAACATTGATTTATTTATATTGCTTTCCAAAAATCTCTTACCAGTGCTAGTGAGCTGCAGTTAGTATCCTTTTGTCTCACCAGCCCAAGGAGATGGAGAGCAAAATGGTAATGGGGAGACAGTTTTTTCTGTGTTCCCTATATGAATCATGTTGCATGAAGGAATAGTCTCATTCCTTCTTGAGAAAAAGTAAGCACTCCCCTCCAGAAGCCATCTGGGAACATTAAAATAGTGCAATGGGAACATGTAGCCAGCACTTTAGCCCTGAAATAGGCAGCGTGACAAGTAATGTCTTTGTCTTTTTATGTACTGTTTTATAGGATTGTCCTTTGTTTTATCTTACAGCAATAATGTTCATGGCATTCCAGCAAAAATGGCTCTTGCAGTTATTAAAATGCTGAGGTGTTTACTCTCAAATTCTGTGTTGCGGCATTTTTTTTTCTCTTGGGCACCAATCTTTAAAGAGATGTCAACAAAATTCAGTGCTACTGACTTAAGTCTGTCTCTTTCTAATTATAATTGCTCAAGTTGGTGTAATATCCTTCTGCAGGCAAAGTCTCAACTGCATTTTTAAGGACTGTATGAACTAGCACTTTTGGTAGATATCACCCTGACAAGCCTCAGAGAACGAAGTTCAGGTTATTACCATGGAATATGCACAGCGCAGAATTCCTGATGTTGTCTTCCTTCACTCTGACCTGGAAACGCTGCCACAGGAGGCTAATGCAGTACTCACTGGATTTGCTGCAGAGATTGCCAACCAGGCTGTCAACTGTATATCACAGCTCCCTACAATACTAAACACAGTTTTGTGGTATAGAGTTGTGATATACAGTTTTGTGATACAGACACCAGTATGCTTTAAACTAGACCACATTAAAACCATTGGACTCACTTCTTGTAGGACATCAAGTAACCATAAGATGATAATTTGCATTAACAATTAGTCTGTTCTGGAATTTAATTGGCTTACTTCAGTGGGAGAACACTGTTATGTGAGATCTCTGGCTGTATGATCTGTCCATCCTTGACTGCATTAATTTTGCTGTACCTTTAGATGTTTCCAACATCATATTTGATTAGCTTATGGGACTGTGTTAGGTTGACATAGCATAAGTAAGTGGATTATTCATACATTTTCATAACTTGTAACTAAGTGACTATATAAAATGACAGTGAAAAAAAAAAACCTCAATAATGTAATATTAGCAAGACGCCTCTCACCTACCAGCCTGCAATAAGTGAAATCATTTTCTCTCACCTTTGGAGGGAAAATACCTTCTGTTTTGCTGGATTTACACTGAAAATGTAATGGCTGTTTCCTGTTCTGTGTCTGTAAAATGCCTAGTATGACCCACAGCATTATAGCCCACCAAAAATCCGTAAAAATAGTCAGCAATTGAAATGTACTGGAGAACATGCAATGGAAATTGTTAACATTCAGGTGTGAAAAGTTCACCTGATTTTTAAATTTATCATATGTGCAAATGTTAATTACATTTTTCAGCACTTGAAGTCTGCAAATTTTAAGAGCACAAAAGAAACTATAGTAGCCTGTTAGACACTTGTCCTTTTCTTAGACTTTTCTTTGGCACCCTCGATAAGTGAGTGCTAATAGAAAGGCTGACAACACAAGTGCGTTTCTGATGCAAACCACCAAGGACAGGATGAACAGTCAAACTTCTAAGAAAAGAATGGGGCCTTTTTGTTGTGGAAATGAAGCTGTGATAATGTTCCCAGACTATAAACTGGCAGTCTGGAATGGCAGAAACCATAGGAGCTTTTTCAAATTCTTTATCAATGTCAGCAGATTTTTTTTCTTCCTGTTGGAGTTTTAGCTAAGAAAAATGTGAAAAATTTATGTGGATAGTTTGTTAGTTTATATAGCTCTTAGCAACAGGGCTGGAGAACATAAGGGCAAACATTTTATTGTCCATTCATGAGCTGATTAACACTGTTAATGAGAGAAAAGTTCTGTGGACTGAAGTGTTCTGATTCCAGAAATAAAATTATATTCCAAAATGAGTTAAGTCTCTGCAAAAAGTCATCTGTGGACAGGAATACTTACCAATCTTGACATGACTACCCACTTATGTCTGCTTTACTCACCGAATGAAACAGGCAGAACAACCTGTAGCACTGTCTGTCTAAGAATCTTGATAATTTAATGCCACTATTATTGTTAGTATCTGTATTATATTTCTATCAGTACCTAGATATCATGAGTCCAAGATACCTGGTGTTATGTTGGTGACCTCTCCTTCCCTGCCCATTGAAAGCCTTTGTCTCTCCTGCCTCTCCACACAGAGCATCGTCCCTTCCTCCCCCATCCCCTACAAGGACAGTATGACATCTTCTTTGCACTGCCTCCTGGTCTCCAGCTATGGGCAAGAAGAAGGTAAATTTTCCAGAGGAACCAGTTAGGGGGAGATACAGACTGTCACCAATATTTATTGGAACACATTTTATGAATTAAGCTATTATTAGTAACAGAATCAAGCTGTTACTATTAATATCAGGTACTTGTCCATTCAACTATCCCCCTCAATCCTTCATTTTACACAGCTAGAGCAGCAGTGCGAAGGCCAACCCTGGGTGTTTACTGAGAAGCAGAGGGCCATACCAATGCACTAGTGGTTTTTGGAAGGTAATCAGAAGGCCCTTCCTTCTCTGAGCATATATAAACCCTGTAGCCTGTGGGCTGTGTCTGCATATAAGCAGCTGCCAGCTCCTTAGCTCTGGTCTGAGTTATAAAACCCAGTGTTGATGCTCTTGTGTGCTGATGGCCTTGGGCACACTCTGCAGACGCTTGCTGTTCTGACTTTATCAGCTGTCTCAGATTCAAGAGGACCACAAGTCTGCAGAACTTACCAGCTTTTGGCAGACTTTCACATGCTACCTCCCCGTGCATACTTTTCCTCTTGCTGTTCTCTGGTAACTGTTTCTGTATGCACATAGGTATGTATCTACAGAACCCAGTCACACAAATTCATGAAGAAGAGACATTTGTGACAAGGATCAATAAAGAGTAAGCAGCCCTTCCTGTGTCCCCCGCAGCATCGGGTGGATGTTCTGTTTGTACCATACCTGTAGTAAATTCATCTACAGGTATAAATCTATGCTGCATCTTGCATCATGGCTTAGAGCTAGTTCAAGCATCAAAAGTGTCTTCACCAGGTCAGCATGGACCTTCATGCATCTCAGAGAAGCCTAGTGACTTTGCCTGTATGAATGTCCTCTTTACTGAGACATGTCATTTAAGGCTAGCTGCTTTCACTGTACACTTATAGCCAGGTAGAGCATTTGCCCTGAAGACCACAGAATTATAGCCAGTACATAATAAAGACAAATGACAAAATGATATAGAGAAGGGCCAAAATACACTGAAAATCTCCTAACCCAACCTGCAACATGATCCTACAGATCATGCTGCAGTGAATCAAACCTCCTCATTTTCTTAACATTTTAATTATTGCATTATTTTTTTCTTAAAAAAAATAAAAACGGACCCACAACATATAATCACAAAGTCAATGACAGATCTGGGCAAAAAGCCCAGAAATACCTTGTGCCCAGTTGCCTGCCCTATGCATTAAAAACTCTTTATTCTTTTTCATTTCTTTTTGCTGAAATGAAAACTGCTCTTAAATCCAACATAACGGAAGCTTCATTGCTAAAAATGTCTGACTCAATTCAGTTGAGGCAAGGCACAGAAGGTCTGAATTTGGTCTTTCCTCTTCCCTTTGATGAATTCTTTTTCCAGAAAGACCAGCATAAATCTCCCCCATGAAACAGAAAACGTGCACTACAGATTTTTCAGCACTAACTATCCAACCAGTCTTACCAGCTTTATGGAGGCACCACTCACCCCTGCAAGGGTTTGAAGACAAGATCAAACCCCTTAGCAGTCAATAGGATGGAAATGTAGCTAATTTGCACTTGTCTAATATTGCCAGTTGAAGAATGAACTAGCTCTTCGTGCCTTTTTGCAGTGATTTAAAATGTATTTTTCTAGTGATTTTTACACAAACTTTGTAGATATAGTAAGGCAAAAAATTAAAAATACCAACAGAGACAGAAAAGCAGCTCCCGTGTTCTTTAGTAATGCACAACCATTCTCTGAATCTGTTGTGCAGGAACTAAAATGAACAGTATAACA
This sequence comes from Eurystomus gularis, assembly GCA_013400335.1. NCBI lineage: Eukaryota > Metazoa > Chordata > Aves > Coraciiformes > Coraciidae > Eurystomus > Eurystomus gularis. The sequence continues at coordinate 262,330 of VZZY01018284.1, forward strand.
AGAACCTCTATTTTCTCATTGCTGCCTATGAATAATCATATTTTTCACTTGCATTTTTGACCTAATCATCAAGCAATATATAAGCAAGGAAGATAAACCACAATTTATGCTCACTGACCTTTCAGTTCCTTAACATATAAATTGTTTAAAAAAACCTGCTGAATATTTTCTTATCTTCTGTCATCAGAAATTTCATGCTCCCCATGGGACTCGGTAGGATGTTTAATATAGACACTGCGTGGTGTGCTGATTGATGGGACACACTGCAACCCCAACAGCTTTCTGTGATTTATAACAAAACAATCCACAAAAAGCCCCAACAACCACACTACATTTTAAAAGTACACATTTTCAGAGCCACTTTTTCCTCTGTGAGGATGTGGACTCCCCTGGGCTGGTTTCAGCAGAGGGAGGAGGGCTGGGTAAGGTCTCTTCCCAGTCACCAAGCAGCAGGTCCCCATCCCTGTCCCTCAGGACCAGAGCTCCAACCTGTTAATACTTCTGCTTAATCCTTCACATGTATTATGCAGAGGCAAGATGAGAGCAGGGGGACTGTACTCTGTATATGGTGGTCTCCAGGGCCATACTGTGGTGTGGTATGAAAACTACCCAAGGCAAGCTGTAAATGAGGGAGGGCAAATGCTGGAAGCAAACTGGTTGCAGTAGCACTGCGTTTTGCATCAGCAGTCTTGAGTAAAATTAACCCATGTGGAGCTCTGTTATAATGCTGCAGTATGGCTTCTCCTGCCCACACTTTTTATTTAAATGTAGTTCAGATATCTGCACATCCCTGCAGCGAGCAGCGCTGATATATGCTGTGAAACCATGCTAGGCCTATGCAGGCTGCTTCAGTTAAGGTAACGGAGGGGCTGAATTTAAGAGGCAATGAAGTCTGACATGAGCTGTGGCATCCCCACTGATTGTGTAGTTAGTTTAAGCTATAACTTAAATTTTATCTGTCTCCTACTAGCAAAAATAATTATCAGATGATGTTTTGACTCCAAGGTAGCTGAGCTGTTAAGAAAAGCTCAATCCTAGCAAGCAGACGCAGTGAGAAAAATGTTGAGATTACATGAAGTCATTAATGCTAAATCCAATCATTCTGGTAACCACCTTACTCATTTAAACTAATTTATGAGCTTATCTTAGTACTTGTGAGCCTGGCAGAGACCAGCTAGGGTGAAAAAAGTCCTGTCCAGGCACAGAAAAGAGGTTTGATTAGAGTGGAAGCAGCTGATTAAGGAGCTGCTATGCTTCCCGGGTTTCAGCCCCTCTCAGACCAAGCAAACACCCCAAGACCTCCCCATCACAGTTCAAGCTGAGATGCTGAGGAGTTCAGCACAGGGCACATGCTGCAGAAAGGGCTTTTCAGGCAGAAAATAGCAGCATAGTGCATGATGAGGACCCCATGATTAGCTCTGAACATGCCACTGGGGACTTGTCAAGGCTCCTCTTCCAGCACACTATTTCTTTTCCATCTGCCTGAAGCACAGTGGCCAGAGGCAGCTCACTTTAGAAAATTCATGGCACATTGCTTCTATGCTGCTGGTGTTCATCAGTGGAACTCTCTAGCAAGCAATATGGGGCATGTTTATTTCATTTATTCTATATTAGCTTGGTGTTTTTTTTTGTTTTAAGAATCTCTTTCATGTAAAAGATATGAAGGAGCTAACACTGACCCTTTGAAAGCCAGGTTTCTTCAGTAATGTTTCCACTATGTCAGCACATGCTAAATCTCCAGTATATCTCTCTGCTCTTAACTTTCCTTTTAACAACATTCTGAGAAACTGAAATGTCCATAGCATTGTCATATTAAAAAAAAAATATTAATTTAAAGCCATTATTCAAAGTTCTAATTAAAAAGTTATACACTCCGGTTAAACATCAGTAATATTCAATATATTAAAATGCTGAAAATGCTTTATACTCTGTCATAAAAAGAAAAGAGAGTCAAGCAGCATCCCTTTTTACAATCAATGTCATAAATCTGCATCAGAGAAAAGCACATTCCTAGTCCAATTAAATGTGTGCAATTAAATATTTACATGGAATTTATGACTTTGGATTGTAGAATTGTTAAGAGTTAAATCAAAAACTGGGATTGTATTTCCAGTATGTATATTTTATTAATCGTGCCTACAAATACTTTAAGAAAGCTACTTTCAAAAGTTAGGATGGGAAAATGAAGAACACAGAATTTAGGAAAAAGCGAAATCAGGGCTATTGAGTCCTTAAAAGTTAGAGCTATGATTTGCTTGCCTGGATTATGATACATGTGATCAAGTTTCACAAATTAATGTTCTCAGTGTTGCTAGCAGGTTGAGGAGGTGATCCTTCCCTTCTGCTCAGCCCTGGTGGGGCCACACCTGGAGTGTGCTGGGCTCCCCAATATGAGAGAGACATGGACACTCAGAGTTATGAATGTTTTCCTGATTATATGCTTGCTATACTTGGTATTTATCAGTTGTTTCAAGGGGGATGAAGCATGCTCAGTGCAGATGGGATACCCGGTGATATTTTCAGCAAACATTCGTTAAGTTCTGCCAATCACTGTGTGTACAAATCTGTTACGTATACATACATATAAATAAAAACATATATTGCATTTATATATAAATAGATATAAAATGGATATATAGAAAATGTATATAGAAAATATATTGAATGTATCCAAATATAATATATATGTTTTATTATCTTGTCATTTACCCAAAGCAGGGTTTTTTCATGCACACAGCACATATTTTGCTAAATTGAATTTCCCTGCTGCTATATGGAAACATAAAGAGCACGCTAAAAAAAGCATCTATAATATTAGCTCAAGCTCTTGCAAAATTATTGACTTTTTTTCCCTGTACTTCTCAGAAACAGCTGAACTGGTTGTACCAAAACCTAAAAATCAAAACAAAAACATAACCGACTAGAGTAAATAAGCAAAATATAGTCTAAATGGTTTAGTTTGGCAAAATATGAGCCACTGAAAACAAGAACTTCATGGGTAAACATTAGACAGCCAGAATTATCAGGATCACATATTATGATCCACTGATCATTTAACAGGGTTAAAATGGAAATTGGTGTTGACTACAATGCAATCACATTATGGTTTCATTTTGCATTTATAGGAAACATCTGGAAATTATGGGGTTTATTCATACTTTATGTCTTTTAACTCTTGCACCTCATCCCTGAAGTTTCTGAGTTGCTCACAGTAGTTGGTAACTTCTATCCTTGCACCAGAACTGCCTACACCTAAATCAGCCTGAATTTACTGAGAAATTGAAGACATGCAATAATCCCTAGGAAATGTCCAGCATTTTCGGTGGTGTTTAATTCTCCTTTAACAGGTTTGCATGATAGGCAAGATGTGGTAGTTATTGCTAATAAGAAAACATTAAAGAAAGTAGAGAATGATGGGAAAAGTACCTATTTAGGGACAAAAGTTTCATAGAGGTGGAAAAATTCATTTTAAAAGGATTTACAACTTGCTGGGTGGGCTGGAGGTGCTTTTAACAAAAATGGTATCATTTAAACTTAAAGTTTCTCTCTAAATAGTGGCTATACGAACATTTAAAGTCTAATAGCCATTATATAAGAGAAGCAGACTTCTGGATTTGCATGCTTATGTCCTTCTGTCTGTAGATATTGTATATTTGGAAGCTATATGCAGTTCAATCTTACACTCCAGGACATACAAAATGAGCATAAAGGGTTCAATCCTGCAAGATGCTGGGTTCTGTGTCTCTGTTCATTGCCACATTAAAACAACTGCCTGCAGTCATACCCCAATGGGTCTCATGTGATGCATTTAAAGTTAGAAAGATTGCTTAAGTGACTTGCTGGGCTTTGTTCAGAGATCAACACTTTACAAGATTACGCCTGTATTAATTCACACACTTGCATTTGATGGTAAATTTCAGCTTTCAGATTGTTCACTTTTTGATCCTAATTATTTTTACTTCCTTTTCAAATTATTTAGGTAGCTAATAAATATAATTCCCATGGCTACTTTTCAAATGAAGGATTATTTTGGCTGCCCTGTAGCTAGCAAGAAGGCTATGTCATTTGAAAGTGGTACGAGAAGTGCCTATTTTTCTGATGAGTTTTATGGCAATTACTTTTACATTTCTACCCAAATGTATCTATCCGTCCTTAAAGAGTCATGGTGTTATTTAGTTTGATGGTTATCTTCTGCTAATAAAAATCTTTTCCTTCTTGTCTTTAGCTGGAGATGCACTCCTTGAGTCGTCAGCTTGCCAGGACTCGACTGGGTTTAAACACAGAAATGCAGAGACTGAGAAATTAAAATGAACTGTCAGCAGCTTTTGAATCCAAAGCCCTGAATGTTGCCATGAGCCCAGAATAATAAACTGTGTTTCAAGACATAGACCCTGAGGATGAAATATATGTTCCATAAACAGTTCTGACAACAACATTATGGATAAGCTGCACAAGCTCCTTGATCCAATTTGGTAGCAGAACACATGGCATTGTTTGGAAATTACAGAAATATTTTAGTGAGAGTGTAGGGGAAAGTGATGTTTATATTAAGAATTTGCAGTTTCACTTGTCTTTTGGGGAGAAGAGTTTGCTTTTTTAAAAAAGTGTCTAAGAAGTATATATGTATAGGAAAGGGTCTTTGTCTCAGACTTGAGGTTTTTTTAATGCAATTAATTTTGTCCAATTTTTAGTTCTTTAAATGTCTATGCTGATTTCACTGGGATACATGTCACTTCAGGTGTTCATTAATTTAAATGTTCTTTCCTGAAAATAAGAATTTTTAACTGTGCCTAGGATTTAATACTTTGTAAGTTGTTTTAAAAACAAAAAAACAAACAAAAAATGTTAGTGCCATGCAGCATTTTAACTTCCATTCCTAGATTCAAATAGCTAAAGGATCTGAGGATGATTCATAAATGCAGAACTGTCTAGGCAATAAAAATCAGTGCATATAAAATGTATGTAACTGTAAAATTTAACACTTAGCCATAAAAACTAACGTCTATAGGCACAGGAGAAGCTGACTTATTAACCCTCTTATTGCATGCAGGACTTTTAAAGAAGTTTGTGGAATGGGCAAATTTTATATTCATTTTGGTAAATGTGCTGAGGAAAGACCATATTGTATTCTCCGGGAATAAAATCTATTAGAAACTCAGTATTCTCAGTTATTTCTCAGAGAGGACAACAAAGACAGGCAGGCAGTTTGGCGCCTGGAGTTTGTACGTGCTCTCTCATGCTGGGATTTTCTTGAAGGTCTCCAGGCTATTGTAGTGGTCTAAGAAAGCTGCACCTTATGATCCAGTACTTGGATTGCATGTCAGAAGGAAACTAAGTGGAAACAATAAAACCAAGTAAAAACAAACCTCCAGACAGATTAAGAGAAGTTCAGGGAGAGCGAGGTGTGCAAGCCTCTGAGACCATGCAGACTTGGTGCACGCCCAGAAATGGCAACACTGGGCTTCTAGAGACCATTGCTTCATATCAGCTAGGGCTATGTGCTGGCTGGTTTTGCCTTGCTCATCTTCTTCTCTGTGGGAGTGGCTGAAGGAAGCAGAGAAGCCAAAACAATTCATATTCTGCAACCATTACACTTCGGCGTTGCCTCTCTAAATGAATGTGAGTTTTATCTCAGCCTGGCAATGGTAGGCTCAACCACAGTTTTGATGGGAGAAGCTAACAAGCAATTTACTTAAATGGGTACATGTTCAAGGCCCAATTTGTTTCTGACTGATGGCAATAGTAGTCTACCATTGGCTTCAAAGAAAGCTAGAAGAGTATTACTCAGTGACAGTAATATTGCATCTCTTCTATATGCTGCAATTAAAGTACTAGAAGTATCGCACAGATCTCTGTAATTGCTTTGCAGTGTAACACAGCTTTTGCCTTTGCAAAAGATTTTGCCTTGAAATAAACTAAAAGGCATTTGAGTGCATCTTCCATAATAAAAAAACTGGCTGATCCTTACTTTGTATCAGCATCAAAAAGGAGAGCAGGGAAAATGTGTTTATTTTTATAAGGGAAACTGAAAAAAATGTAATCCAAATGGTTGAAAACTTAGAATGTCAAGCTTTTTAGAAATGCAGATAGCATGATAATAAAAATGGTGAAGACTGGACAGCAAAATTAATATGAAAAGGAAAACCTAATATTATCAGAACTCCAATGTCTTCACTGAGGACAGGACTCATGTAAGATCCATTCTTAAGAATTTTAATACGGCACAGAATGATAGACTTCTGAATTCTCACTGTGGAATGTGAAATGGTGTATTCATCTTGATTTCAGATTTTAGTGGATAGGCTTTAAGAAGTGTTGCTATCAACACTACAGACTATGGTCTCACTGCAGTGTGGCTGGTTACATCCAGCATAATGACATCTGGGTGAGACAATATTGCCCTTTGCTACCCAAATATGACATTTTCTGTAGATAGAAAAAATACCTACTACTTAGATCAGGCATCTTTAGAACGATTGTATATGCCCTTTGCTAAATACTGTAATGTTTAAATATATTTTATAATTCTAAATCTTCAACACTATATTCATATCAATAAAAGATGCTATGTAAAGAAGATTTACATATGTAAAAATACTCAGAAGTATATGTATCACATTTAAGAAACTGTTTACCAGCTGTGCTGCCCTTCTTTGGACCTGCTTCAGCACTTCAATGTCCTTCTTGTAGTGAGGAGCACAAACCTGAACACAGTATTTGAGGTGCAGCCTCACCAGTGCTGAGTACAGGGGCGTGATCACTTCTCTAGTCCTGCTGGCCACACTATTTCTGATACAAGCTAGGATGCTCTTGGCCTTCTTGGCCACCTGTGCACACTCTGACTCATACTCAGTTGGCTGCCAACGAGCATTCCCAGGTCCTTTTCTGCTAGGCAGTTCTTCAGCCACTCTTCCCCAAACCTGTTTTGCTGTCATCTACTTTAAAGAAACTTGTGCATTTCTTGCAAGTAATCTAATTAGAATGCAAAATAAATACGGATTCACTTTTTATTTTCATTGCTGGTCTTGCCTGCTGCATAAGTGGTAATGCCATGATTTTCAGGATGACTGGTTTTACACACACGGTATCAAAGTAGTCTAAAAGTAATTAACAACAAGTGCTTGAGCTTTCAGAGTTCAATAATCAGATATTTATAACACCACTTTTTCTACTAATCTTAATAGCACTCATCTTTCTTTTGAAATGTTTCCTGTTTTTTCAAAAAGGAATGTGGGAAAACCAGTATGATATGGCTCCTGCACTGGCTGTTGGACGCTGCTTGCCTGACTCTGCCAAGGGTTATCTCCCAAGCTGCTGAGCTGTAGGTAGCTCAGTCACCCTGTCTCAGTGAAGTCATCTCCTCCCACTCTTCCTCTCTCTCTGCAGAGGGTTCCCTCAGCCCATCTGATTTTTTTTCGGTCCTGGAAGTTCTGCTCTTGAGGGATATGACTGCTGACATGCACCAAGCAACCATTGTGTTTCTGAACATTATTAATTCTTAATGGCAGGAGTCCTGCAAATAAGGATTTGAGCCACCCAGTTCATACTGGCTAGCAAGAATTTACCTGCCCTGGAACAAAGCTGGTTTCAATCTGAACAACCTCATGTTGAGGGACTCTAGCACTGTTTAGGCGTCTCAAGTCTGTCTGGCCTCTGCTGGTAGTCATCCCACCACAGCCACGTCAGCAGAGGCGCCTAGTGAGGACCTCTCTGATGGGGCTTGTGTCCAGCCTGGCTTAAACCAGTCCCAAATGACACAGGTTAAATGAACTGAAGTATTCTCTGAAAGCACAGTTGTGCCCAGACCAGGGCTTTTGCAGGCATTGCTAGGTGTGATTTTTCCACACTGGTAGCCAGCACAGCTATGCTTGTAAAGCTTCGTAGTACAGACCTGGCCAGAATCCTTCAAAACCTCAATCGCAGCCTTGGCAAAACAACCCTTTTAACTTTGTTGGAGCCAGGACAGCTCTACTCTTCCCAATTAAAAGTCCAGACTTTGTTCTCTCTGTGCTCTCTCCAGTCACTGCTTCATATCCTGCTTGAAATATTACCCTGGCATGTCTGTCTGTGCTACTGGATGCCAACATTGGTCCTGTGCTTTTGAAAAGGCAAATCAAATTCTGTGCGCACACCTTTCCTGGCACATTAAAACCTTTGACTGCTTGTGTACACAGGGCTTACTTTTATGCATGTGTAGGGCTGGCCTTGCTGGCAGTTGAAGTGCTGGGGCCCAAGTTGTGAGCCCCAAGTTGGAGTTGACCTGTGGATGAGTCACAACCTAGCAGAGAGTTTTATTGTTTTTGACTTCATGTTCCAGAGGCAGAACCTGGCCCACCTGAGTCTTTGTGGCTCTACCCTCACCCAGGTGGTCATGGCTGTGGTGGTGGGTGAGGCCAGGATTATATTAACCAGGAGCCAATTAGTTTAGAAGAGCTTCTGTTGGGGCTGGCTGCATCTTGCTGAGCTCTCATGGTGGTGTCCTTCCATATGAAGGGCCACTGAGGGAGCCATCTCTGTCTGTTGTGTCCAGCAGGTGATGCTGGCACCACAGTGGGCAGTAGAGGAGCTGGGCCCACAGGAACCTGTGGCAGAACTGTCTGAAAGAAGACTTGTGAGGGGATGTTGCTGAGTTCAGTGTTGGCCTGTGTGACCAGGCAACTGATGGCAGCATAAAATGATGACGGCTGAACCAGCACAGCAGCAGTATACCCCACAACTGCCCTCTACGCAGAAGCAGTGCTGACGTACTGCCTTCCTGGTCTTGCCTTGACATTTCCTCAGCTGATGTTATGTTAGCATAAGATTTTTATTTGCCCAGAATGATGCTTAATTTTGTCCATGTGTAGAGGTGATAAAGTACTTGCATATACTAGAGGACATTTTCCTAACACTACATAGTGTGTTTATGATGTGTTGACATTTTCTAGAGAGAAAGAATGGCTGCAAGAACATCAGAGCATTGCAGAGGTGTGCACGGGTGTTGGATTGGTGGCAGAGAAGAAACACAGGGACATATGAAAGACAATGGGTAGTGTGATTGGTACCTTATTTTCATACTTCATGTTGGCATTTCTGGAAGAGTACTAGTATGATACGGTAGGATCAAGTCCCTCTGCAGAGATGAGATATACAGCAATAGCTCCAAACTTCTTCATGAAAAAACTAGATAGAGATGGCTGAAGGCAGTTTGCCCCAGTCACCTTTATTGCCCCAGGACCCCCTTCCAGTGGTACTTCTCGTAGTAGTCCATCATTCATTTGGACAGGGCATCTTCCCACACATTAGGATGCCAAACTTGGCCACCAAAGGAGGTGCACAGATAATTCACCAGCACTTTCAGCACTTGCAGAAGCTGGTGATCACCAAAATAACAAAAGTGCTTGGCCTCTTAAATTTGTTTGACTGCAGGTTTCAAAAGTGGCATGTAGACAGTCTGGCTTGGTGCAGTCTGCTGAAATCCTCTAATGTTACACAGCAGTGGTTTTACATGAAGTAAGCACCAAACAGTGCAAACTGATTTACATGAGAGAAGATACACATGAAAGTAATCTGGGCCCAGGATGAAAGCAAGCAAGGGCAATAGTGGGGCTTACATTATGTTGGTTCTGTTTCAAGGAACAGCTGCTAAAATGTGTTGCTTATAGACAGCAAACATGATATTTTACAGTGTTTTCAGTGCTAGTTTTACTCAGTTCTTTAAACAGCTGATGTGAGGAAACAGGTAATTCACATGAGGCATATGGAACTTTGTTAATCAAATGAAATGTATTGAGAGGATTGATTTATTCACTCTATTAAATAACCACTTACATGCAAAACTCTCCTTTCTGACTAGGAACATGAGGACGTGTTGGTAGCTTGCTGATTTTTTAATACTTACATGAAGCGTTTTGGCAAAGTCACAGCAGCCTCTCAACTTTTGGTTTCTGTTTTTCACAGTTAAGCAGACAGCAATGCACACTTAACAAAAACACAGAGCTTTATTAGGCTTAGAGGCATGTGCAAGAGACAGCTTTAGAAAAATACTTTGAAGATGTGCTAATCATCTACAAGAAATAAAAATGTTATGGCATAGTAACCAATGAACAGACAAAGTCTTCAAGAGATGCACAGGCTGTACAACATGCTGCAATACAACTGCACATAAAAGACGCCAAAGCAATGTCTAAGGGAGTTGTTGTGTCTATTTGTCACAGCTCAGCACCACACTTGGTCACCGAGGCCAAATGATGCAGCTTTTTGACATCCTGTTCTGAAGTTAGATTGCTGAGCCCAAGCCAGATGATCTCTGTCCTATGCTCCAGTGCATGGCACAAGCAGCTCAGTTCTCCCCAGGCTTCTGCTCTGACAACAAGGGCAGTATCTTGCTCTGCTCAGAGCCCACTCAGTCCGAACCCCTCTGCTTGTCAGGAGCAGCCAGGTACCATCACACTTTGGAAGTTACTGCCTTTCCAGACCTGCTGATGTATATTCATCATGTGAAAACTCTGTAATCCAGTTCAGACCTTGGTTAGAAAAACCCAGTCTGTACATTTTAGTTGGAGTTCTGACAAAATCTGTGGGGAGCAATTATGCAAGCAGCTATTCTAGCAGATCGGAGGGGTCATATCCTCTGGGAGCATGAGTGGTCAACAGCAGCAGTGGTGGGATGCCTGGGATGGGATCCCTGGCTGTCAATCGTGTCCTCCTCTGCCCTTGGTCTGATTCTGACTGAAATGGCTCTTATCTTTAAAAGGAAAGAAATCTTAATGCTTCATTTATTGCATATATTTGTAAGTTTGGACTATGGCAGGAGTTCTCCTTGAGGAATAAAGACAAAACTAAATATTCAGCTTTTCTAATAAAAAATATATATTTGATATTCTTTTCTATTATTGGAAGGAGGTTTTGAATTGCATGCAAGCCTAAGTTTCTTCATTAAAGTGGACAGATGTCAAATTTTCATATAAAACCTCATTTATTATAGATACATTGTTATAGTAGGTAGATGTTGTCCTTGATGCATATATAGCACTGACCTCATTTAGGCTGACAATCTGAGTGGATGAAGCTCTATGCAGTTAAACCATGGAGCACTCCCTCAGGGCAAGGACTCTGCAGTGGAGCACTTGCACTGTGCCTATGCAAGACAGACCCCATCAGCACCAAAGCTGCTTCTGACAGGGTTTACTTGTGCAGCTCAGGTCTGCAGAACTGGACCTCTGGGCTTCTTCCATTAACCAGTAACATATGGCAACACTGAACAGCATTCCAGCTCCTTCTTCAGTCTACAGAGATGATTTCATATTGTGATGTATGATGCATAGAGTGAGTAATGGCTTTTTGGCCTATGTGCTTGCATGAGAAAGAATTCCTGACACAAACCCATAGTTACATGATACCCAACATACAATGCCATCTTTTGTCTCTACCAGTTTTGTACTCCTCTCCTTCCATTTAGCTTTAAAAGTACGAAAACTGTCTGACTCTCTGCTTCAATAGGATCTTTATCGCTAGAAGGAAGGATGACACAGCATCTTGAGATATGGCAACTCCAAAATGCTGCAAATCTACTGGCTTAAGTAAGTTGCAGAGGGAACATTACTTTGTTGTCAGCCAGTTGGTATAAAGGACAGTTTGGGACAGCACCCATCTATGTTGTGAACCAGAGAGCAGGAGGTTAAGTGTTTGGTACTTCTAGCTCTCATCTCACATTTATCTATTTTACAGCATTCTGCACATCCATACAGATTCAGCAGAAAATTGCTTTGAAGTTAAAGCAAGAGTGAAGAGAAGTTGCAAACAAGAATAAATAAGAAACAAGGGACAGCAACACCTTGAGGCTCTCGGTTATTAGAACAGATTTCAGCAAGTGCCTTGAAATGATCTAGCTGTTTGTCTAGACTTTCTAAGATGGGTTATTCAAGGGCACATGCAGCCTTCATCAGGATTGGGCTCTGCACCACGTGGCTCTCAACCAGATGTGGAGCTGGAGGGCTGTGTGCTCTTCTGGACTGTAGCCCTTTAGTGACCCGCACAGTAAACTTGTGCCTCTTGGTTATCTGTATGTCAACTTCTATGTATATTCCACTCCTAAACAAAGCACTTTCGTCCAAAAAGGAGAAAATCGAAACATTATTACATTACATCGTTACATACAGCACCATGGTTCTGTCAAAACGCAAAGGAAAGAATCTTTTGGGAGCATTTTGCTAGTGTAAGTTGAAACCTGTTGACTTTCTCGCTGACAAAACTATATTTGTTTGTGGCTTTTATTCCTGGCGGGTTCTTCTGGAGCTGGGTCTTTAAATGTGGTGGCGCCAAACAGCTGCAGCCTGTGGTGGCCCTTCTGTAACATCTTGCTGCTTTCCTCTCTTTCCATGGACAAATCCCCAAACTATGCATCTTTTTCCTTACTGCTGACATAATGGTGCATCCTCCCAAGAATAATAAAAGCAGACTGGGAAGACAATAGCTGGCCTTTTGGCTAAATATTTTGTAAATATCACATGAGTATTTTAGGATTAATGACCTAATTGCATTTGTCAGTCAGGGACATTGTCTGATGCTCTGTCTTTTCACTTTTCTGTGTTAATTGGTGTTCATGTTCTTTATATACAGAGGAATATTATTAATCTGATAACTGGTTGATCTCTTATTGCTGTTTTCCCAGGTCCATCCAGTTATCTAAAGTGACTAGTGGTTTCTACATATTTGTGAACTCCAAATATGTATTTAAGCCATTAAAATAAATGTGCTTCTTTTTTTTAAACCATGCTAATAAATTAACAGTGATCAGATAAAAAAAATATTATTTTCTTCAGTATAAGTAGCAGGTTTTAAGGTCCCTGCCAACTATGGGGCAAACATAATGGTTTCATGGACTTTTGAGGAGAAAGATGTGGATGCAGAGGGAAAAAGCTTCATTGCAAGGATTAATAGAACTGCTACTCATTCAGTAACTGCATGCAGTTACATGCTGCAACTGGAATAACACTTGTGGAAGGCAAAAGCGCTATTTAGAGAATCGTTTAAGATTTTGTAACTTCAAACACAGCGTACACAAATTAAGAGGATGAAGAGCTTGCTAAATACTGAAGTAATTTGATCACAAGTGCAAATGAAGTCAAAGGCAATGGAAAAGCTTTGGAAACAAATACTAGGAGAAATGATAAAACAAACCATTTAGGAAGCATCTCCTAACAGAATTAAAATCTCATTCATCATTGTTATTCGGACAAAAACAACTTATGTAATAAGCCTGTTAGAGGTGAACAACAGGCTAATTGGAAAACAAGATAATGGAAAATTTGATATAGTTTGGAAGAGTAAGGAGGGACCTTAATAACTATCAGGAGAGATTCACATCAGGAGTTTTTTGCTATACCAAGAACTGTCAAAGTTCTGAGGTTTGAATGTGTGCTGAGACCTAAGAGTAGGCAAACATTTTCTTGAACAAATACCTCGTTCCTTTTTGTTGATGTTGATGTGCCAAGAAGGGTAAATGTGATATTTCTTTTTCTTTCTAAGGGGAACAGAAAAGGACTGCCCATATGGGCTTACCTTTCAATCACTAACGAGCAAGAAATGCAACAAATCTATAACTCCTTTTTGTGGGATATCTTGGTATACACACAGGTGCAGAGCTCCAAGCATATCCAAACACTAGCTTGTGTATACTGATACGGAATTTTTCAATAAATGCAGATGTGGCACTCCAGAGGATTGTGCATGCCAGTTCAAGGATGTCACAGCTGCCTGCTGTTAAATAATTGTGCATTGAAATAAATACATACGTGTCTGCATATATTTTGAAGCACTGCACCTGAATACAATACAAGGGAGCCAAATACATCCATTGACTATGAAAGGTTGCTTGATGAAAACAGATGTCCCTCTGTGTGGCTCCAGACATCTGGGTACATTATGCAATGGGGTTGTGTGTGTGATTTTTGACTGTGAACTTTATCACTACAGAGAGGTCACTCCTGGCATGAGCAGGAGAATGGCTCAGGTGGTTCACCAGACCACATGCCAGATTTGTGCTTCAGACAAGACCTTCATCTGGGATATGAAAAGCAATGGAGCACGCAGGTTTGTGCTGGCTGAGAATCTTGCTCACACAATCCTCTCTGGTAAGTATTTATGAGTAGGGGAATTATTTTCAACACATTTGTAAAAAGTCCAAAGTGAAGTGATGCATTTAGTTTCCACAGGAAAAAAAAAGAATTCTTTGGTCTGGATGCAAAAAAAATGCAGAAAGCACTAGAAGAAAAGTAGTGACCTTTTATTCAATAGTCTCTGGATCAGCACTCACAGAGGACATGAGAGACCAGGAGAACAACAACTCCAGCTTCTGTAGTCCAACAGAGTGCCCTGAGAAGAGCAGAGGGGGAGGGCCAGGCCAGCTGGAGGCAAATGTGTATCCTCCTTCATCTCTTATCTTTCACCACTGTCTAGGCAGAAGGGCTGCATGGCACCTGCTGACAGAGGAGAGCAGTTCAGTGTGGAGCCTGAGGCTGGAAAACATCCATATTTCACCAAAAAATATTTGGAATTGGTGCTTTCCTCATTCTCTTCCATTGGACTTATTCCAGCTTGTATAAAAAGTCATTGGAGCAGGGGCTGAAATTTCAGTGTTTTGTTTTTGATGAAAATGCTTGGTATTGACCACTTTCAGTAAGGAATAAACAATAATCTTTTTCTTACCAACCTTGTTCCCCCATCTCTACATACTGTAATCTGCAAGTTCGATGCCTGCATTTTCATAGCTCAAAACTGCAAGTCAAAAACCACCATAAATGATGATTTCAGACATCATTTTGCCGAGCCCAAACTTAGAATCATTGAATCATTGAATCATTGAGACTGGAAACGATCTTGGGATGTCTCTCACCCAATCTCCTGCCTGGAGCAAGGTCAGCACTGAATTCAGACCAGGTTGCTCTAGTTGAAAATCTCCAGGGAAGGAGCCACTACAAACAACTTCCTGAGCAACTTGTTCCAGTGCTGACTGTTCTTGTGATGAAAATGTTTTCCCCTGTGACCAGCCAAAATCTCCCCTATTTCAGTTGATGACCATTATCTCTCATCTTCCTACCAGGCACTTCTGCAAAGCCTGACTCTGTCTTCTCAGTCCCCTTTTCTCAGGCGCTGAAAGGCTGCTGTTGTGTTCCCCCAAGCCTTCTCTTCCCTGTTCCCTGTTTCTTCATCCTTGTGGAGTCTAGAATTACACACAGTGTTTTTCAAAGCCATTCTTTCAACTCTCAGAATGTGAACAAGCTTTGTAAACAGGTATTTTTCCTCTTTTCCTGGCCACTAGCAATTAGAATAATTATTTAATGTCATTGAAACTCAATGAAACCAAATATTCTACCCTGCAGTGAAAAGGCTTCTTACAAGTTGTTCTTACAAGAAAGATTCCCACTGAGTTAGTATCACCAGATCCCACATCAGCACAGAATCTTAGGGCTTGATAGAGATGTGGAGCTTTTTCCTATATACTCACACAGAAATAAATAGACTTTAACTGTGCTGACCCAAGACTTCATGGTAATGAATTTGCATTGATCAGAATGACACGAGGGATAGATGATATTGGACTGATCTACTGCAATACGCTGGTATGAAGAAAAACACTCCAAACCTTTCTTTCAGTTTGTGGAAAGAATTTACATTAGCAATTATAGCAACTGCCTGCTGAGAATATGGTCTTAGGTAGCCACACAGTAAGAAGGAAGAATAGTCCATCTTAGAAAGCTGCATGGAATGGGAAGAATCAGAAATGGAGGCTAATATGAGGAAAAAAAAACCCATGAAGAAATATAATAGTCAGCAGACATACTGAAAGCATTTAAATTAGACATGTATTTATTTGCATAATTTCTGACATTGTTTGACCATTAACATAGCTTTTACAATTATAGCTTTGGACATTTCATTTCACTGTATGTCAGAATTCTGTAAAATTACTTAAAAAGAAAATACTTCCAAGATTTATCATAATTTTTTCAGTATGTTTATGTTGAGATATCTGTTGTACTACTTCTAGGCATGAATGCAGAAGAAAATAGTACTTGTTTTAAAGCAATTACAAAGTAATGATGTGAAGATACAGATGCCTTAACTGCAGATTGTCATGGTTTAGGCCCAGCCAGCAACAAAGCCCCTCACGGCTTCTCGCTCACTCCTCCCACCAGGGACTGGGAGGAGAATCAGAAGAAATAGATAAAAACTCATGGGATGAGATAGGACAGTTTAATAGGACAAAACAAGGAGAGAAGAAATAATAATAACAATGATACTAATAAAAGAATATATGAAGTGAGTGATGCACAATGCAATTGCTCACACCCAGAACCTGCTGCCCAGCCTGTTCCTGAGCTGCGATCCCTCCTCCCACCCAGCCAGCTCCCCCAGCTTTTATACTGAGCATAACCTATATGGTATTGAATATTTCCTTGGTCAGTTTGGGCCAGCTCTCCTGGCTGTGTCCCCTCCCAACTTCTTGTGAAAATTAGCTCTATCCCAGCCGAACCCAGGGCACAGACAGAATCATCTGTGGAATGAAACCCTAAACAGATAAAATATTAGCAGTAACAGAAAGATATTTTCTTCCTGTACAGAAGTCCAAGGCAAAGGTGAGAGTATCACTGCCGTTTTCCTGTGTGTGTTTTGACAAAAATGTGCCATATTGCAAAGGCAGGCACTTTGTTCTGACCAGCTGCAGGGAAACACACAGGGTGAAGAGAACCATTTGTCACACAGAAATTGTGAGATATGTTTGCATATAAACTTTTAATTAAAATTGCTGCTCTTACCCTGCTGCTGGTGGAAGCCATAAGGGTGACAAATTAGCTCTCTTGCAACCTGAACAGTATGGGGCCTAACTGTTAGAGATTATGAAGCAGTATTAAGTCTGGAAGAAACCTTGTTTATGATCTTACATGGGGATCCATGGAAATGATCCTGTTTTTTAACACAGCTGTCACGGTTCTCAGAAATACTGTGATTATAAAGCCAGCAAGGCTTGCAGTTACCCATATACTTAAGTACACATTTGGCTCTAAATTACAGTGATAATGTAAGCATAGGTCCTGTAGCAAGTTTTGTACTGGCAAACGCCTGTTCAGCTCATCATTTCACTGGGGTTTGGCAGGGGAAGGGAGTCTCACTGCAATTCATGAGCCAGAGCTTGTTCCTCAGTTGCATTATGCTGCCCTGCAGATCTCACAGGGCTCTCCAGAGAAAGCGTTGGCTAAGGTAGGCAAGGGTAAGATGACCAAAGGAGGTCATCTCTTATCTGGTGCTGCTGGAAGCCACAAAGGCTGAGAGAAGTGCATGATAGAATCATAGAATCATTTCGGTTGGAAAAAACCTCTAGGATCATCTAGTCCAACCTTCATCTAACATCTCCCTGACCCCTAGTCCATGTCCCGAAACACCACATCTACTCATTTTTTTAACACCTCCAGGGATGGTGACTCCACCACTTCCCTGGCCAGCCTGTTCCAATGCCTAACCACTCTTTCAGTAAAGAACTTCTTCCTAGCGTCCAATCTAAACCTCCCCTGGCACAACTTGAGGCCATCACCTCTTGTCCTATCATTAGTCACCCGGGAGAAGAGACCAGTGCCAGCCTCACTACAATCTCCTTTTAGGCAGTTGTAATGAGGTCTCCTCTCAGCCTTCTCTTCTCCAAACTAAACAATGTGAGTTCCCTCAGGCAGTCCTCATACAACATATTCTCCAGACACCTCACCAGCTTTGTTGCCCTTCTCTGCACCTGTTCCAGCACTTCAATGTTCTTCTTGTACTGTGGCACCCAGAACTGGACACAGAGACAGGTGTGGTCTCTCATGAGTGCCGAGTACAGGGGCACAATCACCTCCCTACTCCACTGACATTACTCAGTGGAGGGGAGACTCTGTTCCCTCAGCACTGGGCATTGCCGTTGCACTCTTCGGGCCATTATTGCAGTTTCACAAACAGACAAAGTGGGGACCAAAGAGCAAAGTGGTCTTGTCAAAGGTTACAGAACAAATCAGCACAGGAGATGGGAAAAGACTTACTCCTCAGTAGAAGTCTATTGATTTTTTAACTGCTGGGCCCATTTGGCTGCTGAAAGAGTCCTAAGGCTCAAATGAGATACAAGAACAAATAATTCACAGCAGACCTCAAAGATGATAAATTCTTGGCTTTGCATCTTACATCCCCTATAATTTCTTTTCTCAATTATTTTAATGGAAGATGGTGAAAAGTGATGTAGAGGTAAAAACCCCAAACTAATGGGATTTTTTCTTCAGCAGTGGAAACATCGATTGTGAAGGAGTTCAGGAAAATAACTCATGATCATCCACTAAAATATTAAGGATGTCAATGTGTTGCATAAACACAGACATCTCGCCTTATTTGGGTATCTCAACTGGTCTTCAGCTATTGCTCCAGAGAGAAGCACAACTCCCATGGGTCCATGGGTCCTCTGTCTTCTCTTCTGTCCTCATTTATCATCTCAGAAATGTACACATATGCAAATCAAGCTTCATTCAAGGAGTGGTTCTCTGTTATAGTGCAGGCTGTTTCGGTCCATAAACAGCTGGGTTTGGTATCACTGTATAGTTAGTTCTCAGTTTTAGTTATGTTTACACCTTTTGTGCTTTGGGATTTAAGTGATTGCTCTTGAGTTCACTTGAACTTCCATGAACAATAGTGTGTGCAAAATTCAAATTACTAGAAACAACACTTCCTTTCTTTAGTTCGTCTATCATATTTGTGGGAAGGCTCTATCTTGGAAGTGGATTGGTGCAGCTGGTCTGCTTGGGAAAAAAGAAAAGACATAAGTATTAGAATGAGTTACTGATTATATCATCTGGAGAAAAGAGTCTTTATGTCTCCAGAAACTATTAATGTTCAGCTTATGCTAAGCTCTTTCTCAGAGGCCTAATATTTTTGGTTAACTGTATATCTGGAGGAACTGTGATAGAAATAGGACTTCTTGGTCTTTTATATCAAATTTAAATTATGCCTAAATAATTACACAGAAATGGGAAACAGTATTCTGTAAATCAGTGACTCATAGGTAATAGTGAGGGGTCTTCCTCTGACCCTTCAAAGGACAAAATATGCACCACAGTGTCAATGGAGCTGTTGGGAGCCTGATCGCTGAAAAAGTCTTCTCAATCATATTGCCAGGAGAACACCTTAGGCAGAAAGTAGTTATTTTTCTCTTGTGATTTAAGGGTAAACTGTCACTGAAGCTGTGGACAGGCATTTTTGAAACCTTTGACAGGCTGTAAATACTGTTATTAAATAAAGCACATTTCAAACAATCAGTTTTGGAGAATATGGCAAGATTTTTAAATCTTTGGAATTTCCAGAACTCAGTGCGAGCGTGTAATTTCGTATGATTTTGGATTAGAATCTTACTGTGTTGAGATTATGCTATTAAAAATGTAATTTCTGAACCTCAAGTGCTACAGGGTATGTTTCTGCAAGAGGACAGTGTCAGACAGGATGACAAGAGCTGTCCCCAGCCAGGCTGTCAGCCTTCCCATGCGCTGAGCTCGAGGCCAGCAGAGCTGGTCCTTGCTGGCCTGGAGCCTTTCCCAGCCACATCTGAACACTGCTCCACCTTCATGGGGTCTGTTACCAAAAACTGCTCCACCAGCTCCTACCGTCAGGAAGGAGATAATGTATGTCACCATGTTCCTTTTTGATCCATGGCATGGATGGTTGCTCACTACTGCTGATGAGAGCGTAATGTCTACTCAATTATGTCACAGTTCTAGTCTTCTTTAATTAACTTAGATTAATTTAATGTAAAGAAAGTGTTCTGAAAATGTAAAACACATTGGGTCCAACCCACAGTGAAGTACCTTTTGCCAGGAACCAAGTATCACCTAGTAAGGGATAAAAGTATCATGAATTCTGAGTATCTACTGCTTGTGTAAATTGTGGTACTTCAATTTTTTTGCTTCTGTCAATCATGTCTATTTGGGGGTGCACATAAGTTTCCTGTGGAAATCTATATTGATCTCCAAAGTAAATGCTTTATCGTATCAGCTGCCTATTTAAAATGTTCGTGGTCTTGTATTTCTTCTTTTGGGTTGTGCCTGTGTAAGGTATTTGTTTGTCATTATATGTCTAAAAATAGCAGAAAGATAAAACCAGCGATTTTTAGGCTTTTAGCAGCTTATGGTTTGGAGTGAGAACATGATGCAATGGAGTGAGATTAGTGATTTGAGATGTGCAAAACTATAACCAATGTGCTATTGATTATGTATACATATATATGTATGTAGGTAGGTGTATATATAGGGAGATGAATATGTATCTCAAGGCACTGAAATGCTTCTGTAGGCAGTCTTCCAGGCAGGCAACTCATGAAAGATTGCTCCTGATTAAGAGGTGATCAGGGCAGGTCCAGGCAGAGCTTGAAGTGGTGCTGGCTCTGGTACCCTGCGAGCTTGCTGCCATCCTGTCACCATGCTCCTGTTTCAGGTCTTGGATGCCAGCACGAAGCTCCCTTATCTGTCTCACCAACACTTGATCCAAATAACACATTTCCATCTGTAGAGGTATCATTTCAGCAGTGCCCCAGAAACTTACTGGATCAGTGTCATACACTGTCTCAGACTCTTTGTGAGTCAGGAGTAGAGGTGAATTAATGAGTACATAGAATTACTTTGTGTAGTCTTAGCATCCAGAACAGATAATCCTCCTACATTTTGCAAGTTCTGCTTCATTCTGTCATGGCAGTACATTTGTGTGAAATATGTGCCTGGATCTCACTTGAAATCAGGAGGAGTTTGGAATTCAATCATCTCTTTAGCTGTTGTCTCTGTATCTCTGGATGTTTGGCATAGTGGTGCAGGCTTTAAACTCTTCTCCTAGATTCCTGTCTCCGAAAATTACTACTCCTAAAAAGCTACCGTATCTTCCCTATTGTAAAGGATCAGGATGAAGTAGGCATGAGCTGCTGATGTGAGCTGTATGTACAGCCTCCCAGTGAAGGAGGCCTTTAGCAGATACCACAGTGAACCACATCATCATAACTGCATGAACATTCTTGCCTTGAAGACAAAGGTCAGTGAGGAGGAGAGGGAACAGACATACATCTCCAAGAGCATCACAAGAGATTGTTGGTGCTGCCTTCTTATGTGCAGGCCAGATCTGAGCCACAGATCTGCCAAAGCAGTTACACTCTAATAAGCACCACAAGTTAAAGAGCTTTTCTGAACACACCAAATCTGTGAAATGGGACCATGCTGAGCAGTGAGAGGGGCAGGATGGAGAGAAGGGCAAGTTTGCCTGATTTAGAGAAGCTTTTGCTTCAGCTTGGATCACAAATTAGAAAAGAAAGGTCAGATTGCCTACAAGCTGATGGTCCATCAGAAAGTTTGCTCATCTAGAAGTTCGTGGGGTAGGCTACGGCTCTGTGTCAGTTGTGAGTCCGAAGTTGACCATGATGAAGGAGATGCTGCCTTTTCCTGATCAGCTGGCCATATCAAGAGCCACATAGTCTCACAGCAGACAACGTGCCCTATCACTTGACAGCCATGGCTGTTGGTAGGCCTGGGACCTGAAATAATATTATTTTCACTTCAGCAGAGCTCTAAAATTAACTCACGGTTTATAGCAATGATAAAATACTTCTGTCTTTTTAATGTTGGTTATTAACGAAGAATATTTTTCACTGGAGGTTTATTTTGCCAAAAACCTTTGAAATTACTTGCATCAGCGAACTATAATATAGGTAAAGCTCCATATAAATTATTTGATAGGGAATTAAAAAATAACAAGACAGCAAAGCTTGAAGAAATCACTCACTCTTTGATTGGATTTGAGACCCCTCAGGTGACTCAGCTGCTTTGCCAGGAAATGTGAATTTTAAAACCAGACCAACAAAAAGCAGAGCGTACCCTCAACCTAAACCAAAAGCCATGCCTGAATATTTAACGCAATAGCATATTCTCAGCTATGACTGACTGAGGGCTTTATTATTGCACACTGCTCAGGGGTTTCTTTTAATTAATACCAACACTGCAGTACAGAAGAAAATACATTAAAAAGGAAATTATTAAATTTTCCCCCAGCTGTTATTGCTACATGTGCCATATTTTTGATGAGTGATTATTAATAGAATTCTACACTGTAATTCTGGTGCTGCTGTATTACATATCTCAAGAGGCAAAAATGGTCTGGAAAAGAGAGCTCAGGTCTGAGCTACAAGATTATTCATTAATCTCTTCCATGGTGTGACTGTGGGAGACTGCCTCGATTTCCCTGTCTCTCAGTTAAGCTAATACCCGCTTGCTTCTCACGGCCACTATGGGGTTTAATGAATCACCTGGATTTGTCTCAGGTCTTCACTTCCTTTTTTTGTGCTGTAGACACAAGTGCACAATTTCTGTTGCACAATGCCTGTGAAGGGAGGTTACAGCATTGGAATGGAAATCTCCCCAGTGCCTGCAGGCACAGGGACACTGGTCTGGTCTCCAGGTCAAAAAGGGCTTGGAGGGGCCAAGACAAGAGAATTTGACTTGCAGATGACAGAAGTCTCACATGCAAAAAAAACAGAAAAGGGATGAGCGCTGCCTGACAGCTGAGCACCCTGTAAGAGCACTAGCCTGTCTGGCACGTGGAGACCAATGCTTTTCACTTTGTGAAACCTCAGCCAGACATTGCAAAATACCCACACTGAAAGGATTAATCTATGCAAAATGTATCCTAGAGTGAGACGTAAAGTGTGGGTGAGAAAAGAGAGAGGTAAAGGGTATCTTTTCAGCTATGCGTAGGTAATCAGCAGTTTCATGAAATGCGTGCACAGAAACTGTGTGCAGGTGCACGTGGTGCTTGGGCAATTCTCTGGGACCTGTGAACTCACAACCATATAAAAACTTGTCCCTGAAAGCAGTGCTGTCCTAAAACAGTAGTTGCAAGACTTTTTAGAAGATAGTGGAAATGGGTTTCTGAGATCTGATACCCAGTTTTGAGGACAGAACCACACAGGAGACTGGAGTCATGGCTAGAATTCAAGCACTTCATTATGTTCTGCCATTTCCTAAATAAGAAGCAATTAAAATGCAGCAACTTGTGCTGTTCCACTGCAGTGCAGCCATTAAGCTTCAGTTTGCACATTAGGGTCCTATTTGGCAAGCTGAATATTTGTGCTAGTTGGACAAAAAGATGCCACAAGACCATACACATCCCTGAATGCCCAGTGTGACACTTTGGAAAATCTGTGTGTGTTAAAATTTTGAGATCTGCTGAGTTTATGAAGATTTTGTATCTATAAATACCAGAGCCAGATTTGTACTTCAAAGCACGTTATCAGTATTAAACTATTAATATAATAACAAAGCATTCATGGTGTGGCCACCAGTAAAGCTGGCCACAAAAAGGAAAGAAAATTGCAAGCAGAGTTTTTCTATGATATTTAATTCACAGACAGATTTTTTTGGACATCAGTGTAGCTGGGAACCACAGCCCTCAATGCCCTTGACTGACAAAAAGCTTACAAGCTGAAATGTGTAGTCTCAATTAACATGGAATCAGTGATTTCCTAACAGGGTGTCTATCTCCAGATTTACTTTGGAAAGACTGACACAAAAATGGAGAGCCTTAACCTGAATAATATGTGATTTGAGTGCAAGTGCTGTAGAACCGTAGGAGAGATGCAGTACATGAAAAGAGCAGGTCTTCTAAGATTGCTTGCACGAGATGGCATTAAGGCCATGAAAAAACCTAGCAGAGAAGGAATGAAGAAGCAATGTGTAAAAACTTTAACTTACAAGGCCCAGGATTTGAAAGAATGAGAGAACAGATACAGTTTGATCTAAGGAAGGTAAAGAGAATTTGGACAAGGACTGAGAAGAGTTGATGTGACTAGGAGAAGCCTGAACTAGCAGTGTCATGAAGAGGAACTTTGAAAGAAAAATTTCTAAAACTGCTCAAGATGAGCAAAGATGCTCTGGTAAGGATGCACATAAAAGTCCTTCAAGCAGATCCTGTATCTCCTTTGCTGGCAAAACCAGTTTGGAATTGTTTCATTTTTCTAGTCAAACAGCATCCTGGGAGCTCC
Organism: Eurystomus gularis; assembly: GCA_013400335.1. Classification (NCBI taxonomy): domain Eukaryota; kingdom Metazoa; phylum Chordata; class Aves; order Coraciiformes; family Coraciidae; genus Eurystomus; species Eurystomus gularis. The sequence continues at coordinate 286,391 of VZZY01018284.1, forward strand.
TAACATAACCCAGTGCCGTCCTCGTTGCTCTCTTCTTGACCTCACCTACTCTTACTTTTTGCAGAGGGTCAGATATGCTCTGAACCTTGTGGCTTACTTTCTTCACTTAATGCACTTTTCTGAAGTGTTAGATTAAAAATGAAGGGGTGCAGAGGGGAAAGCTTTGAGCAATGGAGTTGAAGTAATGGGGTATTTTGAGGCAGTGCTCATGAGACCAAGAAACAAATGCCCTAAGCTCTCCCATCTCCTGCAGAAGGCTGCAGTTGGGTTCTACGATGGAGAGGTCCACATCTGCAGCTGGCGCTTTCTCAGTCTTAGGAGAACCTTGAAATCCATATGCCTTCTCTGGGTCCACAAGTAAGAGCGCACTCAGGAATGTAACATAGAACTTTTTAGGCCCTTTATCCTATTTTCTAGAGTGCAGAAGTATAAGAAAGGTACTGGACTGGGATCTTTGTCTGACTTTGAACATTCAAAACTTTATTTTTCTGAGCAACCAATCTGCAACAGGCCAGATGCACTTTAGGTTTATACCTGTTTCTCTTAATGGTTTATTAGATGGAAGTGGGAGTCTTCCAGATAATCTGATCTAGAATTTATTGTACTCAAATGATCAAGTGAAAAACATCATTTTTTAGAACTCGCTCATTATTTTAAATGCTTTCTCTGTTTCCTTCTAGAGCTTCTCTGCTGATGTATAGAGCTCTTCAGATAATGGTTTGTTTACAGGCTGTATCTACGTCCATTACAGACAGAGGAACAACACAAGAGACTGTATAGACATTATAACTGCAGGAAGAACAAGTCCTATCTGAAAAAAAAAAAACACAACTTCATATAAAAGGAAAGAAAAAAATTAAAGAGTTCTAAAAGCTTGTAGTACTTAAAAATAAAATCTACCCATTCCTTTACTGCATTCAAATAGAGGTGTTTGGGATCAGCAAGATGAAGGTAGAGAAGTTTATCCAGTCTTACATTAATCTAAACATTAAAAAGTATATGACATCTGGGCTTTGTAAAGCCAAGCTTTAGATCTGTCATTGATGTCTGTCCAAAGGGCCATTGCTGTATTCAGCACAGGAGATTACGTGGCACATGGCAGCAGCTGTCCCCCTCCCAGTACAATGCAATCAGAAAATGCCCATGGTGATATTTTGTTAGCTATTAAATTCTATTTAATTTTCATAGTGCTGCACATTTGAGTTGGCTGTGCCCGGGGACATGAAAGAAATTGTAAGCAGAGTTTTAACAGCTCAGCAAGGGAAGCTGGAATAGCTTGTACCTGGGAAGGTACCGGATGGTGCCTGGTCTGTCCTTCCCAGTGCTAAGCAATGAGCAGTCTCATGAAGGGTACAGCCACCTTCCCAACCCTGCTGGATTGGAAGAATTTGCAGCGGTTTAGATGAACAACTTTAGGAAAACACAAAGTTAAAAACTTAATTTCAGAGATGTGAAATGTAAGCATTGGGAACTGGGGCTCAGGAGGAGCAGCAGGACTCACTTGAGGTGCAGAAGGCAGTGCTGGTGACACTGTTGTGGATGGCAGGATGTTTCTGTAACTTCAGTGGGACACAGTTTCAGCCTAGGACAAGGAGTGACGATGGTGGGCTCAGCAAGCGTGGCACAACTGGCAGAGCTGGGCAGTGGCCGGTGGGCAGGAGGAAAGATGTGCTGCTGCCTGCACTGCATACAGCAGCTCTAGCTCTAGCTGGATGTGTAGCATCCTGTCGTATTTCTATCTCTACGTTAATTCAATTAAATGGGCATTTGTTGTACAAATTGGCATATGGCTCTATTTCTGTTTCTGTTCTCAGTCCAAATAAAACATGTCATTACATTTCAGAAAAGGTTTTGACTTAAGAAGGCAGAGTTGTAATGATTTCCAGCTATTGCAGCCTTGCCTATCTTCAGAGCTATACAGAATCCCTTACTTAGGAAGGTGTCCTGTGCCTTCAGGTTTAAGAGGAGCACAGACAGAAATCCAACACCAGTGCTGGCACAGGAGACCTGTGGATGTCTGGGGGCATGAGGAAGGTAACAAGTGCAACAAGCATTTGTCACAATGAACACATCTCTGCCTCCTAAATCTCAGAGTTCCCACTTAGAAATTAAGATTGGTCTAGAGATGGGGGAGATTGGTCTAGATCTGTTCCTAGGGTAAGAGTGAGATCTTGTCTCCACACTGTGGCAAGGAAAATTTTGTTATTTCTTCATGATAAATCTGTATTATCTCATGTCAGATGAAACTCCAGCACTCAGCCCAAGAGAAAGGACATTATTTCTGACTTCCTTATACCTGAAGTTAAGTCCTTTTGTCTTCAAAAAACTGTTGTTCAAGATTTCCTTGGGTTACAGAGCTGAAATCAGCAATCCACACCACACTAAGCTTTACTAAGCTTTTCTGGTGATGTTAGGGTGACTCAGGACAAATAACTGCTACATTAGGAGTATCAGGTTATAATAAATTTTGAGAAATCCACTTCAAGCCTTCTTAGGGATGAAGAAGTCTTACTGAAGTACTGAGGTCTTACTTACAGATATTCACATGGTCTCATATATTGTCTTATGCTTCTCTAAGTGTCCAGCTTGCTCAGTACAGTCATTGCAAAGTCTCCAAGGTCTCAGCAGGCAGCCTCCTATTGGAAAATATTTCTAGAACATTTGTAAATTTGTAGCTGAGCTGCCAAAGGCTTTGAGCTTCAAAAGAGATCAGTCGTACCGCACAGTTAGCACATTTTGCTAAGCCTAAGAGAGATTGGAAATCCTGCATGCTTTCAAGCTTACAAAAAAAAAAAATCCTCCAAAAATCACTAAGATGTTTACTACAAGTCACATATTTCAAGGGTTTGAATACAAATCCATACTGTCTTTGAAAATAGCAATGCAAATCTGTTTACTGCCCAGCATAGAAAATATCTTCTAACTCCCCACCTGCCCCCATGTCCAGAGCCTGGTGGAAGCCTTGTTCAACTGGAGCTGAAACTGTAAACACTGTGTAAGGGAAAATTATGCTTAGCTGAAAAACAGTGGAAGTGAAAAAGGAAGGTTAAAAAAATCCCACAAAAATTGCACCATCCTACTCTAATTCTTCTAATATGTGTCTGTCAAAACTGTCTTTCTCAGCTGTCAGTCTAAACATATCACTCATCTCCACAGACATTAACTTCCTCTGCACACTCTGTTATATTCAACTTTTTTTCCTTTCACCAGTGCAGTATAGTTTTTCTCTGTTGTATGCCTCCTATTCTAAAGATATTCTATGTCAGTAATTATATGCTGGTCTTGATCTTCACTTCCCTAGCTGCCATCACTCCTTTTTGTCCATTTTGATGGAGAAAGACCTCGGAACTCCAGGTCACAAAGTTGTTGTTTGTGCCTTAGTTAGTCTTCCATAACGCCAAACAAAAAACATTAGAAATGTCAGGGGCAATGGTATTTGTCTATGCTAGAGATATGTCCATATCTAAATAGAACAAATCTTTCTCCTCCCAAAACTCCACAGAACTAAAGCTTCATTTCTGAATTTTCATGTGCATTTTATCTTTATTTGGATGAAAACCATTTGGGAAGAAATTGCTATTATCATACAGACCAGAGAGTGTTACTGATGAGAGAGAAGTCATAAGTAATAGAATAATAATAGGAAAGTGCAGAGATTAAATTATGGTACCTGAAAAAGTCTTTGCCCTACTTAAAAAATGCTTTTCATCTCACACTCTAGTTACGTGTTTTGGGTAAAAGCAGGAAAATCAATTTGAAATTGAATAGCGAAAGCAAAATATTTTTCCTTGCAGACCACCCGTAAACTAATTCTGAATGAAATACTTTACAATTATATAACTCTATAACAATATATGTTAAATATTCTAGTGAATATTATTTAAATCTGAATTGTGAATGTGCCTGGAAATCACATCAATTTTTCTAGAAGAAAGGATGCTAGACATAAATATGATAGAAACCCTGCCTTCTTGCCTTTGTAATTAGAAATACAAGACCACTTTGCTGGGAAAGCTGTTTATTATGGCTGGGAGGATTATGAAACACAGTTTCATTTGCAATATCCAATGGGAACACAATAACATCAGTGCTTTAGCTCCACATTCCTGGCAATTTATGGCATGTTGGGCAATCCAGCTTCCGGTGGGTGATGTGGTTCAGCTGAGTTAATAAATGTTGTCCTCAATTTATACAAACAGTGCCTTGAAATTTACTTCCCTAAAGCACATCAGGTGTGATCAACAGCATCTGCTGTTTCTAGTGACATGGTTTAAAGAGATAAAATGAGTCTCAGAAAAATTATGTTTTTCATGCTAAGCCTGTTGTTGTGGGAAGAAGATCTCAGCACTAAAAGGAGACAGCCAAGGTGCAAGACTGGTCTGGACAATTTGGTGGTTGAAGCTGACATAAAACAATAACAAGTTGCTGCTTTGATGAGATACATTTTTACGATCTTCGTTAATGGATCTTAACACCCTCTGCCCTGAAACAACCTCAAACCAATCCACATGCCTAGGTGTGGCTACCAGAGGAGATGGGACCCCTGTAAGGGAACATAAAAAATGAAGGCTTTATGGGTGCACTGTTTGACCATCCATTGCTCATTTTTTTTCCTTGCTACATCTACAGATGTTCTAACCATGGTTGTGTGTTCCCACCAAGCTTTGCTTTTGAGGCAGCAAATAGCTCAAACAGTAAAGGCCACCCTACTGGCATGACAACAACCTTGATGCCCCATTCATTTCCTTTCTAAGGTCCAATATGGAGCCATTGACTCTGCTCTGTCCTTTTTCTCTGAGATCATGTTGGTGATGTTCCCTCTCACCATGGGCAAGCCCTGCGTGCCTGCTAACCCTGTGCATGGAGACACATGGAGACATCCATCTGTTGCCTCCAGACATCACTCTTAAGAAATAGGGTGTTTTACCAGAGCTGACAAAAGTCTACCTCACTGGCCATTGATAAGCTTGGTGAGGACCTTGGGTGTTTTCTGGGCTAACTTTACCTGCTGGAGCCTTTCACTTTTCTGGGAAGGCTTCTAGGGAGATGAAGCAGAGACAGTAGCTTCACTTCTGGCCCTTTTCCCTCTTCCCATGCTCTGTCTGCTATGAGCTTCTTTGAAGAGCTTGTCCTGCTCCCTGTGGCACCACCAAACATCGGTAAGGAGGAGGGGATGTCTCCCAGTGTCTGCAAGAGCTGGTTACCCCTTACACCAGCAGCAGGACCACCTGGCACCACTGTAGCAACCATGCAGAGACTGTTTCGACACCATCTCTGACGTACAGAAATGTCTTGGTAAACCCAGGCATCCCTGCCCAGTGCTGGGGAACTGGATCCCCTTGAGGGGTTCTCCTTCTCCATGGCTCACAGAGGGTCTCTGGAAGGCCGCTTGCTCAGTAGTGTTCCCAGCTCCATACTATGTGGTGTGGGCCACCCCAACCTGCCTCTGGGTGCATCATGGCTCCCCTTTGCTTAGTGGGAGTCTCTTTTGGTTTGTTCAGTATTCAGTTCAAGGCTAGGTAACAAGAGCAGAACCCCTCCCTCGCCAGCAGGACAGCTCTGAAAAAGGTGGAAATGTGTATCTCCAAGTCCTCAGCTCTGAAAGATGATTTATTTGTTTCCAGGGCTGAAGCCTCATTTGTTTTATTTTGTGTTTGATGTTATCCCAGCGTCCCACTGAGAGGAGGAGGAAGGGTCGGGGAACAACCTGTCTCCTTAGCAGTGAGGAATAAAGTGTTTGTTCAGTGAATCTTGTTGATTGCAGTCTACTGGAAGACTTCTGCATGCCTCACTTACAATTAACTACCATACATTTTCTTGCAATTAGTGACTTGTCAGCATTTTGGGGAGCTGGTGCTAGGAATTTTAAATAATGACAACATTTATCTTCTGCATGGACACAATGTAGTTAGGCTGATAAAGATAAGTGAGAAGTTATAACAGGTTTTTCTAAGTCTGGGAGTGAAAGTTGGAAAAAGAATTAATTTTTTTGGTATAAGAATAATTTAATAATGTTATTCCTTGTATTAGTAGACATAAGAGAACCAAGTATCTTTCTCATAAGTTAATATCAGGAAATAAGTTTTCTGTCCTGCCAACCTTTGCACTGCCAATTCCTGGCCTTAGTTGCAGACCAAACTCCTCATCCCTTCAGACATAGGAGCTCTAACGTGGAGAGGAAGAATTTAAGTTGCCATCCAAGGAGGCACATAGTAGCTGATGGAGTTCATTCCTGTTTGAGGCCAAATTTACACTTGTCCTCTCAGCAGGCTACAAAAGACTCTTAAATCTCACAGAGAGGGGGTTTACCAGGAGATAGACCAATTCAAATTAGAATCAAGGCAACCCTCTCCCCCTCACCGAACCATAAATAATAACAGCGCTGGTGAGGAACTGTCGCTGCAACTGGCCTTTTGCATGTGAAACTGCCAGCTCATTCTGGAGCACCTCTCTGGAAGCGAAAGTGCTGGGCACAGAGCAAGGCATGGTGACACTGCCTTCAGGCTGGACAGTCTGATAATGGCATGATGTAAATCAACCAGCCTTAGTGTCTCTGAAGTTTTGCTGCTGCAGTTATAGTTATGACTGGTGTATAGGTAAACGGGAGTTGGGTTTTTTTAAATATAAAAATAATTCCTACAGATTTTCTGCGTGTTTATCTATGAGACCATGGGGACAAGTCTTACCAAAGATCCTTACAGGGATGGGTACTGAGCTCCTGGATCTGGTGCGCAGCTGCATCCGAATGCTGGGTGGCACCATGCTTCCTGAGCAGTGCTATCGGACCAGATCCTCAGTGTAAATTAGGACAATTTCTTTGAAATCATGCTGCTTTATCCCATCTGAGGGATGGGGGCACTGAAGCAAAATCCTTGGGAGCTGCTGGTGGGCAAGAATTTTTTTTTTTGCAAATTCTTTGGTCTGCATATGAAAAACACCACTGAAAGATGTTTTTTAAACAGCTGCATTAAACCTGCCTCTATATCTAGACTGAAATGATTGACTGAAATGATACACTGACAGCTTCCAGTGTAGCTGATCGGCATTTGAAATTGGGGGGGTGGGAGAGAGAGACTTCCCTGCAAGAATTAGAGCCGACTAAATCTGTGTATGTACAGGATCGGGTAGGTGAGGAAACAAAGCAAAATAGCTTCAAATTGAAGTTGCATGTTAACCTTTTAATTTTTTAACCTTTTCGTGATCTAAAAAAATACATGGATGCCTCCACATAGTATGTACTTAGCTGGGTTCTTATTTCAGAAGGGGTGTCAATGCATGGAAATTTTTTGTTTGTTTTATTGATAAATGATTGCTATCAAACTGTTGACCAAAGAATTGCAATGGAAAAATACTGCTTCTCAGTATCTACTTAAAACCCTGATAGAATACCGGTTTACTTGAAAATAAAGGGTACTGTTTCTTCCAAACAAGAAAGAAATGCAGCACTAGGTCCTGTTTATTTGTACTGTGGCAGCACCTAGAGGCTCTTGACAGAGATGTCGCCGCATTGTAGCGCTAGGCATTGTCTGCACACACACAGAGAAATGGAAGTTAATAGCCACTGTCAAAAACACCTAAATTTTTAAACACTTGCATCCCATGAGACAGCACTTCTTTGGTCCTCCCTGACAAGAAAGTTTCCTGAAATTGCCATTAATCTATTTCTTTGGTAATAAATGGTTATTAAATGGTTATTGTTATTTGAGATTAATGGCTTGTAAGTGTTAAGGAACTGAAACAATTACAGAGCTTGAATAATCAGCAGCTGGTATGTGGCTTGAACTGGGGAATAATTAATTATTTATAATGAAAGCAACTGAGGATATATATTTTCTGCCTGGCAGGGAACACAGAAAGCTTACCGACTACTTTGTTTTTGACTTTTAACAGAAAGAACATGATCAATTCAGAGTTGGAGGCAGTTCACATATATCTGAGCTCCTCTGTTCAATCACGGCTCAGACATCCTTATCAGCTCTTTTCTGAGGGAAGCCAAAGTGCTTTCAATGGCTGAGTTTGCTTTTCTTTGTCCATCTTCCTCTTGGTAATGTCTACAGAAGGAAACTTTGCTGTGTGTCTGCTATTAAATGTGGCAGATTTGGAAGAGAAATCACCAAGATGTGTAAGAAGAAACTCCATTTTTCTAACTTTAAATTCAGCACTGAAGGATACAGCTTTGTCAAGGTTAACTTAGCCTTGCACAATGATTTGGATGGATTGGGGTGTAAATCTTTAGGGTTTTGCAAAGAACCAAGCACAAACACCGAGGCAGTAAAATAGTCAATATGAAGCAGTGCCAGTATTTGTAACCTTGTCTCCTCTTGCCCTGCGCTTCTGCAGTGTGATCACCGACGGAGTAGGGGAGGACCATCAAACAGATCCCGACTTTGTTAACTAACACTGAGTCCGATCCTTGATTTAAACAACAGCAGAACTAGTGCTGCTTATAAGTACTGAGTAGTCATGTGGTGCATACATAATAAACAGATTTATGGCGTTTTCCCTCCAGCTGCTATTAGTAAGAAAATAAAGGCAAGATTGCCTAAATACAAAAGAGGAATTTAATCTCCAGCTAACCATAGTGATATATGGCGGGGAGAAATACAATCCATCTGTGCTTTCTCTGACAATGCTTTCCACCATTTGTTTTAGAGAAAGACATAAAGTTCTCATAATGCATCTGGATAGCTATGAAATACTCTGACTACTGTGGAAGAGAGAGAAGGCATTTCTCCCTGACTTCTGTCAGCAATGCTTCTTGAAACATGAAGATTATCTCTTGTAATCATTATCCTGCCTAGGACAGCTGCAGGCTCCCTGTTTAGTCAGGGACTGGATGTGTTAAAACCTGGAATAGCTGCAGTGAGTAATGCAATTACTCCAGATTTTCTCAGAAAGGGAAAGACTTGACCCCAGATTAGCTAATTTTTTTGAGACTGCACTGTGATTTTTCTCCACATCTTGAAATTTTGGCTGTAATAGAGGGCAGACACAGTGCAATTTCCTTTTTGCTCACTCCAGATTAGCTGCTGCTAGCTTTGACAATAGACTGTCTCCTTTGTTCATTTTTTACTTAAAAGGGTAAAATGTTGTGGCCTTCTCCGGTGCATCCATGGTGATAGTCCTCTTACACTTCTCACTTTCATGTAAAGATAAACCTAGGAGCAGGCTCAGACAAGGGACTGTGCAGTACAGCTGGCCTGCCTGACCCTACTTCAGGTCCAAAAAGTGGAGGAATAAGGATCAGTGAAGGGAATTTCCCAAGGGAAATGCCGGTGGCATCCCATTCCTCTTGCCATGTCTAACTCAGGGGCTGGACATGCCACGGGGCAGCGTCCCTGTCCACTCCAGCTGGTCGGTTCTACCAGGGCACCCTGCAGTGAGCATCAACTGAGAAGCTCCTTTAGTCTGATTTTTTTTGTGACTCTCTGAACAGCTACAGGGCAAAGAAACCCTCACAGAAGTGTTTAAAAAGCCGTACCTTTGACAGAAGAACTCAGAAGAAGACTTAAAGATTCTCTCAATACCTCTGAAGAAAAAGAAAACAATGAAAAGTACAGATTTGTGTTGACACTGTCATGTTTAATAGGAATTTCTGCCTCCTGAAGAATTTAAGAGCTGCTCCCTTGCAGGTTTAACCTCAATTAGTCTCTTACTGTATGCACATAATTAGTGTCCTTCAGCTAAACAATGAATATGCACAGACTAGATTGTTTTAATTATTATTCTAACAAAGAGCTATAACCTGAACTCACTTTTTCAAATCAAGAGAGGAAATTAAAGGTAAGCACAAAACGTCTTCAAGCAATGATCAAAGAGAATCCTTTGTGTTTTTCTTCTCATGTTAATTAATACTGCTTAGTTGGCCTGGTTTGCATTGACAATTTCGGTTTTGGGAACATTGGGGCTTGCATAAGATTAAAGGCTAATTTTAAACATACTTGAATTAAGCCAAGCATATACAGCTACTGCATAATTCAGAAGGCTGGTTCTTCTAAGTCACCAGGAATGTCCACCTTGATTTATAACATGAAAAATGATGCTGGCCATCTTGCAACAGGAACTTCTCTCCCCCTGGGTAGTTTATTTGAATGACACTCTCACAGCAAACAAGGTGAAAGCATGAAACCGGTCTGGAAAGGTTTGCTCGGACAAGGATGAACGTGTACCTTTAGTGTAGCCTGTAGAGCCCCGAGGAAGAACCTTCAGACTTTTTTCCCCATGTTCTCTCTCTTTTTGCATCCCATTTCTCAGGCAGCATTAGACTGGAAAAGGACCCAGTCTGGACTCACAAGGTGAGAATTACTTGGTGCAGGCAAGAGTGGCAGAATTGATCTTCAAGGGAGTAGCACACAGGTCTTCAGAGTCTCTGTGTAGATAAGAAGGTACCCAGGGAGATAAAAGCAAAATTTACGCAAAGTTAAAATCCTGTGAGAGGGACACTTTATCAGGGTGTGAAAGTCTTTTCCAAAACCCAGACTTGCATATGGAAAATGGGAGTAAGGGAGTGGGTCTGAGTGTGGGGAGCAAAGACCAGGTAGAAGATGCTGCTCCGTCTGCTTTGCTGACAGTGAGCTAATTCTGCCAGAACAAATAACATATATTTCATTTGGTGTCTTCACTCCTTCTTTACTGTTTTCATTCAGTGAGTAGACAGCTGAAATACTGCCAATGAAGGAGAACAGATTTTATGATGAATAGTCCTGCACCATGAAAAACGAGATTAGAGGAACGCCTAAACTAATTTCAGGTTATTGCATTACAATCTTCATCTCAGACTAATTCTCAGTAGCTTTATTCCAGGTTTATGGACAGAAATTTAAAGCCAGTACATTTTATCATCTGTATCGTTCAGTCCCCTTTTTTTTTCACTGAAGCTTTGCAATGTTCTCTTTAATTTCCAGGAGAATGAATTTCACCTTTTATAACATTCAAAGACAATTATGCTGTCTTTATGATGAATTATGTCACCCTGATCCCAGCAATAAAAGAGAATGTACTAATGCCAATAAATATATTAACTGTATCAATCATTTTCTCGATTTTTTTTTTATTTTGTTGTTCAGAAGAAATAGCATGCAACCTTGAGCTTTTAATTGGTTAACACCTCCATAAACACTATAATGGCTCTTTAAATCTTTCTTTTGGCATGAGAATGGGGGAAACATCATGAATAAATAATTGAATACCACAGCAGAGCTCAGCACTGATCTATGGGTCATTCAAGAGGGTGAACTTGATCTAAAGATTTATTCAAACTCCACAAGATGGCTGAGTTGTTTGTGCTGGAAATAGCCGTAAAATACAATATATTTTCACATGCCCTTCCAGTCAGAAAAGTGTGCCTCAATGAAACGCAGTGTTGCAGTCGGATAGCGGTATAAAAACGTGGGCTGAGTTCCACTGAAGGCAGCGGATGCAGGTCTTCTCCGACGCGGCAATTAAGTCGGAAGTGTTAGAAAATTAGAATTTAAATCAGAAGGTGAAACCAGCAGCACCTGCCCAGCAGACACCAGAAAGGTGGCTCTGGGAGGCCAGCGCTGCAGCGCAGCTCTCCTCGCCGCCGTCCCTGGCACCGGCGAAGTGCGCTGTGCTCCACGCCAGCCGCGCATCCTCGCGTTTGAGGCCCGTTTACCTTGTGTCTGGTGTTGGACAAGCGGCGAGTGCCCCGAGAGCCGCGTCCTGAGGCGGAACAGCTTTCCCGAGAGGCATCTGCATTTGATGCCTACCTATGTCACGCCGAGGTGGCATCGCAGACTTGCGCAGAGCGCTAACGGGGCTTGGCGTGGGGCCCCCGAACAAACCCGCCACGCGCAGGGG
>VZZY01018284.1:298268-311433 GCA_013400335.1 Eurystomus gularis
CAGGCGGGGGCGCGCAGGCGGGACGCAACCCCCGAGAGCCCGGGCAGACCGGAGCGTCGCCCCGGCCCCTGTCCCGGGCTGCGCCGGGCAGCGCTCCGCAAGGCAGAGCAAACAGAAAACGAGAAAATGATGCAAGATTCGTTGCGGTTGTTCCCGCTGCTCGTTCCTCCTCCGCTCGCCCCCAGCTGCAGGCGCGGTTATTGACCTGCCTTTCGTTAGCGCGGTTAGCTGCTGGGACAGCGAGGGGAGGGTGGAAGCGTCGAGCAAATAACGGGCGGGTGATGGAGGGGAAGCGGGGCTCCTCCAGCCGAATCTGCGCTGCGCCGTGCCTCGGCAGCCTTGTGAGGGTCGTTTGATTTCTCTGTGCCTTTTTAGTAACCCGAGCAATGACTCAGGGGCCAAATCTCGCTGGCTTAAAGGTCTTCACACGCTCAGCCAGGACACCTGCGTGTCATGCCAACAGCAGCAGGACAGGCCCACAGCCCCATCAGACAGGCAGGCTGGTGTCGGCACTGGAAGCGCTCGCCCTGCTCACTCTCTCCGCTCAGAGCGTCACACACCCTTTCACACAGGCATCCTTTTGTGCTCTCATCAGCCCAAACCCATCAGCTTCCACGTGCTCAAGGAGGACTCCTCATCTGCAATTTCACCTTGGTGAGAGGGTGACCTGATAGCTCTGCCCCTCTTACCAGTGTCCCACTGTTTGGTTGCTCCCATTTTAGCTCTTGGATTGGAAGTTTCTTTGGAGCACGGATCTTGATCCCCTGCAGTTCTGCAAAGTGCCAGGCAAAATGCTGTGATGACAAACTCTAAAATTTGAGAGCATAATTGACATACGCAATAGGGCTAACTAACTTAAATATAGCTGGAGAAATACTGAATTATCTTTTAGCCATAAGAGAACCCTAATTTGTCAAAAGCTATCTCATCTCCTCTAAATATGGGAAAACTGTGATAAATAATTGAAACCCATGCTGCGTTTTTTATGGCAATCAATGTATCCTTGGCAAGTGGCCCACACATGGTCTTTCTTTAGACAAGATAACAGAGTACTAATCAGCAACAATTATCTACTGGCAAAACCTAACAAAATGCTGCAAATATGCACAAAATAAAGAGTCTACTTGCCTAATAACTGGACTCTGAAACAAGCTCACAATTGCTATGGATAATCACTTTATAACTAACCATTGCCAGTCCTACAAGCTGTAGATTTTACCATCTGCAAAGGAATTTTTATGAGAATGGTGATAAAGTAAGAAAAACGGGTTTTTTTGTCTTTCCTGGGAAGCAGAACAACACCCACAGTATTGGAAAACAGCAGGAGATCAGTGAGCGCTACAGACAGGGTACAGAATGTTCTTGCCTGTGTTTCTTGGCGCAGGGGGATAAGCTGTGAAGAGACAAGATAAGGATGGAAAGTCTTGCAAAGCACAGAAGCAGCGTTATGGATATAGTTGACTATCCCCATCTTTCCTAACTGAAAACTGCTTCTGCAAATAAAGAAAGGAAATGGATAGGAAAGCACAAAGAGTAAGTGTTCTCTGAATCGACATACCTGTATGGTATTTAGAATTGTGCACAAAGCTTTGGGCAGAATGCATTACTTTGAGATAGAGCTTGCTTAAAAAAAGACAATGGGAAGGATAACATTTTTTTCTGAAGAAAAATAAGTCTCTAGATAGGTTTTGTATGAAATATTGCTTGGTTTCTTATAGGAGCAGCTGAAGAGTGAGTCACATATATTGATATCACAAGATACGTGTGTGGGAGGTAAGCCTGCCTCTCGCCTCACACTCTGTGCTTTAATATAAAACATTATTCACCTGCAGCATATAAATTTTTCCAGTTGGAGTATACTGGTGAGTTAACTGTGTGTGGGCATCTGCTGTGCATGGTGCTAACACAAATAAATGTGAGAAAGGAGACCTGTCCACTAAAAGCCTTCTGCCCGTTTATGGGGTTTGCCTTGGTCATTAGTCATCACCTTTGTGATATGGGTTGCTGCTCTCTATCTCCAGATTGCTGTCAGTGTTGGTACAAGCCTTTGTTGATCTTCTGGAGCCAAAATCCAGGGTAGCTGTGAGTCTGTGTCAATTATGAGCAATTAGCCAAGTGGGTTATGAATTTAGGTACATAGGCAGATTGGATCTACTTTTGGAAACCTGTGAAGGAACATCCTTCCTACCATGTGTAATGAGGAATTTGGGTGCTTGCTTCAAAGGACTAGCCCATTAAGTCCAATAGAAAAGACTAGTGTCCCAAAGTACATGCTGGGGCCCATGTTAGATTGACCAGATCCTGTTTGTGCCCCTTAATGTCAACCTGCTATGGTACCGTGTGTGTTCTTTGGTCCTGGGTTTCCTCAGTTTTGTTTTCCCTGCTTTCTAGAGTACGAAGCTATATATTATGGTCCATACAATAATTCAGCTTAGTTTGCTTCCTCTGGTCATTATTTCTGTGGCTATCTAATGGATGGACTTTGACCTCTGTTCAGAGATCTCTGGCTTGCACCACAAGTGTTGTAGAAGAAGGCTGCCTTTGGCCTCCCCATTCTCTCAGTTGCTTCAGTGTCCTGCTTGTGTTCCTCTGTGGGGTCTCAGTGAGATACACCCCATCAGCTTCTCATCTCCCCAGCTTATTCACACCGTACAGAGTCTCATGACTATTTTAGCCAAGCCTTTTGATGCTCGGTGAACATCCGTGGCATGATACCATCTGCACTGAGACTGAATTGGCTGTGCATATTGTATCAGATGTACCATCCTCGATGATTTCTGTTTCCTGACCCTTGTTCTTCAGGTAGCGTTCTCCAGTTGGTTCATTTTGCAGAAACTACAGCAGCCCTTGACTGGAAAAGTGAGCAGTCTCTTGTCAGAAGTGATCTTTTCTCCTGGGGCAAGCTGGGATTTCACAAGGTTGCAAAGTACCATGAAGTATTTTTGTGTTGCTGATTATGTGACTCCATGCCTTACACTGGTCTGTGCACACTCAGGCCATTCATTCTGAGCAGCAGATCGATCCCCGGTGTATCTCTGTGTGTTAAAATCAAGCTATAGTTCAACAAGCACTTAAACTCAGCAGAGCTACTAAAAGAGATTTTATTGTCCCTTCTCATCCTTACTCAGCCATTTCTACCTCTACATTATCTCCTGCCTGTGTTGAATGCCAGCTCCAAGCCATCCAGCTGCATTTGGCTCTGCTTTTTGCTGACTGTGATAAATAACATGCCATAACTGACCACAGCTTACCCTGTGGCATTCTGAAGAAACCAGCCAGTGACAGCTTTTGTACCCTTTCTTCCAGCTGTCAGATCTCTTCTCCCAGGTGTTTTGGCCTGTCTGTGTCCTCCTGAGGCACCTGGTGTTACCTGTCCCTGTCCTGCAGGGACATAGGGCATTCAGAAGGGTGCCTTGCTTCTTTCCTTAAAGTGTTTTGGAAAGGAGAGTCTGACAAATAAGGAAAGTGCAGTATGAAAATGGGTTTTATTACTGTTCCAACCTATCTCATAACATCTGGAGCTTGCTAATACAGAGATACTTAAAAATCTTGTGCTTTTTCTCTTTTCTGGATTGTCTCTCAGTTGTCTGAGAGGAGAGAAATAAAATCACTGGCATCAGCTGAGCAGAGCATGGGCAAGCACCTTGAAACTCCTTCTGAGCTCTGGCAGTGCACCCTTCTGATGGGGATCTGTGCATGGCTGGGAGCAGGGGACAAGTGGGCCATTCTCCCTATAAAATAATTTCAATTCACCTGTAAGTAACAATCTCTAGACAATAAAGAAACCAAGGGTTTCAAGAGTTCACCCAACTCGGAGCACGTTTATTCTGGAAGTTCACCCCTTGGACTATAACCTGAGTTTTCTGCAGAGGTCATGCTGACTCTGAAGACACGGGACTGTGCGGCACATTTTCAGCTTGCACAGTGGCTGTTGCCCATCACTGTTTTTTAATTCAGTAAATGGTGGAAATGCTAGGGCTTCTCACTAGCTGTATAAACGTGACCCTTGGAAAGCAGCAGCAGCATGATCTCTTCCACACCATTACTTTTTATTGCATTTACTGTTATATCTCTGCAAAACAGGGAGACAAAATACCCACAGAGCTATTTTCATTCTTTGACAGAACAAATCTGTTGCGCCTCGTGTGTGTAACGTGAAGAACATCAGTCATTTAGAGCCAAACTGCAGTTGGAAAGGTCACAGTCACTGTGACAGAGTAAATGAAATGTTTAATTCAGATAGAATATCAGTTACAGTTGCAGTGGTGCTCAAAGTCACTTGTGTGTTCTTTTCTTTTCCCTAAAGCTCAGCAGAGTATGGTACAGTGCCAGCCGTAGGCACCCTTGTCTTACAGAGGTCTTCCAGAAGGTACTTTGTTTTTGTTTTAAAGGTTGTATATATTGAATAGCAGGTTCTGTCCATGGAATTCTACCTCCTTTCCATGGATCACACAGGATGAGAACTGGGAGAAAGGGACGGGTGCATTTGTGCTGTTTGTATATGTAGTAGCATCAGTCGGAGAGCTATCTGGGACTTTTTTTTTCAGAGAAGACCGGGTTCTTTGGAAAACATGAGGGTTTTTTGAAATTTTTTTTACATAGGTTGTTTATGTGGAATAAAACAGTTCTGGCTGGAGAGATCATCCCCATCCTTCACCAGCTGGGCTCTGCTCAAGGCCCTGGCCAGCACTGCTGGAGACTAACCTGGCCTTGCTCCTGCCCCCATGGCAGGTACGCTGGGACGCACTTGAGGCTTACATGGACTCAAGCCTCTCCCTTTCTCCATCTTTATTGCAAGAATTTAACTCAATCACAGAAAAATTTAGCAGCAGCAGCTCTTTTTTGGATTCAGGTAGTTATTGACGGAGTATTTTGCCTCCTGTGTTCATGCTGAAACTCAGCACCGTGAACTGTCTCAGCTGTAGCTGCATCCTGCATTCAACTCCATACCTAAAACTACCATAGGCACCAGACCCAAGTGCTAAGGCTTGACCTCACTTCTCATCCCAGCAAAACACATCATCCTAACATATTAAGCACCAGCTAAATACCAACAGGATACTCGGTCTTTTTGAAAATGTATTAGTTGCATTGTGACTGTCAGCCTGATAAAGGAGCCTTGGGAAGGCTCTGCAGCGCTAGTGCTTTCTTGGCTTACCAGAGCTTTTCTTTAAATGAGAACTGGAAGAGCAGGTGTGTGAGAGGACGATGTTCCCTGGGACCAGGCAGAGGTCACTGCACTGTGCTTTGCTGTGAGCTCAGTGGTCAGCCAAGCTGCCATGTGTCTGTGGGTGATGCAAGGAGTCCACAGGCAAACAAAAATTACACCCAAAGCTGGGTCACCAAGGAAAAATAGGAGAGCAGAGTGGTAGCCTGGATAAAATGAAAATATGCCCAGTAAAAGGTATGCCAAATTCAGATGTGAATTAGAGGATGATGAAAAAGAGGTTGCTGCTGCTGTCCCTGTGACATTTAGTAGTGACCTATAAATCATACAGACTGGTGCTATTTTGTTTGGAGCCTGCGTGGCTCCCTCGGCTGCTGTTGACATGGGTAATGCACCGTCTGGCTATGTCACTCACAGGTACTCCAGCTCTGCACAGCCTAACGCTCTGTTGGTGGAGCTGACCTGTGCTGGCTTGTCGTGGGCTGGGGGAATGCATCTCAGCAGAGGCACAGCACCTCCATAAGCCCTGGGTGAGAGGCGGTGAGATTCAGCAAACTGCCCAGGCTTGAAGTTCTCTGTCTGAATCTGTAATCAAGCATGTGAGTGCACAGCCTGCAGTTCAGGGGCCGGCTGGACAGGAGCATCTGTGAAAAGGGCAGAAGGGAGGGCTCTGCTTCCTTTGGCTCCCTAATGTTCTCAGATTGGCTTTGCAGCTCAATATAAACCTCTGTGATTTTAACACTGGCTGGTTATCCATGCTTCTGATTTTTGACATGCTGAGGCTGTACATTTTCTGGAACAAAAATGACTGAGGGAAGCAGAGCTGCAGCAGGAATTTGAAGGTTTAGTGATTCGCACACAAAAAGCCCTCTTCTCCCAGTCATGCCTGCCAAGTTCCCAGTTTCAACCTCTGATGCTTTTACTATTAAATTACAGCCACTGAAGCGGATCTTGAATTGGTGCTCCCAAAGACAACAGCAGTTGCTTTGCTGAATGGCAGGAGTCCTAATAGCAGTCGCAGCAATCACAGGAACAGCAAGATCTCTCTGTTGTCTCTTTGTGGATGTCATCTTGATTTAGGCTCCAAATGTCACTGCTGCAGAGGACTCCTTGTTTGGTGTTTCTCCCTGCTAAGGTACTATAATATCAGTTCCTTTCCTTTTTCTTGGTACTACACCTGTTTCACAGCTTCCCAGTTATAACTAGATTTTGTGTGTGCTGGATTTATGTGTGACTCTTTTACAGGTTGCTTGTTGGCTCGAGTGTAAAAAGAGCTCTGGTGCGATTAAGAGTGTTTAGTGTGTGTTTTGTATAGGACCACTCAGAGCAGAGAATCTGGGGAAACAGAGGGCTCAAATGATGAACCCTCAGTGTTAGAGTACATAAGGAGCCAGAAAGATCTTGTAGTTAAACAGCACGGGGAAATCATCTGAACAGAGCTGGAGAGCCCTTGAAGCAGCACAGGTAGGTGAAGGCTGCCTGGAGCCTCTGCAGTGCGGTGAGTGCAGCTCTGCCCCTGAAAATCCTGTCCCTGGAGCTTACAGGGGGCTTTCCAACATTGGCCCTTCTTACTGCTTGCCGTGGTCTTCCCCAGCCAAAATCAGACTTTATTAAAGTCACATGTAATTTTATCCTCTGTATTCCTTCTTGCTTTGACAGCGCTGGAGGAAGGCTGAAAATAATTTCTTATGTGAAATACAACCTGTTGGCTATGGACTCTTTTATTCCCATGGGCTATCTCCTGATCAGCAGTGTCCGATCAGTGCACGCAGTTCTGAAAGTCCCTAAGTGCTATTCAGGTGCTGTTCTTCATTTTCCTGAGCATCTCTGCACTGCATACCGGTGGGACACGCTCATTGCCACAGCGACACTGCCCTGCAATGGAACAGATGCTGTTACAACACACCTTTAAAATTAGGAAAACATCTCCTTCTGTGCCAGGTTCCAGTGTACACCTGCAGCTTTCTGTTACGAAGAAGGGTCCCTAGGTCTTTTATCCATAAATACAAAGCAAGATAAATATAAATATACCTTTATTTTTGTTGGTGTGACGCACACTTGGGAAAATTCATCATTCTGCTGTTCTTAACACAAGTGAAAAATGGACTGGCTGCAAATCACAGCTAGAAATTCAGCTGTAAAATATGCACCAGGGTCAAAGCCATGTTGTATGCTCACGTAGCAAATGTATTTGAGAGAAAGTTCATTGGCCACCATTCAGCCCCTTTTAGTTGCTCTCCCACAGAAAATCAAGGCCAGTTTTGAGCTTCTTCAATAGCCTCCTAGCCTTCAGCTCAGATTTCACACTCTGGTATTTATTTTATGAAAAGCCCTGAATAGCAGTCAGATAAATACAGGATGCAGCATTTCTTGGACAACTGCACACAGGCCTGGGACAAGCTGTCATTCCCACCTGGGTGATCGTGGTGACTGTGTCACTGTGGATTTTGTATACTTCTGTTTCCTAAAAAGGTATTATTCCTTAGCTAAATGTTTTGAGGTGTAGTGATGTAAATGGAGGAAAAGCAAGATTCAGGTAAATTCATAGAATAATAGAATAGTTTGGGTTGGAAGGGACCTTTAAAGGTCATCTAGTCCAATCCTCCTACAATGAGCAGGGACATCTTCAACTACAGCAGGTTGCTCAGAGCTCCATCCAACCTGACCTTGAATGTTTCCAGGGGTGGGGCATCTACCACCTCTCCGGGCAACCTATGCCAGGGTTTCACCGCCTTCATCATAAAAGATTTCTTTCTTATATCTAGTCTGAATCTACCCTCATCTAGTTTAAAACCATTACCCCTTGTCCTGTCTTTACAGTCCCTATTAAAAAGTCTGTCCCTATCTTTCTTATAAGCCCCCTTTATGTATTGAAAACTGTTAGTTGTGGTTAAACCATAAGTTGTATATGAAAAATGCAAAACTGTCTTTGCATTAAACTAGCTAAAGTGAGTGTTCTATAAGGTGCATTATGAGTAACAACAATACAGAAAACATTATATTTGGTGGATGTGTGCAAGCAGTCTGTCCTTGTGTAGTTATTTCTCAGGATATTTTCTGACTGGTTAGAAAGTCAGACTTCTGTAATCGTGTTGTATCCTGTGAAAAAGATACAAGTGCTGAACCTAGAGCTGTGAAACTGTCTGGGGGTCTAGTTTATAGACTTAGGGAAACCAAGTATGGTAGATAGCATTTTTGCATCTCAGATAATAAATCCATAGTCCTTGTGGTAAACTGACCCACATGTTAAGAATTGGTGGGAGTATCTCGCTCTGTGATCATCTTGCCCTCGATCCCCTCCCCTTTTGGGAGGCGGCATGGACACTTGTGCCTGGACCGCGACAGTCCTTTATGGTAACAGCCTGTAAGTGATGGCATTATATTAGTTCTGTTGTGCAAAATGCTAGTCTTTCGTAAGTCAACATAGTTTCCAGGAACTTTTCTGTGTACCCAGGTAAAACTTATCTTCAGAGTGACATTCACTGACACTGTTAGGGATGCTTCGGCCAAACATCATCCTGAGAACAGTTCTGGATTTGCTTAAAACTAAATCTGTTTGTACATTCCTCAAGAAAACAATACATTTCAGGAGTTGTTTTTTATTACAGGTTGATATTTACTTACCTTAATCTTCCTGAGGAAATGGAAGTAAGTGGTAAATGTCAACCACTGGTAGATCCTTTGAGCCTGTTTATCTCCAGTGACAATGATGCTTAGTCAGATGAGGTTAGACTTGGGCATGTAACTTTTGGACACCAAAGTCAGGGCAGAACACCACTACACTTTTTACACAAGGGACCCTGATGGGAAAAGTACAAAAAAATGAATTCCAGTAGGGAATTTACTCTGATGCTTGATTTGTGTGGGCATTGCTCAGATATGAGAGCAGGTAAAGGTATAAACCTTAAAATAGGCAACAGAGATGAAAACATCTGTATTTGTTGGATAAGAAAATTTATTCATTACTAGCCAGCAACTTGCCAGTAAATTATCAACCTAACATCTGACAGAGCAGAATGAGCTATCATACTAAAAGAAACATGTCATAAATATTGTTGCTTTGAGAATGTTTCCTATTTTTTCCAAATCTTTTCCATT
The DNA here is from genome assembly GCA_013400335.1 of Eurystomus gularis. Lineage (NCBI taxonomy): Eukaryota > Metazoa > Chordata > Aves > Coraciiformes > Coraciidae > Eurystomus > Eurystomus gularis. The sequence goes on from VZZY01018284.1 coordinate 307,534, forward strand.
TTCTCCCTACTTTCTCTCCAGTCGTTGTCAGTCATAGACCTGGACTGAAAACAGTGTTTTTGTTTTTCTCTAGGAAATAGTCACTTTCCTGGCATTATTCTCAGTTCTAAACAAAAACTCACACCCGGCATGGTGGAATTTCCCATTCAGTAAAAGTGCAGATAGTCTGAGTCAAACAAACAAAATCTTTTCATTGTGATAATGCCATGTATTAGAAAATCTTTTTTCTACAATGCTTAATATCTCATTCATTGAATAAAATCAGAACATAAATACAGAAAGCTTTTTGACACTGTCAGAACAAGTCAGCTGGACTTTTTCCCTTTGAAAAATACAGTCAAATTATACCCTCAAAATTTATTACAACTACATTTTCCCATTGAAAAACTGATCCATCAGCTGGCTCTAGCTTAAGGAGTCTGATCAATTGTGACAATAGGAATAGTAAAAATCTGCAGCAATCTAACTGGGTTAGAGATGCAGGGCTTTGGTCAAACTCTTTCTGTAGCTTAAATTTTTGTAGGGTCATTAGTATCTGAGTAAAGGCCTGACTTCTTTGAGCCCTGCAGTGTAATGCCAGGATTAGTGCAATCTATTTGCTCAACTTTAGCTCATGGTCCAGAGAACAGGAGTGTGCTGATCCATGAGAGCTGTTTTGGTGCCCCACAGCAAACATCTTGTCACAATCTGTCACTTATTTAAACTGCAGGAAAAAAGGTGGTGAAAATCAGATTTTTTTATTACTTGTGGAAACCAGGAATGGAAGTACATAATTTACTCAGCAAAGCATCTCTTTTCTTGGAGAACTCTTTCAGTGATCTTTTCTTTCACCAAATCCAACACAGTTTAACGCCATGGCTTGTTCAGTTGTGCCCTCTTTTCTGCCTGACATTTTTGACAAACCAAGATAATTCTTGGAGTCATGTTTTGCCCTTAAAATGGTACAAGCTGTTTTTACACCTAGTGCTTTCAGACCTAACACAGAGCCCTGTTTTTTTCACATTTTAGAGAAAACATAGCACAAAAAAAAAAAGGCCTTTCCATTAATTCTACCACATTTTCTGCTCCCTGTCTTCCCTCTCTGAAGTAGGATTGATCCTCCCCTGCCCAGAATGCATAATGAGCTCATTGCTCCTCCATTTCCACTCAGCAAGTTCCTCCTGCAAAGACACGACAGGTCAGTGTCCTTGTATTGTTAATCCATTGAACTAACAACTGAAGCCTGGGAGGCTTTTTAGCCAATTATAAATGAGCAAGTTATTAATGATTAAAGTTACTCAAGCATGACTCTGTATTCCTTGCTTCAACCGCACTCCCTTTTGAATAGTGTCATTATCAGATAAAGAAAAACCCTGATATTGAAGTGTTCTTGTACTCATAGACTTTGGCAGAAATTTAGCAAAAAATCGAATGCTTACTGACTCTCTCTTATGAAGGAGTTGTTTGTAGAGCAAGTTGGTACCTGATAAATGAACCTCACCTGAGATTAATCCAGAACCTTACCTTATTATTTTCCAGCATGTTGCTACAGACAAAAAGAAAATGAAATTCGCACCCTCAAAAGCAAATAAGCACAACAAGGTGAAGGGTTTACGTTGCTTTTCTCACCTAAAAAATATTATTGGTGTTCATTGAACTGCTCAAGATACTTTCTTACACTGACCAGATCAGCCCTGTTTAAGTGGTGGGTCATTCCCAGTGTGATATGACCCAAGTGAAGGCTCCAAACCCCCAAGCATATTATGCTGGCCAGAAGGATGCACCATCAGGGGCCTGATGTTTTGCTAATCTTGTCGGGCATTTCATGGTTTTTTGGAGCTCACAAAGCTTGAACAGCTTCACAGTCATTTTAGCTGTCATTTAAGCACACAGTCTTATTTCATGGTGAATTAGATTTTAGGGTTTTCTAGAAGAAGGAAAGCAGCAATCATATATGATCTTCCCAAAGCTATTCCAGGCATGCAGTAGCCAAAATGTGCTTGAAAGAAGAGATGTTAGTCAATGCAAGGAGTTTTAAGACAGCTCACCTAAGTTACAAGATTAGTCTGTGAACTGCCTAAGTAATCAGGGAAAAGAGCATCCTGAGAGCAATTCAGAACAGGAACCTAAATTGGACTAAATTTAGGATGTCAACCCTTCTTACCCTTCCTGCCTACTGGCAGCCCAGTTTTCCAGCCTAGCTCTGACTTGAAAATCTCCCTGTCAACATTTACTTCTTGAGTGTAACTCACTGCAGTTTTTTCTCACTACTGTCCTTAAATCTGAGCAGATGGCAGGGCTTGTGATGTAAATAATTTCTGATTTTTTTTTTTTTTGGAGGGGGGTGATCTGCACTATTGTGAGTGAAAATATTATGTAAAGCAACCTAAAGGCAGAGGAGTCACTGGCAACCAGCAGTCCAAACAAGATACCTTCCTGTCATTACTCAAGCAAGAGGTGGGCATGAGTAGCACAGCTTCTTATTGCTTGCTTCTTGTTATTGGCTGTGCAAAGATTTTCATGAAATCCTCCCACATCATGGAGGGAGCAATGGTCCTGATGTTTCATTTATATCACAGAATCGCCTAGATTGGAAAAGGCCTTTAAGGCCATTGTGTCCAATCATTAACCTAACACTGACAAGTCCTCAACTAAACTATATCCCTAAGCACTACGTCGACGCGACTCTTAAATACCTCCAGGCATGGAGACTCCACCACTGCCCTGGACAGCCCGTTCCAATGCCTGATAATCCTTTCAATGAAGAAATTCTTCCTAAAATCCAATCTAAACTTCCTGTGGCACAACTTGAGGCTATTTCCTCTTCAGAAACCCATGCTGACTGGGCCTGATATCTGGTTGTCCTGCATGTACTGCATGATGGTACTCAGGTTGATCTGCTCCATCTGCTTCCCCAGCACCAAAGTCAAAATGACAGGCCTGTAGTTTCCTGGATCCTCCTTCCAGCCTTTCTTGTAGATGGGTGCCACATCAGCTAACTCTCAATTAATTATTAAGTTCTAAACTTTCATAACAGTCCCTAACATACAGGGCCACCCCGCTACCTCTCCTTCCTTGTCTATCCCTTCTGAAGAGCCTGTAGCCATTGATTGTGGCACTCCTGTCATGGGAGACATCCCATCACATTTCTGTGATAGCTACTGTATCAGTTTCCCTGATGTACCATGGCTTCTAGCTCCCTCTGTTTGTTGCCCATGCTACATGCATTAGTGTAGGTGCACTTCAGTTTGGCTAATGTTACGACACCTTTTTGTGGGTGGAAGCCCTAATTCCTACCTGACTGTTCCCAGGTGTTTCCATGGCTTCTAACCCAGAAATTTTTTTTCAGAAATAAAATTCACAGTGAGCATAAAGCTTTTATGTTGGATTTTAGCAGTGGCACATCAAAGACTGGCCAAGCCAAACAAAACAGAACTGCAGGGAAGTATCTGCCATTTCCCCCTTGTTCTGATGTGTCCCATAAGCAAATATGATAAGTAGCTTCTGCAAAAGGTCGTTTGAAACAAGACATTTTAATGAAATGCCATAGAAAGTGGTAGAAGTAATTCTTAATGCACAGATCTCTTTTGTTCTATTATGCATTGATGAGGGAATTTGCATGATCATTAGGGGATGACTGAAGTTTGGAATCTTTTTAATGAATATTACATTCCCATCTATTAATGGGTGGAATGACAGTAAATTCTTCTTGTAGCGAATTTTTGCCATCTGTGTAACTTTTCCCTGGAGCACTACTAGGAATTCAGTCAAAGAAGGCACCTAAATAGTGCAAAGGAAGGAGTTTCAGCAGAGTACAAAGACAGACCTTAACCAGTTTTCTGTGTGACTGGTATCTCTCTTTTGAAGCTTTCTTCCCTTCCCTTCCCTTCCCTTCCCTTCCCTTCCCTTCCCTTCCCTCTC
>VZZY01018284.1:311489-325503 GCA_013400335.1 Eurystomus gularis
CCTTCCCTTCCCTTCCCTTCCTTTTGCTTTACACTCTTTTTGTTTCTGCCTTTCATAAATAGCATCAAACATACACATTTCTTTTATTATACTCACTGAAGCATATTTGACAGAATAGTTGGCATGGGTAAGTAGATATTTTAAAAATCCAGTCAGTTCTGCAATAGTTTTCTATTTGGGCACTACAACCTATTTTATATTGGTTTTGGGTATTTTTATAGTTTAATAGAAGGAAGGCCAGATGGCCTAGTTTTCAAGAACATGGTTTTTCAAGAGCATCTAGTTTCAACCAGAATCTCATATATATGCAAGAAACACAAGTTTGTTTATTCACTTAAGTATATATTTTAAAAAGACAACAGGTCTTGATTAAGAAGGCTCTGAGCAACAAGTACTTAATCATAGCATGTACTAACTAGAACTGTTTAGAAAATGGTTCCCTCCTCTTTAATTATTTTGAGTCCTGAAATCATTGTAATTTCTTCTCAAATGCTTCTGAAAGCAGCTCCCAACACAGGAGGTGTGATTTGCTCAAACTCACCATCATCAAATCTGCCTAATTTACATCTTTCTTGTTACACTTGCTTCTCCATTTTATTGAGAAACTATATACATCATAAGACCTTTTTGCAAAGGAGTGTAATGAGAGATGTAATCTTCATGACAACAGGGCAACAGGCTAGTGAGCTGAGCCACAAAGGCATTGAACAGCATATTTTTACTGAAAATTAGTCTTTGGCTGGAAATTGAGTATTGGAGTATTAGATGATTTTTGATAGAAAACATTAGCATTTCCCCAGAGAAAACTTTTTATTTGAAAAGTCATTTATTTAGAAAACAAATGAAATTGCTCTATTTTCAATTCTTTTTAACTGGCATTTTAATTAATTCTTCAATTTATTTTCAAACTTCAGCCTCCAGCCATTCAATATTGTTAAGAAATGACCTGCTATTTCTTTAGAAATCTTGCTATTATCTGGTATCTTTCTCTTATAGATACTTTGAACCATTCTGCAATATTCTTTGGCTTTCAAAGGCTAAGTAATTTCACCTCCTTTCATTTTCTCTCTCCAGGTCAAATCCTTCCTACAGTTTCCCTTTGAATTCTTTTTAACTTTCAGAATTCCTTATGGACTGTTTTCTATGAGAGTTTTAAAAAACTTGTCTTTCAAGCATACTTCTAACACACTCTTTCTTCTAATGTCATTGTTCAGGTTCAAGAAGACAGGAATACATCTGACTACTTATTTAAAATGGTTCACAAGCCTCTCACACACCAGAATCAACTTTCCTCCTAAGGTCTGATATCAAAACTGCACTGAGCCTGGCTGTCCCTTGGGCCTCTGAAAATGACTGAAGTTTCAAACCTTTGCTATTGAGAGGCTCAGACTTAAGCAGGAGCATGAAGCAGCTTCACCACATCCCCATGAATATGTACAATGGAGGGCAGACAATGGTCCTCAGACAACAAAAGACCTCCACAATATAGTGTGAAGCTCACATCAGTCATGCCATGGCCAAGAGACCTATGATCATCACCTGAAAATACACTGCATGCTCCTACATAACATGTTTTCCATCTCTTTGGCTGCTTTCTGTCTTCTGGAGATGGAAGAGAAGGCAATGGGCTTTGGTGACCTGACTTTTCACGATTCATGGAGCAACCATGGCTCCCACTGGAGATTTGTTACTTACCAAACCCAGAATGCTTTAAGCACACATTGCATAATTGGCTCACCACTACATTAAAGAGAAAACATGCTTCCATGGAAGGCTCAGAGTAATTTCTTCTGGAAATTCATTCATACACTGAGACAGATGTCTGCTGAGACATCTGCAATGCTCCTAGAAGAAAAGCCTCCTGAGAAGAAAGAGTGGGGAGACCCTTCCTTCAGCTGTTCTTCCTGTGACTGTGTTTGGGAAAGAGATGAAGCAGAAAGTTAAGGTAAAGGAAGCAGTTGTTGTCTTCCCCTTTCTTTTGCTGATAGAGAAAGTTGAAGCCACTGGTATGATTTCTGACTTGGGCAAGACAACCACAACAACCCATGCCAGTGGAGAGCTGATTGACTGCAACTTCTCAGCTCTGATGGAGAAAAGAGCCTGGCTTAAGTCTGTAACCACAACCAGGCTGAAACTGGGGACTCCACCGTCTTTGAGGACTTACCAAGATTTACAACAGAGCTCAGAAGAAGAAATCAATCTAAAGATGAGAATTTACCGTTAAAGCAGTAAGAATGGTGTAATTCAACAAATTCAGTGCATTTCCTTGTCTGAGCCATGACCCAGTAGAGGTTAAGTACAGAACTGTACTGCCAAAATGTTTATTAATCAGAGTAATTATCTATCTTGCCACTTCCATGAATCCCAGACATGGCTTTCTTCTATTTCCATGGTAGTATTTTATGGAAACCACTAAAGATAACTAAATATTCAATTTAGGCTGAAGTGAAGTACCTGAATCTGTATGTAGCCATCAAAATCAATTAATTAATTTTCAGAGATGCTAATTATCTCTCAGTTCCTATGGGAAAAGGGAGCCCATGGTTGTTTGGAATTTGAATAGATATTTCCTATTTTTATTTGTCTTGCTCCAGTAAACCTTTATTCACTAAGAATATGTGGGTTGTTAGCTGTTAATTATTATGCTAAAAGTATTCTGCTAAAGGTAGTCTGGAAACCTGTTTTCCCACTTACTGACTCATCTAATTTTTGAAAAAATTATTAAGGCTGTTTAACTGTGACATTGATCTCTTACCTAATCCCTGATTTCACAGAAACAGTCAATATCCTATCTTTGCATGAGCAGATGAAACTGTATATTGCCACTCTAATTCCCCAGTTCTGTGATTGGATTTCTTTAGTCACTTAAGCTTAACAGCAGTGCTTCCCACATGGGATTTAGTATCCGCAAAGATCCTCCCCATAATCTGGTGATACAGCAGTAGTCCTTACCTCCCTCTGAGGAACATATGATTCTTGCAGACTTCTTCAGTGATTAAAGGTAATTCGGATAAAAAAATCCGTTGTATGCAGTACAAGCATTCAGATTAAGACTGAGACACTTAAATTAAGGTGTCTAAAAGTAAAGACTTGATTCAGGTGCCTAAACATAGGTGTCTAGTATTTTTAAAATGCCCTTATGATCCCTTTGAGATGTTTATTTGGCCTTCAGCTGCAAGTCCAGAAGAGCATGGGTTTCCTGTAGGCCTTGTGCTATATCTGCCAGCTCTGTCTTAGGTCATCTCAAATGGCACTTGGACACCTATGTTTACTAATTAAGTAGAACTCTAATTATTATTAGATGAAGGGACATAGAGTCAGTAGGGAGATTCAGCACTCACTAGGTTGACAGATGGATCACCCTAACCTCCACAGAGGGTACTGACTATATAGTTTAGGCACAAAGATCACATACACACATTTACTTTGCAGACAACTGATTTTAGATGTCTTTATCCCAAATGGAGACTGATCCATGAATTCTTTGTTATAACAAAGGATGAATTCAGAAATGGAGAGCAGAACATGTTAAACCTCTGTGTTGTGGGCCTTTGCCAGCAACTCAACAACTGATACAAATACTAGCCCATACTAGTGTCCCTCTGAATGTTTCAGTGGATGCTATGTCTATAACAAAGGTGACTATGAAAGAACAACTTTCTCTTTATACCTTCTGCTGTCGGAGATTAAACAGTGCCTCCCCTATGAAAATTCTCAGACTTATGTCAGTGAGCAGCTGTAGTCCAAAAATGATTACCTTTTTTTTCAGAGCTGTCCTGTTCTTTTATTAGCACAATTGGCTTAAGCACCAATCACTGCATTAAAAATAATGCGAACTTGATTGTGCCCTTCTGTTTCAATCAGGAATATCTACCATATGCTTGACAGAATGGGACAATACTGAATGGTAGAATATTTGAAATGCTTGCAAAATTCACCTTCCAGTATCTTACAGTATTAAAAACAATTCTCTCCTGTCACTCAATGCAATTTGCTCAAGGTGCTTAGAAGAAAACAACCTTGAATTGTTTTATGACATGAACTTCCATTATGATAAATCTCAAGGTGAGAGCAAACAGGAAGATATGAGCCTTTCTTACAGCCATGTTTCTGGATGACATTATAGTAAGAGATGTTCTTTTATAGTCTCTGCTGCACAAAATACACAGAATTTTATTGGCACCATCTCTCTGACAGATGCCACTACTGTCCTTGTTTAAACTAGCATTAAAACACTAAATAAAACTTGAACAACCAGTTGTTGTCAGGATTTGTATTTAATGAAATAAGAAAGTAAACAAAAAATCATACAGAAACTAAAAATAAAACTGAAATTTACTAAAATACAAATTCTGCACTAAAGCTGTGTTGTGTGGTGTGCTGAATTCCAGAGACTAATCCAAATAGGTGTAAAATTGAATAGTTTAGAAAATCAACAAAAAAAATGCTAACCATGCATGCCAAAACCCCACTTTTTTTCTTAACCACTCACTGAGTTTAACTTGCTTAATATCTACTTCTAGCACTATTCTTTAGAAGCGTAGATAACTATTTAGAGTTTTCCGAGCCAGTGCCATACCAATAATATGAAATATCACAAGATAGTTCCTTCCTAAGGACTACAGTCCTGGAAACAGAAGACACACTCTGCCTTTTAAGAGCAGAAAATTATGCCCTACCTGACCTGTCATCTTTGCACTTATCATGATAATTATCACAGATTATTCTTAGTCTGAACCAAGAACACATTTTTTCTGTTATGCGTGGCCAGCCAAGTGTTAATTCGGAGTGCCTCAGATTCTTGCTTTGCTTTCTGCTTTCATTCCTCCTATGGTAGTCTAAGTGAGATTTTCTGTGGTGTTGTGCTGGGCTGTCCAGAAGTCTGATCATAGCTTTCCAAGACATAATCCTGCAATCAGGACCTCCTGCCCAGCTAATTGCACCAGCAACGAGACTGTGGGCAAGTAGTAAGAAGCTGTGGAAATTTCTGTAGAGCTGCTACTGAGGAACTTGCTTCTGTGAAAGATAACAGCCTTCTACAAATCACGAGGCCAGTGACCTGATTAGGAGTTGCTTCAGATATCACAGACCCAATTCTTGCTTTATCTGATCTGATGAAGACTTGTGTAAAATCAGTGGAGCTGTGCAGTACAACAGGAGCCTTGTGTGGTCATTAAATTGGGTCTCATTTATAATGCTGTTATTGAGTCCAACAGTGAATGGCGTAAGCATAGAGTAGCATATAGTATTTGTGTAACATGTTTTTATCACATTCAGTATTGACACACTTACTTATTATGAATACAAACACACGAAGGGAGCGGACCTATCTATCTGGTTACTTGGAAAAAAAATGTTGCAGAGTCTTTCTGTTGTTGCTTTACAGAATATGAAAAATGTCTGAAATGTCAGTTTGTGCAGGATGGTAAAAGTGTTGCCCGCACAAATTCAACTACTATCATTCTGAAAATTAATTTTAAAAATTGTCCTTATTTTGCTCTCTTGGGACAGTAATTCACAGTTTTCATTATTTGCACATTTAAGCATTAGAAATAGAAGCCTATAATGAACAGGTATCTTTTTTGTGCTCTGTCATTTTCTATTTTCATTTGCTATTTCACAGATTATTTTCACTGATTTCATTTGCTTAGATGCCTGGCCATTTTTTTTGTCTGTCATTAGACAGCTATGTACATTTTCAGCTGCTTCCATACCTTTACAATCTTATCCTCAGTATCCTAAGTATTCTGACCTCCACTTGTCTCTCCAGCAGATCTGGACTGAAGTAGAATAAAGAAAATTATACCACAACCTAGCTCTTACCAGGAAATATTTCTCTTTATACTGCATGAAAGACCCGTACATAAACACCTCCAAGACAATAAGAGACAGAAAACAACTGCTTGCATCAAAAAGTCATTAGCAGTAATTAGGACAAAATAAAATTGACATCTTGCTATTTCAGATGATGATAGAAGAAAAGCATAACTGGAAAAACTGTAAGAATGTAAAAGAGATATTGGAAATCCATACTCAGTGGACTAATGCAGGCAGCATGAGCACAAGCTATAGAAGTCACTAAAATTTGACAAGCCTTTCTGAGCAACGTAGTTCTGAAAGTAGAGAAAGGCATATGAAGTGTGAAATAGTCTAGAAGTTAATAGCTGATAGACTGCCTAGAGTTTTCCCAAGTTCCTTTGCTAAGTCTAAATAGTCAGCAGAGAGTGAGTACAAGCACAGCCAGTTTCTGCTTGCACCTGTGTTCCTGCACTGATATCAAGCAAGTAGCATTTTGTTAGTAAGAGTAAAATTTGGTCTATAGGGAGAAAGCAAGGCATAGAGGAAATGCTATTTGACAAAATACGGCAAAGCAAGTAACAGAGAGCAATGCTGATACAGCTCACAAAAGCAAGCGGGTGGGAACTGCAGGAGGTGGGACAGGCTATCTACTCCAGTATAACGTAGTTCAAATAAACTCTATACTGAATCCGAGTCCCTGCCTATTTGCAATAATTCAGGCTGATTTAGACACCCAGCTGTGAGTGCATGGAGCTCCTGCACATACCCTCCACGAACGAGGTGGTCAAAATCCTCCTTAGAGCTGTAAATCTGGCTGGTACCCATGGGGGAGTTATTTCCTCTCTGAAAATCTGATAGCTTGGGAAAGCAAGATGACTTTTTTCTGCTATGTAAATATCAGCACTGGTGTTTTTGCACTTATAAAAATCTAACAGTTTTACATGTACAGAAAAGACACTGGATTTTTAAACCTAACATCCAAAATACTTTGAAAATCTACAAAAGTGACTGCTAATGAATATAGCTTAAAAAGACTAACATTTTCAGGGTCTGTGTCTATTTAGTACCCAGTCCTCCTCCTGTGACCACCCCGATGGGCTGCAAGGCAGATGCCTGTGTGGCTACAGGCACATTATTACCTTCAGGTGCTTTCATGCAGGTCATAACCAGTTTCTCTGCCCATCCTTATTGGAACTACAAGCATCTAACAACCATACATTGTGGCTATAGTGCTACACAAGTCCTACATACAGAATTTTTTATTAATGGCATTATGCAAGGCCTAAAGTACTGTAGAATCAATGTGAGAGTCAAATGATCTAGCAAAAGGGGGATCTGCTTTAGATCAAGCAGTCTGTGCCCCTCTGGTCTGATGTGGAGGCCACTGGAGTCTCTGGAATGAGTATAGTCATTTTCAGTGGGCTTTGGAGCTCCCTTCTGGTGGTGTCTGTGAAGTCCTGACTGTGCAACAGAGTAATCGTTGTGGGGCTCTTTGTATTTATGACTGTAAACATAATGCTTCTTTCAGATGCTGTGATGCTGAAAGCTGTAGAAATCCCTATGGCTGTTCAGTAAAAAGGAGATTTTTTTTTTTCCCCTTATAATACTGCAAAAATGAATTATTTCCATTTATTTTAAAACAGCTTCTCAGCAGTCAATGGATATTTATATTGATGGATTATCCACTTATGGCAACTTCATGATTCCCAATTGGTTTTTCTCCTACAATGCTATCACGTTCCTTTTATCTCAAAATGTTTTCCAGAGAAGACCAGTACCATTATCCTGCTTTTATAGCTAGAAAAAACTGAAGTATTCAGAAATTCATCCCCATGGGCTATCCCTACTATATTCCAGTTTGAAAAGTTCTTAGCCATACACCCTTGTCTCCCTGCATTTCCCAGTGGGTGCATATGAAATTAATTCCTCTAGGTTTTTTATCTTCTCAGAAGAACTGTCACTAATGTTCTCATTGGCATGATATCTGGCCTCAAACTCTTAGAAGGTTCACATTGTAGTGGTGGGGAGTTGTATTCTCCCTCACCCTGAAATAGCTTTAATCTTATTTTTTCCCCATCAAAACCTCCAAAATGCAGTGTGGCCACTTATTTTGAAACTACCAGTCACAACGTCTAACCATTTCATGTGTAGGTGAATAAATTCACATAACTTAATTTCACAGATAATGCTACGGGAAGTATCAAAGGTCTCATGAGCCTGGTGGAGTTGCAAAGTTGAAGCTGCAATGTTTTGAACTTAATTTTGCACCATTATTGTGTTCTCTACCCTAAATATGTAGGAAAAATCACAGGGAAAAACCTTAAAGGATGTAGTAAAATGTACATTTCCCCAGTCTGGGAAATGTGTATCAGAATTAAATACAAGCAGGGTTTTGTGCTTATTGCAGACAGCCATAACTATCAGGTCAGGAAGTTTAGTTTGCATACAGGAGATGAAAAGTCTTATCCACCAACCCTGAAAGAGTCATTTAAAGTACAACATCTCTATTACTGCCTGATGCAGGCAGTCCATTGTTAATTCTCTATGTCTTCAGGCTTATCAGCTTCTAAATTTGTCCCACAAGCGAAACTTTTAACAAAGAGTGTCAGTTCTATGATGACAAGTAGTGAAAGCATAGAGGATGCTTCTTTTAGGAAAAAGTAAAATCACTGCCATGGAAACTAAAAAGGTGATAAGGGGTGCAGAGCATTCTTAGCAGACACAGAGCTCCACTCTGGAGCTCAGCATGTACTCTTTGCTCTGAATGTGTGTGGAGAAAAAGCCATGGAATTTCAGTTATAAGTGAGATCTAAGGTTGAAATTCAAGTTGTCGTACAGCTGTAACTGTGGTGTGGCTGGGGATCAGGGCTGTGCTGGGTGTGCACCAAGCACACTTAATTCCCAGAGCTCCATATATGCAGAACTCTCTCTGCATACATGAAACAAGGGATCTGCGCAAAAGAAGAGACTGCCTTGTGACACAGTGATTGCCTCAGCTCCCGGCTTCTGCACAGAAAAGCTGTTGGGCAACTCCTGCAGGAGCCCTCCAGGCAGAGTTTCAGACTGGCCTGGAGATTCCCCTGGGCAGCTCCTGGTGTGCCTGGATATACTGATAGTTGAACACTGTTTGTGTATTGGATGTGTTCATTAACCTGTCTGACAACCTGGCCATTCAAGAGATTCACCCAGGCAGTTTCTGCTACAGAACTGACCAGACTGCACATCAGTAAGATACTTGTAAAGAACGGAAACTGTTCTTGCAGAGATGCAGAAATGGACACGTAGCATAGCCTTTTGAACATTGTCAAGATAGTTAGGTGTTTTGTGCACAATATAATATTACCAACAGAAACAGTCCATGCATGTGCGAGAGTGGTCATGCAGGACCACAGCCCAGCTGGATCATGACAAGTGAGCAGAGGTTTGGGGAGTCTCATCAGGGCCAGCTGCAGATGCTGCTGCAAGGACCCTCACAACAGAGACTCCCATCACCTTCCAGACAGTAACCAACCATGCTGTTTGAGGGATTGTAGCATTACCCTATGGAAACAATCCCTCAAATCTATTTGTTTTAAACACATGCTTTGTCTGTGAGTGTCCGTGCACCAAGTGTACTAGTGGTGCAATGCTCTTTGGGCACTGAAGGAACGTGAAAAGCAGCAGCCCCTGACTCACTCAACACACAGAAAAGAGAGACATGATTTCACATCCACTGAAGGAGCCCTTCTTTGGTGTAGAAAGCAAATAGAGCCTGTACCTTACTCTTGAAACTCCTGGTTTGGACGTCAGCTCTTGTGCTAATGCATATTTTATTATTTTACTGAAAGTGAGATGTCTCTAACAAAGATCTTTTGCCATCTTATAGGTGGTGTTTAGGCAGTCTCCTCACAGGGAGAATTGAATAAAATTTTTTAACTCATAATTAAACATGGGTCCTTCATATCCCAGGAGTCTATTGTAACTTTGAGTAAGACCTCATGCAATCTCTTCTGCCATCTTGCTTTGGACTCCCCTTACCTACTACTGGTAGTCTACTGAAAAGCTAGGAACTCATGGCTTCCTTTGTATGGTGCATTTTGAAGGAGGAAATCCTATCTGTTTTAAAGATTTCTCAGAACCTTTAGAGACAGAGGTTTTGTGCCCTCGGTTACTTGTTCTATTGATTAACTCTTCTTCTAACTAGGCAGTTTCCTTGCCTGCCTTTTTCTTTTGCTGCAAATCATCCTAAACTTCTGCTTGTCCTTCTTGTCCTCCGTCCCTCTGTATAATCTCTGCAATATCAGCTTTCTTCTGTCTTCCCACCAGTCTGCTGAGCTAAGCCAACCCCATTTTATTTCAGTCATCCCCTACAAAAAAGTACCACTTTTCTTAACATAAGCAGAGGGTCCTCATCTCTGCAGATATATAACCTCTAAGCCAGGACATGGCACTCCTTGTCAAGCTTTAGAAGTGCTGATGGGAGGAGAACTACTATGCCTTTTCCAGGATAGAAGCTAACTTTTTGGCAACAGCATGACATTAGTTATATCATGTTTAGACTATGATTCCCTACAATCATCTTTTCTGCTGTGCTGCTGCCCAGTTCTTTTTCTTTTTTCCATTTGTCCCTCTTTCCAAGTGTAGCACTTTTTGCACTTTTCTAAGCTGCACTGCATCTTCCTGACTTCTGGTCATTTCTCCAATGTAGTGTTTTAAATTCTAACCCTCTCAAGTGCTTTCAGTCCCTGTTTGCTCATTATTTTCACATTTGAGGATGTCAATGCTTTTCCATTATCTAGGTTGTTAATGGGGATATCAGGCAGTACACCTAATTGTGCGGGACACAGCCTGTTCTGAGTTACTGAAAATTGAGTGCAATCTTACAGCAATTTGTGCATTCACCTTTATAGTGTTTTAATTCACTCAACTGATGCTTATTTCATAAACTTCATTAAAAAAACAGAGCTACTAGGCACTTAAAACCAAACTGTGGTTGTGGGGAACTGAATTGCAAAATACCCATTTAGTCAGATTTTCAGCAATAAAACATTAATCAGGCTTTTTCTAGAAATCTTCCAAAATCTTTGGCAAAACCTGAAGTTTCAGCAATGGAAAATCTATGGGAAAATAGGGCTGATGTCCTCATACTTTACTCACAACACTTTATGCCCAGAAAACCATTACTCACTATTACTGCTAAAGTTATGTTTTGAGCCCTCCAGAATGTCTTTTCCTTTTTATTTATTTTCATAAGATCTACTACAAATGAGCATTTCTCATTACATTGGTGTAATAGAAAGAGCTGTTATCCACATACTTGTGTGAATAGTTCAGAAAAGTTTGGCTCATTAAAATCTGGGACTCTGGCTACTGTTAAAGTTATTGCTGGCTCAGGTTACTAAATTTCTTAACTCCTTGATAAGTCATTCAAAACATAAGCTTCCCAGACTGTTTCAGTTTATTACTCTTTTTAAGTGAACTGATCTAAATTAGAATCTCCTGAGATCAATAACTCATTTTTATCACAGGACATTTGAACTGTACCACGTAGAACAGATAAATAATCTTCCACTGCACTCGAAAGTTTTAAGCTGCAAATCTGCGGTGCAAAACTACCGTAGATTTGGTGCTAGAAAAATGATGTTATGACTGTTTCTACCTAACTATGGCTCTACCTGAATAAATGCTGTGTTCCAGTACAGCAGCTATTTTAATTCCAGATGTTTCCTCAGACTGCATGGCATATTTCTCTCTGTTTACTTCTGCATTACAACCAGTGTTTCATCACTGGGTGACATAGGTGCTGTTCAGCTAATTTACATCATGAGAAACTCTAAATAACGCGTGTGACTACATGTGCAATCCAGAGATAAAGACATGAGTGGATTCAAAGTGGAAGACAAAATCACTGACATGGCCTGTCCTGGTCAGTGTATGAATCACAGGATCTTGGAAAATTCATACTGGAAGGGACCTCAGGACATCTCTAGCTTAGCCTCCTGCTCAACACAGGGTCAGCTCTGAGGTCAGACAGGCTGCTCAGGGATGTATCCAGTTGGGGATTGAAATACTGCCAGGATGGAGATGGTCCAGTCTTGCTGGGTGATGTGCTCCAGTCCCTGACAGTCCTCACAGGGAAAAAGATTCGCCTTATATCCAGCTTGAATTGATCTTTTTTCTGTTTTCTGTTTATTGTCTCTCATCCCCCCCACCAGGTACAGCTGTGAAGAGTTTGGCTCCATCTCCTCGATGATCTCCTCATGGGCACCAGAGGTTGTTAGGCCCCCCCAGAAGCTGTCTGTCCTCCAGGCTGAACCAGCTCAGCTCCCTAGCCCCTCCTCACAAGGCAAGTGCTTCTACCTTGAGCATCTCGATGGCCCTTAGCTGAACTCACTCCCATTGACTGATGCCTTTCTTATGACATTTTGCCTTCAAAGATGATTGCTCTTTGATTTTGATACTGCTTCAGTTCATGTATTAAGGCATTATATGCTGTCAGCTGATCAAGGACTGCCACAGTAAAGGTCATTACAGGGATTTCAGAGGGAGATGACATGACATGGGTGTAGAACCATTTGAAATTTTTTTCTGAAACATTTTTTTCCAAAGAAAAATAACCTTGCAACTTAAACAGATGGGGTTTTCATAGCAATTTTTCATTTGTTGTTTTTTTTTTTCTTTTTCACTTCTTTCAACAGAAAAAGTTCTTAAATGCATAGGAAAGATGGGATTTTTCCTTCATTTTGCCTGATGCATGATATGTATAAATACATAATGGACTTTTTCTGTCAGTTTAAAGTATAATTCTTTTGAAACAAATAAACCGTGCTGCAGGCCCTGTAGAAAAGATGAAGGATCCTGTGAGTTTCAGGGGGAAAGGAAGCCTGATATAATGGGGGAGCCTGCAGAGCCATGCGAGCAGGAACTTGCAGGTTACTGGTGTGGAGCTGCAGCCACCAAATCCCCACAATTAATCCATTCTTGAGGCTTCCATCTGGCAAATGTGAAGCGCAAATTTTCAGAAAAATAACAGATACAGACCGACATTTCCCCATGTTCATGGGCACAGATGTTAAAGGAAATCCTGAGGACTTGTTCCAGGACACCATCTATTATCCTGGTCAAAGCATGGTTCCACTTATACTTCTGGTAGAAAATAAGGACAACTTCCAAAGTTTTTACTGTGCTATCATTGCTTCTTCCAGACTCGCAGCTGTATATTACCATATTACAGCATCACTATGATGACCACAGGAAATGAGTGCAGGTAAATATCCACGTCTTTGAGTTTAATGCTAAATCAATTGCAAATTGTGTGCTTTGATGCACTTCATTAAGTTGAGGTTTCATTGTGATCTGTCCTTCACCAGCATTATTCAGTATTTTCATTATTGCTATGGACAGAGGCATAGAGAATATATCTATTAATTTTTCAGATGACCCCAATCTGGAAAGGGTTACCTGGAGGACTGAAAAGTAGGATTAGAATTCAGAATACTTTTGACAGATTGAATAAATTATTAAAATTAAAAAAAAAAGATGCAATTCAATCAGACCAAGTGAAAGGTGAGTCACTAACGACAGTGACCCATCTGCTTTTCCTTTTGGAGCCAGTTGTGGTGCTGGGTCTATAGTGACTTGGTCTTTCTGGCCTATCTCATTGCAGTAGATACTTCTCTGGAAACAGCATAATGCTACTGACTTTAGTTCACTGTGTGATTTACTAAGTGTTCTCCTGCATCCAGCCAAATCTTCTCCTGTTATACTGGTGCTTACCCTACTTTGGCTATTGCATATTTGAGTAGATGATTATCACTACCTGTGTATAAAGATATATAAAGATGCAGTGAAGCTACTCAGGGAAAAAACTAGGAGGGCCAAAGCACAGCTAGAGCTCAAGCTAGCTACAGCTATTAAGGATAATAAAAAATGTTTCTATAAATTCATTAACAACAAAAGGGGGATTAGGTAAAATCTCCCTCCTTTATTGGATGCAGAGGGAACACCCTGGGCACCCAGCCTCATGAGCTAGAAGACAGGGAAGGGAAGCAGAATGATGTCATCGCAACTAAAGAGGAAGTGGTCGGTGACCTGCTACACCACTTGGATGCACACAAGTCTATGGGACCAGATGGGTTACACCCAAGGGTGCTGAAAGTGTTGGCAGATGTGCTCACCAAGCCACTTTCCATTATTTACCAGAAGTCATGGCTAACTGGGGAGGTCCCAATGGACT
>VZZY01018284.1:326015-349014 GCA_013400335.1 Eurystomus gularis
GGGAAGTGTGGCTGGAAAGCTGTCTGCCAGAAAAGGACCTGGGGGTTCTAATTGACAAGTGGCTGAATATGAGCCAGCAGTGTTCCCAGGTGACCAAGAAAGCCAATGGCATCCTGGCTTGTATTAGAAATAGCGTGACCAGCAGAAGTAGGGAGGTGATTGTCCCCCTGTACTCAGCACTGGTGAGGCCACACCTTGAGTACTGTGTCCAGTTTTGGGCCCCTCAATACAAGAGAGATATTGAGTTGCTAGAGTGAGTGCAGAGGAGACCAATGAAGCTGGTGAAGGGCCTGGAGAAAAAGATCTTATGAAGAGCAATTGAAGGAGCTGGGACTGTTTAGTTTGAGGAAGAGGGAGGGGGAGAGGGAGGAGGAGGAAGAGGGAGTCTCTAAGGGGAGACCTCACCACTCTCTACAACTACCTGAAAGGACATTGTAGAGAGGTTTGTGCTAGTCTCTTCTCACAGGTAATTAGCGATAGAACAAGAGCAAATGGCTTTAAGCTGCACATTAGGAAAAAAATTTTCACAGAAAGAGCAGTCAGATACTGGAACAGGCTGCCCAGGGAGGTGGTTGAGTCACCATCGCTGGATGTGTTTAAGGGTTGTTTAGATGTGGTGTTGGGGGATATGGTTTAGGGGACAACTTTGTAGAGTAGGGTTGATGGTTGGACTTGACGATCCCAAGGGTGTTGTCCAACCTGACTGATTCTATGATTCTATGATATGCAGAATTTTGTCTATGTGACACATAGTGGAATTCTTTCTTCTTTCAGCACTGGCATGCTCCCAGCTGGGGCATGTGCCCTGCTGCAATGGCTCAGAAGTGATGCAGCTGCTGGTGAGTGTCCAGGGGAGAACAGTCCAAAACCATGGCCCAAAGGAACAAGAGCCATTTGCTAGAAGGAAAAGAACAGAGAGGCACAACTGCTGCTCTTAAAACATAAAAGGCTTATGTAGAGAGGGAAGGAATTAATTCTCCATCATGAAATAATAGCTTATGTTACAGTGAGGTTTAAATTAAGCATTAGAAAAAGCTTTCTAATAGCAAGAGTAATTAAGCACAGAAATAGACTGTGTGAGGAATATCCATCATTGCAGGCTTTTAAGGGGAGGCTGGAAAAGTGTGTATAAGCTGTACAGGAATGGGCAGTCCAGCCATGGGCTGAAAAGGGGGAAGAGTTGTTCTGATTTTGGTGCTAGCAAGTGGAGAAGATTTACATTTTCTAAACGCAAATCTCATGGCTGTGATATGCTGTTGTCTGTGTAGCACTAGCACACAGATGACCTGAAGCAAGTACTTTATTTATTGATGTGTGCAAACCCCAACAGAAGGCCTGTTTTTATGGGTGGCACTTCAAATATTAGGAATACATGGAACAGGGCATCAAAGCAAACCCTCTGATTCACCCCTTGGTGTGAGGTTAGCACAGATGCTCTGTGGAACTGGGGTCCAGCTGACATTGCAATGGCATTTATAAGCAGGAAAAAGCCTAGCAGGAGAGTGCAAACAACCTTTGTAATAATCAGCATGCTCTTACTTAGATGCTTTCCTGCCAGATTTTGCTTAGATCACATTCTTAATTGGTATTTGAAAACTCTAGGTAGTGGGGGAGTGTGGAGGAAGGCTGGTGAAGAAGTTTTTTTGTAGTAGTAACACTAACTCCTATTTTACCAAATCAGCTCCTATGTTGGTATCATAAAAGTATATACAAAACTCACATACTTTAAAAAGAGGAAACTGCATCAAAATTATCAACAGGCATCTGATATTAGTAAAAGCAAGAGCTAGACTCTTTAGATGTCATATTAAATGCAAACTTATCAGTATTTACCAGTTTTATGCTACCCCTGTATCGTCAGGTAGCTCAGGGACTTGATTACAGTCATCATGACAATGCTATAATAAAAGATTATGAATAGCTTGTTGCTAACTTGGGAGCAATCTGGGAGTCTCATATCATAAAACCAGCATTCAGTCTCTTAAACGTTATCAAATTTAAAAAGTTATAAAAACTCACTGCGTAATTTTTACTGTGCTCTGTACACAAGAGAGCCATTATTTACCTCTTCATTTAATTTCCAGATGCTGTATATTCACCATATAAAAGGTATCAAGAGAACCCAAGCAGGAAACAGGCTTATGGTAGGCAGATCAGAGAAGTGCATGTGTGGAAAATACCATTAAAACTATAGCTTATCTAGTGTGGTTGCTTCCCTAAACTAGAAGACTTTCAACTATTTCCACAGTTAGAGCTTCAGGCTACAAGGTCACTGTCACTTCATCCAGGCTGGGAGTCCAGGTGGGCACGGCCTGGAGGTCACATATGTACTGCACCTCTGAGATGCTGCATGCAGGATCCTGTGGTGTTGTCAGCCCTGAAACAGCTGGTGTGACCCTCTGGGTTCCTTACATGGGTATATTGCTGCGTGCCATAATACAGTGCAAGCGTGTCCGTCCTTGAAGTCCCAACCCTGGACTTACACTGAACTTTACAGTTTTTCTTTGGCAGAAAAGAGAGAGAAAATATGTGGCTGCAGAGAAAAATCTTACTCAGGTTAACAGTTTGTAGGAGAGAAGAGCAACGTGGGCTGTGTTTCACCGAGAAGTTTTAGGCATGCTGTCCCTGTGTAGTGATGCAGGTGTGCTGGTGTGTCTGGGGAGCCCTCGCACTCCAGCTGGGATGTGCCCAGCTGGTACCTGAGCACATTGTACATACACAGAAACTAGAAAGAGAGTAAATAAAAACGGCGCTCTTTTTCAGAGTCTCATGGTTCTTGACCATTTGAAAAATGAACTCGGGTTTCCTACATCCCAGTAATATTACACATTATCGCAAAGAAAGGTTTCGAGGTCCTGCAGGAAAGAAAAAGTGCCTGAGCAATGGTCAGTGCCTGCATGGCACAGGCAAAACAGACATGAGCACTGTTAGAATACCAACAGCAGTTCAACAAGCTCGAGAAATTCTAGTTGCTGGGAAGCCTTTACGCAGGATGTCCCTGCAAATGCTTTCACCAGGTTGCTCTGCCCTTTTCCTAATTCAAACTGCAATTATAGGGATGATCAAATACAAAATAAATGTATATGCAGTAGCTGAGAAAAACCAATTAGTTTTGCACTGGTGAGAAATAATGCAGAACTCCTTCTGTCTTTAACAAACTGGCTCTCAATATACACTGTAAAGTATCTTCATGACCCAAATATACTTGAGAAGAGCATGACAATGAAATGTATGTTGGAAGTGTAATAAAGGAACTAATGCAGTAAAGTTACTGTATTTTATTAGTAGAAGAAAACAATTAAAATTATATCCAGGTAGTAACTTAGGAACCAAATGTCATAGCTGTCTCTTTTGCTGCCAAAATATGTGTACTCTCTTCCTAACAGTCTCTTTCCCTAAGGAAAAATAAATGTATCTAAGAAATACTTGTTAGCAATGCAATTACAGGCTTAATTCCCCAACCAACTCCAGACATCATAAAAACAAAAACAAGCAGAAGGCCTTTGTAATAGTAATGGAAAAGAGACAGAAAAACACTGAGTGTTCAGAGAAAGATAATAATATATTTTTATAACAAAAGCTGACACACTCTTTGACAATAACATTTGAGAAGTCATTAGCATTTGTTTTTCAACTGTACTATCTTTTTCTTTTAAGCTACAGCCTAGAACACCAAAGTAGCTTGCCAGACTCTCCAAAAAGTAAAGCAGCTGTATCAAAATAACATTTCTTGGCATTACTTACTTCTGAAGGTCTAGTCCTTCCAGGGAACATAATGAGAGACGGATTATTTGGACAATGTGGATTCAACCATGAGAGCTGAGACACTGGGAAGTTGATTCAGAGCACTTCTGAAATGTTGGCCCTAAGAAAATATGATAAACAAAAACGTTTGAATAAATAAGATTAAAAAAAGACAAAAAGTGCTAAACCTTACTTTTTCTGTGATCATATAGACTAGATCCATATTCATACTACATCTTGAAGAAAGAAATCCTTCAAGAGGCCTGACATAGGCCATATGAAGTTTGTAGCTGTGCAAGGCTTGTCTCTGTGGTGACCTTCAGGACTCCCATGCTGTGATCTAGATTCATCCCACATCTCACATACTTATGAGTGTGTTCCCTGTGCAGCCTGGGCACTCTGGGCTCTTTCACTATCCATTGCAAGGTCTTGAGCTCCTCCAGAGATACCTATCTTGGAAGGGGCTGTCTCACACCATCTGCTTCACCAGGAGAAATCCTGAGCTTGCACACTTCTAGACACAGTAAATGTTTGATACTCCTGGTCTGAGACTCCAGGCTCTGTTGAAAAATTCCCACTTGATTTGGTAGCAGCGTAGACTTGTACTGTTGGAGGTAGTGGGGTACACCACAGAATGGTACCATGCTGTGTTCCTGATAGATCCCCAGTCCCAATGTAAACTCAAATTTCTTTGACAAGAGTCTGAAAAGCAAAAAGTCTTTTTCTTCCCAAATACTTTGTGTAATTTGAAATACCCATCTAAGGCATTGCAGAGGACTTCTACCCCTCAGTAGAGACATAGTCACTGGATATCAAAAGTCTTCATTCTTTTGAAATATTGGCATCAAGCCCAAGATAAAAATATTGAAGTTTAAAAATTCAGTATTTTAAAATATTGAACATTAACATCCTTTTAAAGATTTTTAAATTGGCTCTAAATCAGGGTAGGTATTTTCCTTTTGACAGTCACTTATAAAAGGTTACTGCATTACAAGTTTCACAAGAAGAGGGAAGTGCTTTTTCTATCAATTTGTCTTTCCCTCGGCCTTGGATCCCAAAATGAAAGATGGCTGGAGAGGTTCTAGTCAAAGGCACTGGAGCTTCGCTGGGTGAAAAAAGCATATTCTCACCATAAATGCAAATACTGTGATAACCAAACTCCAGAAATCACAAACAGCTGGATCCCTAAGTTGCAGGCAATACAGTACAGAGCTACTTGAGCTGATACCAGAGAAAGGTGGACAACTTTGCAGAGGATCTCTAAGATGTCTCACGACTGGTAAAACTGACCGACTTCACTGACATTTTCAATTAATAGATGCACTGAATTTCCCACTGTACATTTAAGCTGTCAGTATCTACTCCCATAATGACAGGATGAGAGGCTGCAGTTTTTTTCATACTTAAAGTGTGGCTGATTAAAGTTGAAATGGGATCAAGGATATGCTTTTTTTACTGATGGAGATTTTGGATGATAATAATGAGGAGCTTTCATTTGCAAAAGCCAGTGTGATGCCTCGTACATCTGTATTGGATGCAAATCTTGAGAAATGTCCTTGACTAGGGTCATTAGAAGTGGTATGATTGAATATGTGACATTTTTAATGTAGACTCAGAAACAAACTACATTATTATTAAAAGCCAAAGATGAAATTATTGAGATGGTCTGAATAATTTCTCTGAAGCAGAAATTCCACAGACAGCTGCTGTCTCTTTCTTAATGAGTTTCAGAATCTGTATAAGGAGGAAACCCAAGCCTTTATGGAAAGCTCTGAAGAGATTTCTTTCTATCTTGCCTCACAGCCTATCTCTCGAGAAGCGTAACCATTGGCACTGACAACTATGAACACAAAACAAAGGTCTAGATTAAATCCTGGAATGATCTATGGCTTTGTTTTGCTGATGTGCACCTGCGGCTCAAGATCTTTTTGCAGAATGATGGAAACTCATCTATCTCACTAACAAAAGTTACATGCTTGCTTCCAGTGATTTGAAACAGAAACAGGCTTTATTTGTAATTTTCTGAAGTGGATTTTAAATTTTCCTTAAATTGAGGGTGCATAGACCTGGTACTTTGGCTTAGCACCTTAGAAAGACTGAGATCTGTTGTAAATCAGGCCTCAAGCTTGTTTTCTTTTTCAGACATCCCCAGTCTGTGACAGGATATTGGTGTTTGGTAATTTCTAAAGGAAGGATGAGTTGAGAAGCACACGGGGACACTGCAGTAAAGGTGGTTTTTATGGAGAGCCAGCAGAAGCCCTTGTTGGATATGACTTGTAAGCCTGTGTCAGGTGCCAGGGTGCACAGCTGGAAAGGCTGCCTTCTTTGTCCTTCTTTCCCCCCACTTGGCAGTAGAACATAATTGCTACTTAATAGCATTTCTGGGGTCGTGAATAATGTGGTACTTCTGTTCTGTAAGATTTCTGCACATCGTCGGAGTCCAAACTATTAATCCGTGGACCTGAGTCTCTTCACAAACAAGCCTTGCCAGCCATCCACATTAAGTGTCAGGTCCGGTAAGTGTCTGTAATATTAAAAACCATTAAAGAGAAAGTTTTAAAGTCCAGAGGAAGCTAGGTAGTCCCAGAAACCAGTCAGAAAAGTGGTATCTTCCATGAAAGAGCCCTATAAGGGTGCATAGGTGGGTATAAGCACCTGGGAAAAGACTCTTGAGAAAAAAAGGACTTTAGAGAGGCAGAGGTGACAGCACATTGTGGAAAAAATTGTATTTCTGCTGCTTACCAGCGGCTATGGAGAGAGGTGTTTGAGATAACACCAGTTCCCTGACTCACAGGTTCCAGGGAACTGTTTACACAGATGACAGGTGGGAGGCAACATGTGGATCTCTGATGGCATAAACCCATTTTTTTGCATTTATATGATGTACAGATGTGGCCCCCCCCCCCTGCCCCTGGGAGTCTCAGACAGAGTATGTGTTCTGCAAGCTTGGGGAAGGGAGGGGACATCCCAGCTCATCATATACGTATTAGGCTACCCATGACAAAAGAAAGATGCAGAATTTAAATGCAGCACCCAGCATTCACTCACTGCCTATTGCTAATCTCTCCTGTGAAGGCAGTGCACTGGTAGGATCTCAATCACTGTCTGCTTCTGCTGAGAAAACAATAAAACACAGATGGCACCAGTGCAAAATTTCCTGTTAGCACTGAAATGCATGTCTAAGGCCGGGCTGTGAGAGAGGTGAGGCTGGAGGTCTTCTCTTCCCCTCCAGGGACTGCGGCTGTCGACACAACCAACAAACTGAATAAAGCAGAAATAACAACCCACAGTCCTTCCTGGTGAAATGAAGATTTCAATAACCTGTGTCACAAATGGCAATAATAAGCAGTCTCTTCTGTTTCAAACCGTTAGGAGCAAATGTGCCAGGAGTAGAAATAAGTCTTTTAGAGTGATGACTTAGATTAAAGAGGCTTGTGCTGAGCCAGAGAGAGGGATGTGTACTTTCCTCCCTAGCTGAGGAAGCAGAAAGGCAAACAAACAGTAGTTTGACTGTTCCCAGGCAAATCAGGATGTTTTAATCACCTTCGTTCTCTTTCTGTGCGCCTGTGTGAGTGCCTGCTTGCACATCGGTGTGTGCACCACTGCACCTGACCCCGCGCCAGCGAGAGCACACACCTGCTGCGTGACCAAAGGGCTCATCACAGCATCTAACGTGGAGGAGGGAAAAATAAAAACAGGGAGGGAGGCCCAAAACCTCCAAACTGACACGCTCAGTGAGTTGCTGGTTGGCATGTTAGTGACGCCACCAGCACTAGGAAAGCAGCTTTCTCTCACAGTGGGTTTATTGAGAAGATTATTAAAACCTTTTCATTTAAAAATTTTTGGCAGAGACTTCGGCATAAGTTGAGAGGATGTTGTAGCCCACATCCGCTTCCAGCAGAGAAAAGAGAGTTTAAGGGAGTGAAAAAGACAAGCAAAGCTCTACTGACTTTCCTCATGGCTGCCAAAAAGGGTCTTGAAAGAGCTTGCCTTGTGAGTGAGAGGGACACCAAGAAGTACTCCTTGACCCTAGACAGGTAACACAACTCTTTGTTTCCTTCACTGCCATTGCTTTGTCTTTGAGAGCAATATGAGATCACCAGTCTGCAGAGTGGCTGCAGAAGTCAAAGTGTGTACAGGGAACATCTTTCAATACTTTCAAAATGTTTTATTTGATATTTCCTTCCCAAACTTTTTTATTAAATGTTTGATGCATTTACTAGACATCAGCCTGATACGTCTACATCTGTGATGGATTGAACCAATCAACTGTTGAAGCAAGTGTCTCCTGCTATGTATTTTATAAGCTTAGTAGATTTATTGTGGGATGCAAAACCTCATGGATTATGCTGCAATTTTAGGCTGAATTATAATAGTGCTATTGACACCATGTTTGATTCAAGGCTCCTTCATGCTTGAATGTCTATATTATCTATTTGGTCTGAAAGAAATGCGATGCTATTAAGGACTTGATCCTGCAAAACTTTATTCATGTGAATAGTCTATCAGACTTGGAGCTGATGTTCCTTTCATATGCCAGAGGTCCTGTGAGTAAATGGTTGCTTGAGTGAGGAAAGACCTTCTGGAAACATACGATATGCTGTAGCTTGGGTTAAAAAATGAGTATAAATGTATATCACAAAATAGTTTTGCAGTTGAACTTATTTTCATTCTTCCTCTTGTCTCAGACCAGCAAGTATTTTTAAAAGAAAATAGCTGCTCTGTTACAGCTTAGCACCTCTTGACATTTCCATTATCTCATTGGTTTTTAGGTTATTTATTGCTTGGCTCTCTTAGAATGCGTGGGACAGAAACTTGGCATAAACACTGTCAGTTCAAATGGAAATCTTTCTCTCCATGTTCTTATACTGGGGTCACTGCCATCGTATTTTAGTTATTTGAGTGGCTGGGTTATTATTTAAATACTATTACATTTCTCCATAAGTATACATAGCACTGTCCAAAATTACTTTTGTGGTAATATTTATATTTTTAAAAGATCCAATATGATTCTGCAATTCTTTTCAGTCACTGTAGTCTCTCAGAGCTTTTTTGATATTTTTTCAATATTGTGAGTACAGCTGCAGTGGTTGAGGTCCTTTGGCCCTATGCCACGTTTGGACACAAGGACATCTCTAAACAAACCCTTTACATGGTGCAGGGAAGGGTGCTCTCAGACAGGGATAGTTGTTAGGCTGCTTTGTAAGGAAGCCCTTGTGCCCTGGTTTGGCTGTGATGGTTTAGTAAAGCTGCGGTGGTTCAGTCCCTGCCGGCAGCTGAGCCACGTGGCTGCTGCCACTGCTCCCCCACCGTGGACAAAGAAAAGAGTTTTTAAATGCCTTTTTGAGTTGAGATAAGGAGAGTTTAATACAGAAACACATAAGAAGCAATCGCAGTAACAAGAGCAATAACAACAGTGAGAAAAGCAATGCACAAGAATAAGCAATACCGTGGACAAAGAGAGGGTGCAGAGTGGACACGCCCGAGCCCCACCCGAACTGGAACTGGCCCTGGGGCATGATGTCAGCATGGTATAGAATAGCCTGGCTGCACCAAATTAACCCTGTCCCGGCCAAACCAGGACACTGTGTTTTCCTTGGATCACCACAAAGAGGGAATATTGACAGTGAGATGAGGAGTACAATGCACACTGGGGACAAGAATCTCTGGTAGCTGAGAGAGAGCTCAGCTCTCCCATCTGAAAGCTGACTCACGTTCTGGAGGAGTCAATTTCTTTCTGATAATTATTTCTTAATTTAGGATGGAAATTAGATGGGGTGAATAGCTGCAACAATTGCAATTGTTGGGCTGATTGCTGCAGATACATGCAACAGACTCTGAGCTTGAGGGCCAGTCCCAGAAGGGCTCCACTGCAAAAGTCCTGAGATGGCTGAGTTATGGCATTGGTAGCAGAGCTCTCTAGGAGGAGGAGGACCTGTCTCACAGGAATATAGCTTTTGTGCTGCCCCTTGTCTCGACTTTTCTTGCCGGGTGAAGCTTTATTAACTGCATAATCCAATTACTCCAACCCTGCAATAGCCAGAAGTAGGGATTGTGAGCCAGAGCTCCCTCCCACTCAGAAGACCTGGCAGCTCAGGGGAAGCCCTTGCCCTGCTCCCCCTCACAGCCCCGCGATCTGGGTACCAGCCTGGGGCTGGAGCCAGAGTGGTGGGGGGCTGCAGCCTGTTGGGCTCAGACTTGCACAGACTGGCTGCTTGCACAGCTTCAGGTGTCTTAAGCCGATCAGTAGCAATAAACTCATCTTAGCCTTTGGTATAAATTGCCACATTTTTCCATTCCCTCTGTGTAGGCTTAATGAACAGCTCTAATGCTTTCAACAGAATTTATTTTGCACATAGATTGCCTATTACTTTGCCATCCCCCAGCCTCTTTCTTTTTAATAAATGCAATTATTACAACACATAGGGAACAAAACTGGTTTCAGCTTAACCATGTGAGTAGGAAGTCTGAACACAGACCCCATTCCCTGCACACAAGGCTATGGGGGAGAGTATTTTGTACGTGCCAAGCTGATCTGCAATCACTAGCAGGTTTGAATGGATTGAGGTCTCCCATGCCAAACTTGAAATACTTACAAAGGGGTGGACTTTAACTGAGCTCTCGGAAAAACAGACCAGCTGTAGGCTTGTAGGATAATTTGAGTTGAAAAGGACTTCAGAATGTTTCTGGTTCAACCTCCTACTTAAAGCAGGGTCAGCTGAGAGATCAAACAAGGTTGCTCAGGGCATTATCTGCGCTAGTCTTGATGGGGACTGCATGACCTGTCTGGGCAATCTGCTCCCATATTGAATTATCCTCACAGCCATTTTTTTCCCCCTTATATTCAGTCTGAACCTGTTTCAATTTATCACCATTGTCCTCATTCTTCCTCCATGCACAGCAATAAAGCTCCATTTTCTCAATAATATTCTCAAAAATATCAGCAGATTGCTCTTAGGTGTCCCTGAAGCCACCTCGTCTCTAGGCTGGATAAGTCCAGTTCCCTCAGGGCAAGTGCTCCAGCCCTCAACCATCCTGGTAGCCCACTGTGGCAGCCCACTCTGCCACAGAGCCCGTGCCACTGTACAGGTCTCTCCTGTGCCGGGGACTCCAAAACTAGACACTATATTCTAGATGTGGTCTCAGAAGGCTGTCCCAGGTGTAGGACTTCACATTCACCCTGGTTGAATGTCATAAGGCTTCTGTTGGCCCCTTCCTCCAGCCTGCCTATGGCAGACTTGCCTTGCAATGTATCAGCTATACCCATGGGTTGGCATCATCTGCCAACTTGATTAGGGTACACTCCACGTCTTCCTCTAGGTAATGGACAAAGATATTACATAGGACTGGTCCCAGGATAGGACACTGACCTCAAGGAAGGGTGTGAACTATAACAACAGTCTGAAGCTGAGCACTCAGAACCTCCTGCCTTATGCAAAGATGTTTTCTGTAAGGCATATCAAGAGAGATTGATAAAATTTCTCTTTAACTTAGGTTTGAATTAGGTGTCTAAGATCATTTCCTATGATCTTTTTACAGTCAATGGTAGTGGTGGGAGAGGATTAATTCTTCAGATGATTAATCATAGAATCATAGAATCATTTTGGTTGGAAAAGACCTTTAAGATCATCAAGTCCAACTATTAACCAAAAATACTGCCAAGGCCACCACTAAACCATGTCCCTGAGTGCCTCATCTACACATCTTTTAAATACCTCCAGGGATGGTGACTCCACCACTCCTCTGGGCAACCTGTTCCACTCCTTAATAACCCTTTCAGTGTCAAGTTTTTCCTAACAGCCAATCTAAACCTCCTCTGGTGCAACTTGAGGCCCTTTGCTCTTGTTCTATCACTTGTTACTTGGGAGAAGGTACCAACCACCACCACGCTACAACCTTCTTTCAGGTAGCTGTAGAGAGCTCTAAGGTCTTCCCTGAGCCTCCTTTTCTCCAGAGTAAACAACCCCTGTTCCCTCAACTGCTCCTCATAAGACTTGTTCTCTAGACCCATTGCCAGCTTTGTTGCCCTTCTTTGGACACACTCCAAATCATTTGTTATGTTACTTTTTATTTGTTATCACTTATCTATTGATCTAGATAACCATTTATCAAAAACTAGGGAGTGTCTTGACTAAATTCCTGTAGTTTCCATGAATTAAGACAGGCCAGGTGATTTTATTTCTTGCTGTCAATAAAGCAGTGTAATATTGATCAGAAATATTCAATATCCCACTTCATAAATCAGAGCATTTGCATTAGATTGTACCACTACACTGTGATCTAGATTTTGGCTTGATCCAGCGTGGATTTCTGGATTTCTGATCATGTTCTTTATATGTCATTATAGTGGGATTTTGAATACCAGAACACAAACAAAACTCAAGGATTCTAATCTCAAGGTTTTTGTTTTTATATTGTCTCTGAGATAAGAGACGGGGAAATAAAAGGCAGGGGAGGGGGGCAGGTTAATGCTGAAAGCAGGAAAGATATTTAAAAACCTTAGGGGTTCTCTTCATGTAAAAGTTTATAATGCAGGGAATTAATGTGAAACCTTAGGCTTGTAAGTGATTCCTGTCTGCCAGGCTTATAGCAGTAGTCAAAAAAGTTTGAAGTGAGCCTAGGAGACATTCTTCAGGAGGAGATTGATTTTCTATAACAAGCATGTAGGGAATATTTTCTTTTTCTGCTTTCCTTCAGATTATATGAAAACCTTTATGCCATCAAAGAGCCCTAATCAAATAAAGGCTTTTCACCACTTCTTGTGCTTTGCAGAAGTCAATGCTCAGGAAAACTTTAGGTGTTTTTTGTGACTTCTTGAGAGTTTTAGCTGTGGGCCATGTGGTTATGTCTCCTTTGTACTGGCTTTCCAGCTGTCCACAGGAACACCCAGTATCTTAGAGGACTCAGCAAAGCCCATCTTACTGCTTCTGCCCTCATGTTAGGTGACACGAGGACCCCGTTGAAGGGACTTTGTCTGGCCAATACTGGCCATAACATGGTCTTCATTATGCCTACTACATGTATGCCCACTTCATCTCAGAAAGAAAATTAGGTCTGAGATAGCAAAAGATATAAAACAGAAATTAAATAACGAGGACACCAGCTCAGGAAAGTGATGATTCAGGGGTATAACAATGATATGTGAAATTATGATGTGATGAAGTTAAACAGGGAATGGTCATTCATTATTAACAGTATAAGAACTAATTAAAATATCAAAGAATCAGAGAGCCGGTTAGGTTAGAAAAGACCTTTAAGATCATGAAGTCCAGATCATCAGGCAAATGTTAAAAGTAACAAAGGATGCATTATTTTTACAAAAATCCTAATTAAAGTGTGGAACTCAACACTTTCAAGTCAAACAGGTTCATGGAAGAAAGATCTGAAAAGGGTTATTTGATGCAAGCTCTGGTTCAGCTGTCTCCCAGCCTCCAGCTTTGTGCAGCTGGGGAGAAGTACTGCTCTGGATATTCCTTTCTTGTACTTTGTCCTTACATACTCATGCTCATGGTTACGATAGGATTTAGATACTTGGCTACATGCACATTTGGTCTAATTCCATGCAGCTATTATTATACTGTTATGAAGAAGGAAATTTATTGACAATACATTTATGCACATATGGCCAGACCCTCAAAATAAGACTAAATAAAATAACCATAGGACAAATTCCCATCTATTAGACATCTAAATATATGCAAATATATATATAATTGCCTTTGTTTTGTGCCCACAGTAAGGAAAAGGAGAAACTGGAGAGCCAGGCTATAGAGGAAGCCTAAAATGACTTGGAAATATTCAGGATTGGTACATCAGTTGAAATCAGAGTGGTGCCAGCATAAGGGAGGTGACTATGACTTTGATAAATTTTTCTTTGAAGGCAGAAATTTTTCTCTGAAGGCAGTTTCATTATCCTTTCAGGCACCAAAAAATTACTATTTTCCCTTGTGAAGGAGATGATCTCCTGTGGGATGTGCAGTGATTCTACATTATGCTCTTTTGACTGGGGATCTCATAATGGTCTAGGAGGATGGCAATTATTCCTGTCAGCCTGCAGATCAAGGCACCCAACAGATCAAATGAAAACAAACAAAAGGAAGTTGTAATCAAAAGCTCTTGCTAATGATTTGTGTGGAATCTGCAATATGTATTAATATTTTCTACTTCCCCCCTTCCAGGCATGGCTCAGTAGGAGTCTTTCTGTGACATTCCCTCAACTATCTTTTTTACAAAGGAAAGAGAATTTGAAATGGAGAAAAGATTATTTTTTAATCTGGGACTCTGCTTGCAGTGTACTGGTACAGAGATTTGATGCTTAAAGGCTACATCTTGCTCTAACACATGCAGAAGGGGTTCATGGTTTGACAGAGCTGATCTCTGCACCTTAAGCTTTTGATTCACACATTTATAAAACTGTCTCTTAGATTCTTTTAATTAGTGGCAGGCTGCTCTTGGAAGAAAAAAAAAATGGTTGCGCATGGGAGCTGGCAGGAGTCTTCCTAACTCATTGAGCCAGATGCTGCTCTGCAAGTTCAAAGGGAGAGCGAATGCTCACCACCCTTGACAACCATGCCACTTTTATTTAGGTGCCCTTCAGGCAGTAAAATGTGACATTTTTTGGTTGCCGCTGTCTCTGTTTGCTTTTGTATCTGTTCAACAAGATCTGTGGACAGTGCTTTCCTACCCCTCAGTGGTACTCTGAGGTTTTGTTAGCTGATGGAGAGACCTGAAGATTAAAAAAGGGAGGAGAATCACAAAGTGGCCTATTTTGTTAAAAAACAGGGAAAGGATTTGGTGGCTCAGAAATCTGCAGGGGTAATTTTGGCATCCCTGCCCTGACAGGCTGTTGAGCTGATCATGACTCATGTCGTTAAGATGATTTTAACATTCAATGCCAGCTGATGAAAATTGAGTTAAAGGGAAATTAATTTTACATGCAAACTACACCAAAGCATTGGAAGTCAACTCCAGAGAGAGATCATGAGAAAGAAAAACTTGCATGCCTTGATCTCCAGGGGAGAGTGAGACAGCTACAGTGTTTTATTCAGCCATCTGGAAGGAATCAATTTGTGGTACCTTCTAATTCATCAGGAAAATATTGTGTATAAGTGACACAGTGCACATGAGGAGCCTGATGAATGTAAAACTGAAGGGCTAGAGAATGACTGGCTAGTAGAGACCCTGGTTGCCAGATGGGCAGCCATTCCCCAGACAGCCCAACTCCCATTTACTTTTTGTTGTGGGGAAAATAAAGGAAAACACTGACAAAAGGATGAAGAAAATTCACTGTCTCCAGGCATCAGGCATTAAATCTGACCAGTTGCTCTTTCACGCAAGCTCCTTGCTTCCAGGGGGAACCAGTCACCTCTGCTGAGCAAACAGAGACCACATGCTAACCTGGCTGGAAAACAGGCTGACTCAGGGGTACATGTTGCATCCTTGGAACATCTCAATAATATTTAGAAAACAAATCCATGCTGATTTTCTATAGTTGCCAGGCATGGCTGCAAAGTTGGGTCAGCTCTTCTCCTTTCACCAGTACCTCCATGGTGCTGATGAACACAAGGGTCTGAGGCATCTGCAGCTCTGTGGCTGCCTTTGCCTCTTGCCCATCAGTGGGGTGCAGGCTGCTGGGCACCTGGCAGGACTTCAGACCCACTGAGCGGCTGCAGCCCCCTCAGGCTGCCCAAAAAGCAGCTTGGAAAAGCTTGTGATTTCAGTGTAATTATTGTCTTGACATTAACTATTGCAGATTGGCAGCCACCAGCATAATTTCTTTCAGAGCAGATTTTCAGCATTTTAAGACTTCCATAAGCATTGAAGAAATGCTACAGAAAGCTACCCAGATCCATGTACTTCCCAGAGCACAGGTCTCCTTCATGCAACCGAAGAAACAGTTCTTCCTGCTCCCAAAGGAGAGTCCTTATTCAGAATGGGGAAAATAGGTTGTTATTACTGGGACAGCTAAGCCCAGCCTCACATCACACCCTCAGGCTGATTTCAGACTCAGCAGTGGTGCATTCCTGAGTAGGCTTGCAGACTACAGCCTACACACAGACCTCAAATAGCTGTAACACATGGTTGGTTATATGGATGTTATCTACGTGCATCTGGGCAGAATTCACCTTTTGATGTGACAAGGCATCCCACAAGTCTGAGTACATGGCAGGGGATGTTTTACCAGCAGGGTTATTGCATTAGGAGCAGCTGTGGCAACAAAGGTATCTGGAGACACAAAATGGTTTTCAGTTGATCCTCCTGTGACAGAGTTTAGGGTGGGTTTTTTTACCATTTGGGCTCTTAGTTGGGAGATAAGGAGGGAGAATGTACTTGCTTATCAAACCACCTTGGGACCTCCCCTGTGGAAGTCTCTGAGCTGCTCTGCTGAAAGCACCAGCTGTCATGATCATCTTGGAGCTCCCACAGTTGCAATGCAAAGTGCTTGGCCCCAAACCTCTCTACCCCAATCCCATATTTCCTATGCAGGAGCTCTGAGAAGGACAGCACTGGGGTTTTGTGACAGAGCATCCCAGCATTTTGGCTAGGAAATCACCTTGTGATGGAGCAATGCTCAAAGAGCCACTTCTCAGAAAATCTCACCTTTCCATAAAATCAGTGGCACAAAGGAGTCAGCGTACTGTGGAGAACAGAGTTATTTCATTTTTAAGTGCCTTTGGAACTTTTGGGCTAATATTTTCAATGTTCAGGCCCTGCTGGAATGGATAGTTTTTGTAGATATGTGGAAATTTGAGATAAAATAGTTTTGTATGCAAATAGTGGAGAGAAATATCTTTAGTCAATTATATCTGAGAAAATGATTTTTTTTTAAAATAGTCTTCCTGAAAAAATTGTTGGGAATAAGAACTTGACATTTTCCATCCAACTGTCTCCATGCTATGCTGATTTTCGTTACTATTTGCATCAGTTAATGACTTTTTGAAAATCACCTGGTGCGCACAAAATTCACAGCTTAAGAAAGTCACCCCATGCTTCATAAACTGTTAAAATATGTAGGAGAGCCCAAAGAGCTGGGAAACACAGCCAGAGCAGTCATTCAGTGTGCAGCTCCCTCCCACAGAGCCCTGCTTGTGTGAGCAAGCCTCTTCTATGACCTGCTCCGCTGTTCCCAATGCTGCTTCTATCCTTTGAAAGCATTAATTACATAGTTTCTGGGGCCGCAAGGCTAGACACCCAAATAACTAGGG
This sequence comes from Eurystomus gularis, assembly GCA_013400335.1. Classification (NCBI taxonomy): domain Eukaryota; kingdom Metazoa; phylum Chordata; class Aves; order Coraciiformes; family Coraciidae; genus Eurystomus; species Eurystomus gularis. Next base: position 342,965 of record VZZY01018284.1, read on the forward strand.
TTTTTCTTTTTTAACCTTCTGTTTCTTTCAACCCCAAAGGATGAGCTGGCATCAGAAGAATTTAAATGAAGAGAGGCAGCAGCAGGAAGCAGAAGTTACTGAAGCTAATCCAGCATATCACTGTCACGGCTACACACAGGCCTATGAGAACAGAAAAAGGGAGCAGCATCAAGCCAGGAGGAAGCTCTGTGTAGCATCAGTAATTTGCATCTTCTTCATGATTGCTGAGATTATAGGGGAGTATGTTTCCCCAAAGAGAGCTCAGTTTGGTGCCCAGCACAGCCATATTCATGCCCTTTTGTACACACTATGACTGCGGGGACCCACGATGCATAAGAGGTGCACCCACCTGGGATAAAATAACTCTCCTTCCTTCTCAGTCTTCAAAAGAATTGTGGTGTTTTTTAAGTAAAATTATAAAAATATTTTAAAATATCTATTGAAGGACTGTATCTGTGTAGAAACACAAAGATCAGTTAATGGTCTGAACTGTTCTCTGAGGTCTTTAAGCTCAGCTGAAAATGGCTAGCAAGTCTTAGCATCGTGTCACAAAAAGTTTCTAATGAATTGAGTTACATATTTTTGGAAAAGATTAAAAGATTTTACATATTTTTTGAGACCAATGAGATGAAGGCTGCTCGTAGCAGGATCTGATGCTAAATGCAACAGTCTTTACAAAATCCAAGGAAATCCAGGGCCAGATTCACCATCTGCTTCTCTTCAGTTAAGTCAATGTATTTATACCAGGGCACGTTTATCTGTTAAACTGACCTGCTGGTGTCTCTGGATCAATGGAATTTTATTCCCCTGCCTAATTAGCTTTCACTTCTGGATTCATCCTGCAATATCCGATATAAGTATTTGGCTCACTCATAGAGCATTAGCTTTCATTTTGTCCCACCAGTCTGCTCTCTGGATGGCTTCTGTGATGTTTATACCTACCTGATAGTTCCTAGCTCTTTAATTTCCCCTTCTCCGCAATGAGGTGAGATAAGGTACGACATGAGGGATCCCACGAACCTTTGCCATGTGTACCCCAGGGGATGTAACAAAAATCAGCCAGGAAGGCCTCTGAAACCCCTGTTTTCCCAGCCTCAGTGCCTCTGGAGCCCCATGAAAATGAAATAGAAAGGCTTTGTCTTCCCCACAGGTGAGACAGGGAGGCCCTGAAAAAGCTGCTGCATTTCTGCCTTCTCCTCTGGCTGCCAAACCCAGCAGGGATTTCTCCAACTCTTTCCACCCACACGCTTCATCACTATGAAGCCCCGTTGTTTGTAGGTCACGTGCATTTCCCCCATGAAATCTGGTGCATACCACTAACCTCCATGCAGTAATTTGCAGTGCCAGAAGTAATGCATTATTAACAAAACCATATAATCAGTAGGCTTAAGTTTGGTGAAAGCTAGAGGATAATTGGAAGGACAGATGATATGTTAACTAAATGTTTCATTTTGCTTAATGAATCATACAGCTTTTTTGCAGTGACAGCTTAAGTAACAGGCTTGAAGACCATTTTGCTTCAGACCATTAAACTTTGACAAACCAGTTATTAACTGCAGTTACAGACAGCAGTCTATGGAGATTTTTGTAATTATGAACCATACATTTAATTTTTTTAATCATTTGGCTGGACTGCCTGTGCCTAATGATTGACCATTGAGTGACTGACAATTTCTACTGCTTAGTCATATGCAAGGCTATAAACATCCATTGTGGGTAATAGTAAGTCATAAAGGCCACTTGTTGGGAGTATTGGGTACAAAGCAATAAAGCCTATAACTATGACACAGGCTTTACTATTGAAAACAAACAATATGTTCCCCTTCCTTCTCCTCCTAAGGGCAAACAGCTTCCGTGGGCATTATTATGCTAAATAGAAGAAACAAAGCTGCAGCACTCTCAAAGAGGTCGAAAAGTTGTGCTTCTTTGAATCTCTAGATCTTTCCCATGATATTTTTGCTCAAACCATCTGTGCTGGCCCTTACTGCCTTCCCTAAAGGGTCACTGTTGGCTGAGCCTGATAAACCAGCTGTCTCCGAAAGACAGTTATCTTCTGTTCTTCTAATGCAGATCCATCACAATCTCCATAGACTTGGCAATACCAGTCAAATCGATGACACCCTATATACCACCCTGATATAAAAATGTTTTCCAAGGATTTTTGGTGGCTAAGGACAAAATGTGGATCTCAAATTACTTTATTTCCATTTGGAAACTAGAAAGAGAGACAAAACTCACATGTGTCCTCATGTCAAACAGGAACATAAAGACTTGACCAGGTTGCTAAGATAAGCAGGCTGAGATCTCAGAAACTCGCCCAAGGCATTAGTTATGCCAGCAATACATGAAATAATAATTTACCAACATATTTCAAAGACAGCAGGCTAGAAGCAAGCTGTTGTAATGCTGTCCCAAAGAACATGGAAATACAGTATCTAAAATGCAATAGGGTTTTGCAGGCAGCTTCTGCTCTACATATTTGTTTGCTGAAAGATAGCTGATGCCTTGGTTGCTAACATCTGTGCACTGTCAGACAAGCCTGCTTCCCTCTGCTATGCAAAATTGCTTCCCACTTGAGAAACAGCTCCCCTGCAAATGCTGGAAGTCTAAGAGCTCTGTCATGACTAAAAAGTATATGTGCATTTCCACCCGCACATATCCTGGGAAATCCCTGTTATGTTGAATTTTTCATTTTACTGCAAGGAATCAGATGCCTACAAATTCTGCAGTCATGCTTTCTCCCTATTGGCAACCAGCTTTTAGGCAGCTGTAAATGGGATGTATAGGGACACAACAGAGAAAAGTAATATATGCCCTATATGTGTGACATACATTCTCCTGTGGTGAAAAACTATACAGTATTAGGTATTCTAATCTAAAATCTGCATATGGGAGGAAATTAAACTGGCAGTCCATCCTACTGGCATGAAGACTTTCCATCTATAAGGAAACAAGAGATATGTCTATGTGTCCCTTTGCCAGTGGTATCTTACCAAAGGTTTGAAGGAGGCATCTTAAGATGTTTTTCAGGATTCATTGATTCCTATGTGGGTCGTGGTCAGGAGAAACAGGTGAGCTGAAATTAATTAAATGACTGAAGAAGTATGGAAATATATTGCCAAATACAGAAACTAGATGTTTTGCATGTACTATTTCACATTTCCATTTTTTTACATTTCCACTTTTTTACATTTCCACTATGATGAAAAGACTCCCCTTGCTATAACAAGCTGGCAGGACAGCTTCCTGCCTGTGATCCTTATTTTCTCTTGCAGCCACTGGCAGTTGGGGTAGTTTAGTGCAATCTTTTAGTTTCTTTGTATTTGCCTTTAGCCCTGAGACATGGTTAGAAGGGTTTGGCAAAATAATTATATTCAGTTTACTGGGTAAAAGAAATGTTGTTTCATATAGCCTAAAAATGGTTCAGGTTTGGGGTTTTTTTGCAGAATTCACACTAAACCAAAACTTCTCAAAGTAAAATGACATTCATCCACATTTTTCCTGCTCTAGCAGGAAAACTAAATCATGCATTACAGCTGCAAAATGATAGATTAGTCCTGTGAACAGAAGATATTTCTCTATGCCCTTATCAGAATGGTCAGTTGTTTATCACAGCTTTTCTACTGGGACCTTTCCTTTTACTCCTGTTTTAGTGTTGCCTGTTTTAGTGTTTACTGACAAATAAACAGTCGGGCATCCAGCCATCAAAACTCAGGAAGAACACGTATACTTTCCTTTAACAAATAGGAAATTAATCCCATAAGCTAAGTCTCTGAGTTTTTGAACATATATAAAGATATTAGTGATCTGTGAAAAGATAGTGGGAGGATACTGGAAATCAGATCCCTAATACTGCTTTTCACAAAGAAATCTGAAATTAAAATAGTCACAGTAAAACAGTCCAATAGTAATATCACCACAGCACTAAAGTATAACAACTCCCATTGTCCTTAGGACTCTCTCTCAAATAAATTAGCTTATTTATTTCTATAAATTCATACCTTTCACTGCATGAATGAGATACAAGACAAACTATCCTTGAAGAGTTTTGAGTCATGTATGATCACAGAAAATTGAGTGTTCCCTTTGATTCACAGCAAAGAAGGTCTCAAATTTGTTTTGGTTGATTCAAACTTCTGACCAGAGACATAATATGGATCGGTGTTTCCTACAGGTGGGCAGATCGCCGGGAGCCTGGCAGTAATCACCGATGCGGCACACATACTGGTGGACCTGACAAGCTTCCTCATCAGCCTCTTCTCACTGTGGCTCACCTCGAAACCTCCCACCAAACAGCTAACTTTTGGGTGGCACCGAGCAGGTAGCAAACATGTCACAATATTAACATGTGGAATGGGAAAGGGAAGTTATCATAACCAGGGACTGGAAAACATGCCGATGTCCAAAACAGATCTGCAGATATTTAGAGACAGTGCAGTAATGCACTCAAATCCCCCAGGACACATGACAAACAGCGTAAGCCAATGAGCTTCAAAGAAGTTAAGAGTAAAGTCATCTTTTACCTATAAAGTGATATTGACATCTATGTGTCTTTCAGTTCATTATTTAATATAGTTTTGGGCTGGTGCTAGCCTTGAGCTAGCTGTTGAGCTAACAGCAACTTCCCTTGATGACCTGAGTGTGAGAAAGACTGAGTCCTCAATCAAGTATCATAAGTTTCTGTAAAAGCAGCACTACCCATAAAAATTAAAGCCTTCTCCATTTATAGAATGATATAGCAAATCATTCAATTATTTTTAAAAGGCAGCAATGTTATACTTGTAGAAAAAGTGAGATCCTTTAACATTTTCCATTTACTAAATCTTCTCCCTGTGTATCTCTTTACCACTGCTGTTTTTTAGCAGATGGAAGCACTGGTAGGTTTTTAAAGTTCTCTTTCCTCAACCAAAATCAATATATTTACAGATTACACCTAGTACCAAAAGCCTTACAATCAAACACAAGTGCTTTTACAGAAGACAAGATACCAGTAAAATATTAACTATGAAAAAGATTTTCTGTTCAAGAAACAGAAACTGTTCAAGATTTAGACACCTAAATATCAGTGTCTACATGTACATGAGCACATAAAAGCACAGAGTCCAAGTTTTCAATATGTTCAACAGAAATCTAGACTCTGTTCAGCTGCCTAAACATAGAAGTGCTACATCCCCAGGGTGTCTGAGACTTATGCGTGGGAATGGCAGCTGTCGCACAAGACCCACAGGAGACTGCAGAGGATGCCAGGCACAAGACCAGGGCATCACAAATGCCACCAGACACTCATAGTTAAGAAACAAGGATGTGTTCCCTTTCAGTCAATGGAGTAGGGAGCTGTGTGAATCACCATGAATTCGATGTCTGTTGGCCACAATGGAAGCTTAGACACTTAGCTCACACCTACATGTAGACATTTTAATTTCGTTGTCCCAGTATGGAAATTAATGCCATGCTGACTGTCTTAGGGCTCAGTTTAGCTGCTCATCTATAAGTGATCAGTGCTTTTTGAAATGCCCTAATGTGTTCCGCAAAGTCTTCAGCTGCCACTGTGGAAGTCTATGGGTCATCTATAGGTCTTGTGTCAAGACATACATGGAGGTGTCAGTGTATCTCAAATGGATCTAGATGTCTATGCACCTGAGCTGAGGACTCAGATGATAAATGCTTCAAGGATGTTCAATATGAAGGTCCAGAAGCAGCTTTTGACTCAGGATGTCTGTAGGCCAGGATTGCTTGTAGCTGCAGAATGTGCCAGGGAAGACATGACATACTCATCCTGTCTTTATATTGTTCCTTAAGTGATCATGCACTGGTTCAGTTCACTGTCCTTAGGGGTAAAGGAGAGAAAAAAAGCAAAACACTCTAAACTTCAGGAAAGCAAACCTCGAGCTCTTCAAGGAATTGCTCAACAGAACACCTTGGGAGGCAGTCCTCAAGGATGAAGGGGCAGAGCAGAGCTGGCAGATCTTTAAGGAGGCTTTCCATAGAGTGCAAGAGCTCTCAATACCCACGTGCAAGAAATCAGGCAAGAAAGAGACCAGCATGGCTGA